>JAJTUV010002651.1:0-119394 GCA_021653895.1 Mastomys natalensis | reverse complement strand
TCCAATCCTCGCCACATCTGTCACGGTTGGATCTTAGCCAATCTGACTAGTGTGAAGTGGAATCTCAGTGTTGTTTTCATTTGCATTCCGTGATGACTAGGGATGCTGAGCACTCTTAGATGTTTCTCAATCATTCGAGTTTCTGAGTTGAGAGTTCTTTGTTCAGCTCTCTACCCCATTTTTTAATAGGGTTATTTGATGGTCTGGAATCTAGTTTCTTCAGTTCTTTGTATACCTTGGATATTAGCCCTCTATCAGATGTAAGGTTGGTGAAGATCTTTTCCCAGTCTGTTGGTTCCCACTTTGTCCTGTTGACCGTATCCTTTGCTTTACAGAAGCTTTGCAGTTTTATGAGATCCCATTTGTCAATTCTTGATCTTAGAGCATACGCCATTGGTGTTCTGTTCAGGAACTTTTTCCCTGTGCCCATATGATCAAGGCTTTTCCCTATTTTCTCAGCCTGTTTATCATTTTAGTAGAGGAAGGCTACTGATTTGTTTGAATTAATTTTATATTCAGCACTTTGCTGAAGTTGTTTATCAAGTTTAGGAGTTCTCTGATAGAAGATTTGGGGTCACTTATGTATACTATCATATCATCTGCAAATAGTGATATTTTGACTTCTTCCTTTTCAATGTGTGTCCCTTTGACCTCCTTTTGTTGTCTAATTGCTCTGGGTAGGACTTAGATTACTATATTGAATAGGTAGGGAGAGAGTGTGCAGCCTTGTCTAGTCCATGATTTTAGTGGGTTTGTTTCAAATTTCTCTCCATTTAGTTTGATACTGGCTACTGGTTTGCTGTATATTGCTTTTTATTACGTTTAGATATGGGCCTTGAATTTCTGATCTTTCCAGAACTTTTACCATGAAGGGGTGTTGAATTTTGTCAAATGCTTTCTCAGCATCTAGTGAGATGATCATGGTTTATTTTTTTTTTTTTGAGTTTCTTTATATAGTGGATTACATTGATGGATTTTTGTATATTCAATCTTCTCTGCAATATTCAACATTCTTAGTTATCTGGAAAAATGCCAATCACAATGACCCTGAGATATTACCTTACACCAATCAGAATGGCTAAGATCAAACACTTAAGGGACAACACATGCTGTCAAGGATGTAAATAAAGGGGAATACTCCTCCATTGCTTATAGTATTGCAAACTTGTATAGCCACTCGAGAAATAAATTTTGTGGTTTCTCAGAAAAATGAAAATAGTTCTATCTAAAGACCCAGTTACACTGCTCCTGGGCATATGCTCAAAAGATATTCTATAATACCCCAAGGACATGCATTCCACTATGTTCATAACCACTTTATTCACTACAACCAGGAGCTGGAAACAAACCTTATATCTCTCAATGAAAGAATGGATCCAAACAATGTAGTTCATTTACAGAATAGAGTCCTATCCAGTTATTACAAACAAGCACATCATGAATTTTGTAGGCAAATAGATGGAATTAGAAAAATATCATCATTAGCGAGGAAATTCAGACCCAAAAAGGACATACATGACATGTAATGACTGATAAGTGGAAATTAGCCATAAGGTACAAAATGTCTATGGTACATCCCACAGTCCAGAAGAAGCTAAAGTATTAGGAAGTCCCAAATGAAGGTGCTTGAACCATACTTAGAAGAGGGAACAAATAGTCATAGAAGGCAGAGGAGTGGAGGAAAGTGGATGAGAGAGGAAAGTGGAGAAGAGTATGGTGGCAAGATCATGAGTGGATAGAGACTGGAGTGAGAGCCAGAAGGCCAGAAGAATAAATGGAATTCTACAGCTATGGGGAGGGGATCTTTAGGAAAGATATCTGAGATGGAGAAGGCTCCCAGGAGACAATGTGTGTCAATTGAAACAAGATTCTTAACAGTGGGGACATGAAACCTGAAGATCTCACCTCCTGTAGCCAGACAGGGCCTCTACTGGAGAGAGAAGAACACCAACCTACACACAAAACTTTCTGCCCAAAATTTGTCCTGCCTGAAATACATGGAGAGACAAAGATGGAAAAGAGACTAAAGGACTGGCCAACTGATAATAAGCCCAACTTGAAGACAACCCTATGGTAAAACACCAATCCCTGACATTATTAATGATACTTTGTTATGCTTTCAGACAGGAAGTCCAACATAACTGTCTATTGAGAAGCTTTACCCAGAAACTGACCAAAACAGACATAGATACCCCCAGCCAAACATTGGGCAGAGGTCAAAGACTCTTATGGAAGAGTTGGTTGAAAGATTTAAGGCCCTGAAGGGGATCAAAACCCTACAGGAAGACCAACAGTGTCAAGCAAGCTGTACCTCTGGGATCTCTCAGAGACTGAGTCACCAAGCAAAGAATACATGGACTTGAACAAGGCCCCCAGCACATATGTAGCAAATGTGTAGTTTAGTCTACATGTCGTCCCGACAACAACTGGAGTGGAGGTTCTCCCTAAAGCCGTATCCTGAATGTGGTATATGTTCCCCAACACGGCTGCCTTGTATGGCCTCAATGAGAGAGGACATGAATGTCCAGGCAGAGACTTGATGCAGCAGGGTAGGGGAATACTCAGGGGACCCTACCCTCTCAGAAGAATAGAGGAGCGCAGATGCATGTAGGGTCTCTGTAAGGGAGCACCAAGATGGAGGCAGGGTTTGATTTAAATAAAAAATAAATTTTTAAAAATGTATTGAATAATTAGGAAACAGAAGCAACATTAGAATTAAAACAAACTGAAAACCTTTATTTCCATATATTTTCAGGTTTTTCACTCAGATTTGATTAATAAAATAATTCTACATTCAAATGTAAAAATGTAAATCATAATATAATTTTTATATTTATAGTAATATTTAATTATGATAAAGATATAGTAGTATATATAAAAATAAGTATAAATATAGTATATTTAGAGTAAAATTTTTTTACTCTAATGCTGCTTCCTTAGAGTCATTTACCATATCTGGTTCTTCTTACATTTTTTTCCTGCCTCATCATTCCTCATAGATCCTTGAGCCTTGGGAAGAAAGCTGAGATACAAGAGTTGGTGCTACAAAGTTCCTCAATATTTGCATGTTGAAACAAATATCCTGAGTGAGGTAATCCAGACCTCAATGACAAATATATATATTTTCTTTATTATCTATATGTTAACTTTTAAGCTTTAGTTATATGAGTTTCATTCAGAATATGCAGAGAGTTTATGTAGCTAGTAATGGTGTGAACATAAAATGTGGTATTATAAACAAAAAAAAGGAATCCAGATAAGATTATTAAATTGGGAAGAGATAGTAGAACAGGGTAGAAATTGGAATATTATAAAGAATAATTAATACAACAGAAAAGCCATATAGAAAACTCTGATGATAGAAGTATATACATATATTTATATATAATAGTAGAGCAAGTACTCAAACTAGCCCTAATATGCTACAAATAAACAAGAACCCACAAAATTGCAGTACCAGGAGTAGATTACATCTTTTGTAGTTGTTGGCCAAAGGGATTAATACACCACCCCAATACATTACAGGCTATTAATAATGGTATCTGTTAGTTTCCACAAAATGAGAGCAAAACCCTGTTGTTGAAGATACCACACACTTATGGCATCAAACGTGTAATAATCAAGCTGGTTTTCAACTAGAACACACATTAATGCATTCTCTAGGAGTAAAAACGTTAACTATCAATCTCATTTATTACATACTCTTGAGAACTAAAAAAGCAACCTATCTACAACATAAAATAATGGTGAAGGTATGATTGGGATAATCAATCATCTTTTAATTGGCTTTAAGGCTTACTCCATGAGAGGCAACCCATAACTGACACTATTGACAAACAAGTCTAGGAACATAAGACTACTTAAGCTTTAGACCCTACTGTATAATTAATACAAAGGATTTATTTCAGTAGTGTTGGTTTCTTGTTCATCACAGCTGATTATTTAGCCCTAGATGAGTCACAGCCATAATCACAGATTCTTATTCAAAGAATCACCTGAGCATCCTTAAATACAGTTTTTGCTTCTCTCTGAAACTTTACAAGCTAGGCATCCATAGCTCTCAGCACTATTTTCCAAGCTCTTCCCCTACTGCTCTCAGCATTATCATCCAAGTTATCACAATAACTCAGTAAACTCTGAGTAGTCAATGGTTTTTCTAGCCCAGTGTTTGAAATCTTACCATAATCTTCTCCAAAACAACCCGGCTAATTCTCTTAGAACAATACTCAATGAACATGGTACCATGTTCAAATAAAAATTAACCCTTGCTTTTTAAATTTGTGTTACAATATGTTTGAGATTTAGTTTGCTGGTAATACAGTCAGATATTTCAATGGAAAAAATTGTCAATAAAAGGAATGAAATTACTAATGATAATTTCTCTATGTTTTCATTTTAAAAATCTATTCGTTGAAAATTCTATATGGTATATTTTATCACATTCTTTCTCATCCCCTAATTCCTTCCACATCCTCATTCTCCTTTTCCTGACAACTTCATGTTTTTTTTTCTTTTTTCAATGTTTTGTTTAAAATATGTTTTAATTAAAATAAAACTTTATCATTTTCTAGTTTTGTTTCTATCTTCCATTATTTCTCAGTTACCTTCCTTAAATATCTCCCATGTTCCACCACTCTCAAGTTTATAGTCTCTTCTTCTTTGGTTACTATTGTTACATGCATATATATATATATATATGTATGTATGAATGTATATGCACAAATACATATGAGAAAACCAATTGAATCTGTTTTTCTTGGTGGTCTGTATATGGTTTCACTCTATATTGGCCAACCAATAGACCTCATTCCTTGGGGAAGACAATTATCTCTCATTTGTTGACTGTATTTTTTTTTCTAGGTGTGTAATCTCTAGAAATTATCTCTATTCCACATCTATATTTCCTTTGATATTGCCGTTGTTTTAGTCTTATTTATGAAGCTATTTCTAGAATAGACTTCTTGATATTATGGCTCTTACAATCATTCTGTCCCCTATTTCATGATCTTCTCCAAGATGGGAGATGTAGTGTGTATGTATGCAATGGGGTTGCAATCTTGTCTTAATTACTTTTCTATTGTTATGATTAAAGCATTGGGACTAAGTCAAGATATAAAGGAAAGCACTTAATTTGTCTTATGGTTTCAGAGACTTAGAGTCCATGATGGTATAGCAAAAAAATCAGCCTGAGAACTCATATCTTGATCCACAATGAGTCAGAGTTAGAGAGAGAGAGAGAGAGAGAGAGAGAGAGAGAGACAGAGAGAGACAGAGAGAGAGAGAGAGAGAGAGAGAGAGAGAGAGAGAGAACTGGGAATCAAAGTTCAAGGAGTCTTTTGAAATCTCAAAACTTGTTCTCACTAATATACCTCTTCCAACAAGATCATACCTTCTAACCCCTGTAAAACTAATATGTGTGTGTGTGTGTGTGTGTTGTGTGTGTGTGTGTGTGTGTGTGTGTGTGTATGCATGCACTTGGAAATGGATTTTTTAAATTTATGGTTCTTGTGGGATGCATTTTTGGCCAAAATGTTTTAATTTCCATATTGAATTAAGAATGAGAAATTTTCTTCCAAATAGTTGGTCAGTGTCTTAGTTAGGGTTTCTATTGTTGTGAAGAGACGTCATGAATAAAGCAAATCTTAAGGAAACCATTTAATTTGGGTGACTTGCAGGTTCAGAGGTTTAATCCATTATCATCATGATGTGAAGCCTGGCAGTATCCAGGCAGGCATGGTGATAGAGGATCTGAGTTCTACATCTTGTTCCAAAGGACAAAAAGAGAAGACTGGCTTCTAGGCAGCTAAAAGAAATGTCTCAAAGCCCAACCCCAAAGTGACACACTTCCTCCAACAATGCTACAACTGTTCCAATAAGGCCATACCTCCTAATAATGCTAGTCCTGGATCAGGCATATTCAAACCAGCACAGCCGGGGTAGTCCAATAAACTTCCAAAGTAATATATACATTGATGTTGTAGCCCTTGGATACCTCTAAAGTGTTGAGGTGGGCAACTATTACAGAAGAGACTGTACATCAAGGACCCAGGACTTGGATGATTCAAGCTAGTTCTAACCTGAAAGCTTTTTACTGTGGTCTGGCTTCCATGTTTCTGGATAATACCACACAAAATGCCAAGGGAGAAAAACAAACAGCCCTATCACAGTTGTACTATCTTTAAACCTCAACAATTATCATTACAACTACCAGCATGGCAGTGTACACAAAACAATTTTCAGGAAGTGGTCCTCACAAGTCAGTGGTAATCCACAACTACCTAAGTTGACTCATGACCCACTCAATAGGATGGGAATTATGCATAGAAATAGAAAGATAGCCAACATCCTGGGGCTAGTGAAGCTACATTTTAAATCATATTCCCTTATTCTCATATTCTCATATAAATACAGTGGTCCCTCATGGATGGATCCTGTCTTTATAGCAAAGGAATACCATCTTTCATTGTCAGGATACAAACAAAAAAAAAAAAGAAAAAGGGTATTATACAGGCATGGAGTCTGTTTCACTTGAAGTTTTAAAACCCAACCAATCCACTGGGATGGTATAATAATAGAGTCCATGTTTACTAAGTGCAAATCTCAGTTTTTGAGCTTATCAGCATTAAAAAATAGAAAGACAAAATGAGAAGGAAGAGAGGAAGGAAGAAAAAAGAAAAAAGAAAGGAAAATGGGAAAGAGAAAATGAGAAAAGACAAGAAACAACAAATCATTTTAAAATATGCTTTCCTTATGAGAATCTCACTGCTATATCTCTTTCTCTGGGTACATTAAATATACTAGAACCATGATTATGGAACATAAGTTTAAAACAATGAGTCTAAAATTCAGACTAATAAACAAAGGAAGTTCAGCAGACTTCCTCCAAATTCCCAAGAACATTACTGGTTTGAGCAGAAATAGAATATATCAAAAATTAATTAATTAAATATTTAATTAATTAAAAAGAATCCCCCAAGTGAAACAACTCAAGTAGAAACCATTCATTAAGCATGGACTCACTGATTACATTTTCATTAATATCCATTTAGTCAAGACCTCTGAATGCCATTATACTCACAGATTATAAGTGATCCACTCTAAATCACAATTCAAAAGAAACAATGAAAATTTGTTTTGTACTACCTGATGGACACTTAAACTTTTGAGGGATTATTTATTGTGCAAAAGTGGTTATTTTAGTATTTGCTAATTGACTCAATTTATTTAAGCTAAAACTTAGATTGAAATCTTGCTCTTCAATTTTTAGCCTTTCAAGTATCTTGAAACCTTTTACTCTTGGTACCTCCATTATGCTTTTGATAATTTTATAATATTTTGAGATTTTGATATTGATAAATCATGGTATGATATCACTGCAAATGATAATCAGAAACTCTGTCGCTGGCTCATTAGTGAGGCTGTGGAGATTGCCCAGTGATTGAGAGCAGTGGCTACTATTCTATACTACCTGAAAAGGTACTGGGGACTTACAGCCATCTTTTACTCATTCCAGGTTATCCAAATGCACCTCTTCTGGCCTGTGTGGGCATCTGGTCCACACATGGTTCACAGATATATATTTAGGCAAAACACTCATATGCATAAAATATTTAAAAATACCTTAAGAAGCTAAATGAGATTTTTGCTACATCTATTACAATAAACAAAATATTAGAAATTAAAACTGTAAAACTTTCAAAAAATCTTCATCTCATATTAAGGTAAAATAGTAAATGAGCTATCCCTATATATAATGCATTTTAAGAAAATCAGTATACAAAATAGAGAGAAATGTGACATTGCACCGTAAATTATTATATCTTCTTAGTCCATTTCTGGATCCTTATACTTGCTTCTTCAAACATTCTATTGGGCTGTGTTGTTTGGTTGAACTATATGAAGAAAGTATGGCCCCAGAGCCTTTTATTTTGAATGTTTAGAACACATATGACTATTTTTAGGTAATTGTGAATATTCATCTTTGATATTACATCAAAACTCTCTAAGTGGTGGTTCCTAAAGGCAGCTTACAATGTGGAACTAGAAACCACACAGCTACCTAGATTCAAACCCAGTATTCTATTTTTCAAATTTGAATACTTTTTATGCACACATTATCTCACATATCATTCATTACTCATTTGAAAAATATTGGTTTAATGGGTTATGCAGAACAGCCAAATACTGATGAATCATGGTACAATATTACAGAAAGAAGTATCCAGAAACTCTATTACTGGCTCATTAGTGAAGTCTTCGGATGTGTTAAAGCTGTCAAGGCAACAGTGACAGATACAAGTTTTCTGCAAGTACAATTTTCACTTGAAAGCTTACATTTCTAATTGCTAACAAATTAAATTGTTTTCCTCCAAACTGCAGATTGACTTTACTGTTTCAAGAAAATTTCAGCTGATAACCATAGAATGGCCATAATTTATTCTGTCAGTTTTGTTAAAGCAAAATAACAACAAAGAAAAACAGAAGTCACTAGCTGAATTTGTAACTCTACCAATGGGAATTTCACAGTTGTCTGCCTTCAATAGTAAAAGATAGAGTTGTTGTTCAAATTTCTATTTTGATCACAGAGAATACGAAGGATAAGGATACATGTAGTACATGTAGTCCACAGTTAAGATTTACCAAGATAAATAGATTTAACAGTTGATCAAGTAAATTAAATATTTGTTCATGCACATTTTTTTCTTGTAAATACTTTTGAATAAAAAAGCTTCACATGCATATTCAGTGCTATGTTCACTCTACAGGTGTAAATATCAATTCAGGGAATATGAAATAATAACAATGTTATAAAAACGGTTTTGACCTTTAGTGTCTTCTAAACTTCCTATGACAACCAAAGCTTCTCAAAACAAGTTTTCAGAAGTATTGATTTGCAAAATGTGTAGTTATTTTCTTTAAATCCATAAAACATTAACAAAAGCAATGCAACATAAAACAAGTATATCACCTGAATGTTTCTGTATGTTAGAAGTTTAAGCCAGACTTGGTTTAATTTCACAATGGAGAAGTCAATGTTTACATTAATTTTGACCATTTATGAAAAACATAAGGGATAATGAACTTCTAAACTGTTTAGGCTGTTGTCCAGAGTTCAGCGCTGTTTGGTTGCAGATTTTAGATCCTAGTTTTCTTTTTTTTAACTATGCAAAATTGATTTTATTCACCAAAAATAACAGCAATATTTTCTGTTTTTTAGACAAACCACAAAATTATTTATTTCTGTAGGTTTTGCTTATAAATCAAGACAAGGCAGTAGACATAATCATGTAAAAAGAAGAAAATAGACAAGTCAGTTGCCTATATGGATGGCCTCTGGGTCTGTCTTCTCCATGAAGCAGCAGTGAATAGCAAAAAAAAAAAAAAAAAAAAAAAAAAAACTGAAACAATGTGGGCTCAGCAAAAGAATGTAAATAGGGACAATCCAATGAGGAGCAGCAGTACCTGGCTCTGCCATTCTTACTTTAACTTGTTCCTATGAGGTTCTTCTGCCCTGACAGAATCTACACAGAAGGCTGCTCATTACTTCCTGGGACTGTCCACTACAAGCTGATCTGTTGTTTTGCTTTTGCAATACTGAGGTGAGAGCCTAGGGCCTGCACATGCTAGGCAAGGGCTCCACACTAAGCCCCAACCCAGTCCTCACTTGTTTTTGAGAAAGGCTCCCACTATGTAGTCCAGGCTGGCCTAAAACTTGTTATCCTCATGCCTTCCAAGTGCCGCTACCACAGTTTTTAAACACCTATAACTCCAAGTCAAAAGTAAATGGTGTATTTCATCGTGACACATTATAAAATGTATTTCTCTTACAAAATTCATTTTCTGGATAACTTAATAACTGACAATTGAATCAACAGTGATGATGTCATATCTAAAATGACTTTTAACTAAAACATTTTCAGAGTGCCACTAGCAAAGAGGCATTTTGGCATTTCCAATGCCAAATTCTGGAAGAACAGACAGGTATGAAAAGTATTGAAAGTATGAGAGTTCAAACAGGTGTCATTTAAATACGTGGATTACCAATAGCTAATGATATTTTCTTTCTATGTGCTACAAGAGAATTTTACTTACAGGATCCTGCTTCTTTTCAGGCCTTCCATTTTGTCCTTCTGTAGCAATACAATGAAGTCCTTCTCTTTTTTTTTTTTAATTTTATTTTTTTGCTTATTCACTTTATAACCCGTCCCAGTCACCCCCTCCCACAATCCTTCCCCATTTCTTGTTTTCTGAGTACCCCCTCCTCCTGTATCCCCACCCTGCCACTTTAAGTCTCTGAGAGGCTAGGTGCTTCTCTCCCATTGAGGCCAGATGAGGCACCCAGCTAGAAGACCATACTCTATATACAGGCTGCATGTTTTGGGATAGCCCCCACTCCAGATGTTTGAGACCTACATGAAAACCAAGCTGCACATTTACAACATATGTGCAGGGAGGCCTAGGTCCAGCCCATGGAGGTAGATCTGTGTAGACTAGGTATGCTCCACGGTTGGTGATTCAGTCTCTGAGAGCTCCAAGGGTTCAGGTTGGTTTACTCTGTTGATCTTCCTGTGCAGTTCCTATCTCCTTAGGGCCCACAATCCTTCCCCCTATTCTTCTATAAGAGTCCTCAAGCTCCATCCACTGTTTGGCTCTGGATATCTGTATCTGTCTGAGTCAGCTGCTGGTTAGAGCCTCTCAAAAGACAGCTTGCCCCTGTCTGTTCTCAGGCTGGAGGTTTAGATCCTGGGAGCTCTGGTTGAATCTTTTGATACTCCTTCTAAAAAGGACAAAAGCACCCTCACTTTGGTCTTCCTCCTTCTTCTTGAGTTTCATGAGATTTATGCGTTGCATCTTAGGTATTGTGTGTTTTGGGGCTAATATCCGCTTATCAGTGAGTGCATACCATGTGTGTTCTTTTGTGATTGGGTCATCTCACTCAGGATGATATTTTCTAGCTCCATCCATTTGTCGAAGAATTTCATGAGCTCATTATTTTTAATAGCTGAGTAGTACTCCATTGTGTAAATGTACCACATTTTCTGTATCCATTCTTCTGTTGAAGGACATCTGGGTTCTTTCCAGCTTCTGGCTATTATAAATAAGGCCTCTATAAACATAGTGGAGCATGTGGCCCTGTTGCATGTTGAAATATCTTCTGGGTATATACCCAGGAGGGGTATAGCTGGGTCCTCAGGTAACACTATGTTCAATTTTCTGAGGTATCGCCAGACTGCTTTCCATAGTGGTTGCACCATCTTGCAACCCCATTGTTTTTTTTAATTGGAAATTTTGTTTTACATTTCAGATGTTCTCTCCTTACCCCATTTCCCCCCCTCCCACCCTGGAACTCACTATCCCTTCCCCCCTCCTCCTGCCTCCACGTTGGTTGTACCCCCACCCACCCTCCCCCATACCTCACCTCCCCACCCTCAATATCCACCCCCCATGACGTCCAGCCTTCATGGGACCAAGGATCTCTTCTCCCATTATATATAGCTCCCTTGCATATATAGCTCGAGCCATGTGTCCCTCCCTAAGCGCTCCCAGGCTGGTGGTTTAGACCCTGGGGGCTCTGGTTGGTTGGGATTGTTGCTTTCCTCATGGTGTTGCGAATCCTCTCAACTCCTTCAGCCTTCACTCTATCTTATCCATTGGGAACCACATGATCAGTTTAATGGTTAGCTGTGAGCATCTGCCTCTGAGTATGTCAGACTCTTGCAGACTTCTAAGAAGACAGCTATATGACGCTCCTGTCAGCATGTACATCCT
The DNA here is from genome assembly GCA_021653895.1 of Mastomys natalensis. Taxonomy (NCBI): domain Eukaryota; kingdom Metazoa; phylum Chordata; class Mammalia; order Rodentia; family Muridae; genus Mastomys; species Mastomys natalensis. The sequence goes on along the minus strand of JAJTUV010002651.1, from coordinate 107,625 downwards.
GACATCCACATCAACCTCTAGCTTTGGTGACTGCACATAGGATGGATATGCAGGTGGAATGGTCTGTAGACGGCCCCTCCTTCAGTTTCTGTTCTGCACTGTGTCTCCATATTTGCACCCTTGAGTATTTTGTTACTCCTTCTAAGAAGGACTGAAGCCCACCCTACTTGGTCATCATTCTTCATGAACTTTATGTGGTCTGTGAGTTGAATCTTGGGTATTTCAGGCTTCTGGGCTAAAATCCGATAATCAGTGAGTGAATACCATGTATGTTCTTTTGTGATTGGGTTACTTCACTCAAGATGATATTTTCTAGTTCTATCCATTTATATAGAATTTATCAAATTCATTGTTTTTAATAGCTGAGTAATATTCCATTGTATAAATGTACCACATTTTTTTGTATCCATTCCTCTGTTGAAGGGCATTTGGGTTCTGTCCAGTTTCTGGCTATTATAAATAAAGCTGCTATGAACATAGTGGAGCATATGTCCTTGTTATGTGTTAGAGCATCTTCTGGATATATACCCAGGAGTGGTATAGCTGGGTCCTTGGGTAGTGATATGTCCAATTTTCTGAGGAACCGCCAGACTGTTTTCCATAGTGGTTGCACCATCTTGCAATCCCACCAACAATGGAGGAGTGTTCCTCTTTCTCCACATCCTCGCCAACATCTGCTGTCACCTGTGTTTTGAATCTTAGCCAATCTGACTAGTGTGAGGTGGAATCTCAGTGTTGTTTTCATTTGCATTTCCCTGATGACTAGGGATGCTGAAACACTTCTTTATAGTGAAAACTACACTCAAAAATAAAAGAAGTTCTGGGGGAATCTCCATCCCCAATTTCAAGCTGTACTACAAAGCAATAGTGATAAAAACGGCATGTTATTGGAACAGAGATAGTCAGGAGGATCAATGGAATAGAATAGAAGACCAGAAATGAACCCCCATACCTATGGTCACTTGATCTTCGACAAAGGAGCTCAAACTATCCAGTGGAAAAAAGACAGCATTTTCAACAAATGGTGCTGGTCCAACTGGAGGTCAACTTGTAGAAGAATGCAAATTGATCCATACTTATCTCCTTGTACAAAGCTCAATTCCAAGTGGATCAAGGACCTCCACATAAAACCAGCTACACTGAAAACTAATAGAAGAGAAAATAGGGAAAAGCCTTGATCACATGGGCACAGGGGAAAAGTTCCTGAACAGAACACCAATGGCGTATGCTCTAAGATCAAGAATTGACAAATGGGATCTCATAAAACTGCAAAGCTTCTGTAAAGCAAAGGATACAGTCAACAGGACAAAGCGGGAAACCAACAGACTGGGAAAAGATCTTCACCAACCTTACATCTGATAGAGGGCTAATATCCAAGGTATACAAAGAACTGAAGAAACTAGATTCCAGACCATCAAATAACCCTACTAAAAAATGGGGTAGAGAGTTGAACAAAGAACTCTCAACTGAGGAAACTCGAATGAATGAAGTCCTTCTCAAACATGAAACTTTTCTGATTTTCTTTTCTGCTATACCTCTTCAACTCTAGCAATAATGCTGTTGGTTTTAATAAGCTCATGATAGGGAATGGGATAAAGCTTAGTGATAGTGTGCTGACCTAGCATGTTTATAGCACTGGATTCAGTCCCAAGCTGTACAGAAAGCTCAGGTCATTGTGATTACATTGGTTTCAACTGGATAACAGAACAGAAAACACAATTGAATCATGAAGACTTAATGAACATCTAGAAAGACCCTTTTATCATGTTACAAGTAAGGTATTCAATGACTAATTCATGTTTCCAAGATGATGGCACTGTTTAGAGAGACTGTGTAGCATTTAAGAGTTAAGGTTTAGAGTAAATTGCTAGGAGCAAAGTATATTAGCATGTTTGTGAATTAGAACATGTTATATGAATATATATCAATTATAGCATGATCACAGTTCCTCTGGACTGCTATATTTCCTGACTGATACCTTGAAATAACCAAACCAGACAATCAATACACCTAAAGCCAATATTAGCCAATAATGAGTAAAATTATTAAAACAACATTTTTTAAAGTCTCAGTGTAGGAAGCAATGGCGGGCAGCGCTGCAGGCCCCTGGGCCCAGGCGGCAGGCCCCAGCCTACGAGGCGCGGCCCGGGGCCTGTGAGGCGGAGGCTGCCTGGGGCCTGCACAGGACCTGCGGGGGTGGAGGCTGCCTGGAGGCCTCCAGGCAGCCTGTGTCACATACCGGAGAAAGGTCCCTGGTTCCAGTGGCTGGAGGCTTCGGCGGCGGCAGGCCCAGCAGGCCCAATGATACGAGGAAGTCCTTGGTTCCAAAAGGGTTTATTGTCATGGCGGATGGTAGATGGATCTGGAAGTACCCCCCCCCCAAACTCAGGGCAGGCCTGAGTTAAATAGGGAGGGGGAAGTAGGAAGGGTCTGGGGAGGAATACTTAATTGGCTCCGCCCTCTGACCTTCATTAGTATGTAAATCCCTAGGGCCTGAGGCCTGTAGTTACACCCTCTCCCTGTGGACTTTGGGAGGGGCTGTAATGGCCTTCGTGACTGAACAATGTAGGTCTATGGAGATTAGACTGCTTGTTAGGACCCTGAGTTCTGGGGACATAGTCGAACTTCTGCTGTTTCTCCCTTGGAGTCTCGGGGGTTCTAGGCCCATGCCCAGCCAAGAACCAGGATACCCTTATGCAGTCCCACATCTCCTCTCCTTTACTTTTTTAAAAGAGGGGGGTCACTGTGTAAACATTTTGCATGAGGAAGTTAAAAGAAAGCACTATTTAGGCCAGAGGGGTTAGCACAATTAAGTCACAGGGTAAGGGGAGTTGGGGTGGAGGTTGAGAAGGAAGGGGAGTTGAGGATGGGGGTTGGGAAGGAAGGGGAGTTGAGGTTGGGGATTGGGAAGGCAAAGGATCATTGAATCAATGGAATACAGGTAATACAGTTTTGAGGGTAATAACATCTGATAATCTAGATAGACATTGTTTTCCTCACTAACATGTAACTTTAGCTATTTGACTTTGGCAAAAGAGTTCATCTGTAGCTGGAAGATCTGGATCTGTCTTCTGTAGGATTTAGCTTTGGAGTCTTCATTAAGCAGTATAGCTGGAAGAAAACAGCTTGGCCTCCTAGGCAGGTTCCAGGAGGTGGCTTTGTGTCTGGATCTCAGCGTGTCTCTGGAGTCTGCAGTCTGACGAGATGGCTGAGGAGAAGGCAGCTTGGCATCTCAGGCAGGTTCCAGAAGATGGCATCTCCACTGGACTTGTGGGAGCACCTATAGGATAATCAAAACAGGAAAGCAGCACCCCAGCATGGGGATTTCTGCAAAGGCTGAATATTAAGCATTAAGTCACTTGGGAACAAGCACATCAAGGTCTGTCATTAAGATCCTGGAAAGGCAAAGGTGTTTGAGGAAATTTGTCTTAAAAGGCACAAGAAAAAGCGAAAAAATTTTGGGTTGAAAAGCACAAACTCTGTTGTTTTAGGTCTTCCTATTGGGAAGAAAATGCATTAATGGCAGGTTTAGAAGCAGTGGGGGGAGGGCCTGCTCTGCCATGTGGCAGCTGGGTGCTCTAGCAGAGAAGCCAGGGTATTCCCCATTTGTTTTTCTTAGAAGTAAAAGGCCAACCTTGAAGAAAAGCTCAAAGAAAGAAATATACAAGCTTGATAGGAGAGTCAGAAAGAGTGAGGTTTTGTGTGAGAGACTGAGTTATGGGAGAGAGACACGTGGGAAGCTGGCGTGTAGCTGGCAGCTCTTGGGTGAACTGGGAGTTGGCGCACAGTTTCTTCAGGCTCAGCCTGGAGTTTTAGCCGCAAGAAAGAAACTGAGAGGAACACAGGGGCAAAGGGACTTCAGGTAAGCCAGCTGGGCTGTAGCTGGCCGCAAATGACCTAGGAGGTGAAGGGGGAAGGGGGCAACCAGGGTACCAGCCCTGTTGCTTCAGGCAGCCAGAACTGCCCACAAATGACGGAGGAGTGGGGAAGTCTATGCTAGGCTAGCAGGCAGCCTGTGAAAGACTGACCCCCTGAGGGAAAATCACTGGGGACTAGAGTTTAGAGCCAGTGTTCATGAGAAGCTAGCAGGCAGAGCATGAAAGGCTGACCCCTGGGGGAGGGGCAGAGAGCAGAGATTAGAGTGTCGCCGCCATCTTGTTGAGTTGGAGAACACGTGGGAAGAGAGAAACCTATGCTAGCAGGCAGTGTGTTAAAGACTGAAGTCAGAGCTTTTTAAGAGGAACAGGACAGTCTCAGCCTCAAGGAGTCTCTCGCTCAAGGAAAAGAGTTTTAGAACGAAGATCACAGCAGGCATTGTGGCCTTAAAGACAGCAGTTAGCTGTGAAGGAGCCTTCTCTGTGGAGCTGGGGGATGGGCAGAGTAGAGGCTAGGGAGTCGCCGCCATCTTGCCATGAGCTGGAGAACACGTGGAGGGGAGAGAGGGAGAGAGAGAGAGGAGGGATAGTGAGAGACCTGCCTAGTCTTGTGAACTAGGCTGGAGTTACTCACGGTTCCGTGGAGAGGTTCTTGGCAGGCACCAGCGGGGGTACTCTTGGAGCTGGCTTTGCCCACATCCTCTACCACCTGTAGGGAATGATGTAGGCCCGAGAATGGGCACTCGCGGGCATGAGTCTCTGTTGCGTTGTGGGTCGGTTGTGTCTGCCATGACGCAGTAGGCTGGGATGGTAGTTCAGCATGGCAGGAGCTCACGGGATCTTGGCTGAGTCCATTTTATGCAACACCAGGGAAAAGGAGGGCCGCAGAAGGTTTGGCTGTGTTTGTCTCACACCGCACCAAGTAGACATGGTTGGGCTCGTACTTGGGCGGGGAACAAACTCAGTCTGGTTCCACGGGGGTGCAGAGCTCTTGGATTTGGGGGTCCCTTTGCCTTGATTCTGCTAGGGACTGACTGGTCTCAAGCCCTGGGCTCTCAAACCACTGAGAGGCCTCGGAAGGACTGAGACTTGGGGGCATGTGGGCGCACGCTGGCCTACCCACAGCCGAGAGAAAAGAGGGGGAATTGGGGATCCTTTTGCCCGCAGGCGGCTAGGGATCGACTGGTCTCAGCCTTGGGCTCTGAGGCCTCGGAAGGACTGAGACTTGGGGGCATGTGGGCACACGCCGGCCTACCCACAGCCGAAAGAAAAAGGGGGGAGGGAAGAAAGAGGCCCTGGCAGCACCCCGAGGAAGAGATTTGGTAAAAGTACTTGCTTAGCAGACTTGGCGGCCTGGTTAGCTTGCTTGAAGATGTGGGTCCTGGTGGTTGTCTGAGAGACGGCTTTTCGGCTAGTTTGTCTGTAGTTGCGTGGCTGTTTGGAGCCCCATGTTGGGCGCCATTATGTAGGAAGCAATGGCGGGCAGCGCTGCAGGCCCCTGGGCCCAGGCGGCAGGCCCCAGGCCTACGAGGCAGTGGCCCGGGGCCTGTGAGGCGGAGGCTGCCTGGGGCCTGCACAGGACCTGCGGGGTGGAGGCTGCCTGGAGGCCTCCAGGCAGCCTGTGTCACATACCGGAGAAAGGTCCCTGGTTCCAGTGGCTGGAGGCTTCGGCGGCGGCAGGCCCAGCAGGCCCCAATGATACGAGGAAGTCCTTGGTTCCAAAAGGGTTTATTGTCATGGCGGATGGTAGATGGATCTGGAAGTACCCCCCCCCAAAACTCAGGGCAGGCCTGAGTTAAATAGGGAGGGGGAAGTAGGAAGGGTCTGGGGAGGAATACTTAATTGGCTCCGCCCTCTGACCTTCATTAGTATGTAAATCCCTAGGGCCTGAGGCCTGTAGTTACACCCTCTACCTGTGGACTTTGGGAGGGGCTGTAATGGCCTTCGTGACTGAACAATGTAGGTCTATGGAGATTAGACTGCTTGTTAGGACCCTGAGTTCTGGGGACATAGCCGAACTCCTGCCATTTCTCCCTTGGAGTCTCGGGGTTCTAGGCCCATGCCCAGCCAAGAACCAGGATACCCTTATGCAGTCCCACATCTCAGGACAAAAAAATGTCTAATACTAGAATGGAAGGATTTAGTGATTAATACTACTTGACTTTTAAGAACTAACTTCATCCTCAAAATATCTCACAAACTATAACAAAGGAAGGCACATTTTCAAACTTAGTCTAAAACATCAGTATTATTCTGGTATCCAAGTCATATAAAAACATAATAAAAACTTAAAACATAGGCCAATGTCTTTGATATATACTCTTGTAAGAATATTAGTAATGTTCTTTGAAATTAAATTCTACAAAATAAAACAAAAACATGGACATGGATGTTGTGGCACATTCCATTCATCCCAGTATTTGGTAGTCAAATACAGAAGTATCTCTGATTTCAAGGCTAGCCAGTTCTAGGTAGCTAGACAATGGATAAAAAGCTACTCCATGGATTAAAAGAAGAAATCTCTCATGTTCAAACTGGACTCATTATAAGAATTCAACTGCAACTACATATATAATATATTTCATAAATATTAGTAATCTTATAAATGTAAATCAAAACTACAAGTGAGTTCTGTCTTGCCTTTATAAGAATGGCTATTATCAAGAAAAGAAATGCTGATGATTATGGGTAGAGGGGAACTGTATATAAAGGAACCCCTTTGTTCACTACTGATGGAAATGTATAATAATTGAATCACTATGGAAATCAGTTTAGAAGTTTCTAAAAGCATTATAAATTAGACATCCACATGATCTAGCTATATAGCTTTTGGATGTATCATCAAAGAATAAAAGCTAGTTTACTGTAGAGTTATATCCTCTTTTATTCCTCTACTACTCAGAGTAGAAAAATTATATACAAATTGTATGTATATACAATATGGTTTTACTCAGCCATATGAGTAACAAAATCATTTCATTTTCAGGAAAGGGTTAGGACTACAAACTATCAAGTTAAATAAAATATGCTAACTCCACAGAACCAATGTTATATTCTTTCTTTCTTTCTTTCTTTTTCTTTTTTTTTTTTTTTTTTTTTTTGAGACAGGGTTTCTCTGTATAGCCCTGGCTGTCCTGGAACTCATTTGGTAGACCAGGCTGGCCTCGAACTCAGAAATCCACCTGCCTCTGCCTCCCAATTGCTGGGATTAAAGGCATGCGCCACCACTGCCTGGCTATATTCTTTCTACTATATTTAGAACCTATGGAAGAAAAAATAAGACATAAAAATGAGAACTGCTACTGAAAATGAAATTACTATAGATGGAAAGAGAATAAGAATTTACTCTTGTGGGAATATGAAAAATATACTGTATGCATATATGGAAATTCATAATAAAAACATTTAGTTTGAAAATTATATATGGTTATTAAATTTTACTAGAAATCAATAATGGTGTTAAGATTATATTAAACACTCAATCACCTCTAAGTCAATATCCTAATAATCATTTTATTTTATAAAATTAAAAAGACCAATTCTCAAATTGATAGAAAAAATTAGATATTCCAAATAGCCAAAAGTTTTTCAAGAAAGAAAAATAACTTTATAAGACATCCTTCCTAACTTCAAAATAGCCTACAAAGGGCCATTAATTTTAAAAAGTCATGTTTACCTAAAGACAAAAATGTAGATCAACAGAATAGAATTGAAAGTTTTGAGATATACGCTCTACTTATGGCCCAGTGATTGTTGGCAAAGGCTTTAAAATATTTAATAGTGACATAAACAGTATGGATCTGAATGGTGCTAGGGGAAGTAGTTATCACATGCAAAGGTCAAAATAATGGCTAATATAAGAGAAAAATATCAAATAATCTAAAGACAAAGAACTGAGATTTCTATTCTAAAGGGGAGGGAGAAGAAATAAGAGTTTATGACATCTACCCATTCAGTATGCTGTCTAAAATGCAGGCTTCATTCTTATTTCAGAGCACTCACAGAGCAGTTATGATAAAAGGAAAAGTACCAGGTGGCTTACTTTAGCAGTCACAGCTCTACACTTTGTGACTGAGAGAGGACACAGAAGCTTATGTTTCTCCCTCATGAAAGAATAACAGAATGGAACATTTTTCTAACATTTAAGTCTTTGTTTACTACTCAACATGGGACACTTATATAGCATACATAGTTTGGTGGAAACAACTAGAAACAAATTAAAAGGTCAGGACAGGAAGCTTTCTCTGTAAGATCTGAGAGATTTACAAATCACAAACCTCTTTCCATGGGGAAGAAGGAAAAGGATTAGGAGATGCTTTCACTCTTACAGCACCATACTCATAAATCAGAAGACATTTTTAAAACTATGTATATATGTGCGGCTATGTTTACAGTGTACAAGGAGCCTACAGAGTCCAAAAAAGCATGTCTGACCCCCTGGAGCTGGAGTTACAGATAGATGTGTGCTGCATGAAGTAGAGGATAGAAATCAAATTTCAGTCCTCAGCAAGTGCATTATGTGTTCTGAACTGCTGAAGCATCTCTTCAACCTTAATAATCAGCCAGGCAATACATAAAAGAAGGACAGAATCATTATAATTAGGAATCTGACCTGTTCTAGAAAAAAACTCTAAAGACATCAGAAAAAGTATTTGAATTAGTAAATGACTTCAGTGACTAGGATGTGTAAGATTAACATACAAATAAAATCATTGTGCATACTATGATCATATACAATGATAATTTGTCAAAATGTAATTTAACATTTTAGTAAAATTAAAAATTAGCAAATAAAAAGTAAACTGCCTTTACACATTAACAATGAACCATCCTGAAATGAATGTAAGCAGAAAAAGAGTCAAGTAATAGTTGCTATAGAAAAGAAAAATAAAATATTAGAAACAAATTTAGGCAAGAAAATAAGATGGTGGTATACTGAAGACTTCAAAATGGTCACAAAATCTTTTAAGTATATGCATTTGTTAGAATGAATGAGTTGGAAAATATTATTCAAATGCTTATGCTACTAAAATACATCTGCAAACTCAGTATTACTCCTCACAAAACCTTAATACTTTTCTATTAAATAAAAGTAAAACTGTTTCAAATTCACATGACAGGAGATAAGGCTCATATAGAGTCAGTGCTAGATTACTGACTTACTTGTTTAAGATGTTGGTAACTCTATGATGCTATGCAGGACAGTATGAAGAAATCATATCATGACCCTTGTGTCTTATAGCTCTCATCTTTATACAGAGATCATAGAAGTCAATCCATGCTGTGTTTTTAATTGCTTATTTTATTTTTTGAGATTACAATATAATTTCATCATTTCTTCCTTTTCTCTTCCCCTACAAAAACTCCCATGTATTCCTTTTTGCTCTTTGTCAAATTGATGCGTTCTATTTTCATTAACTATTGTTATATGCATATGTGTATATACACGTGGATCCTTAATATATAAATAAATATATGCTTCTCTTTCTGTGTAATGTTACATGTATCTACATTTTCAGGGCTGAACAGTTGATACTAGATAACAAATTTGTGTGTTTTTTCCACTCTCCACATTCCTTATTTCTTTGTGTAGGGTTGAAACCTCATGCTCTTTCAAATGTCCACATTAGTATATTTGTAACTATTGTCTACTGTAATTTTTATAATTCCAAATTTATAATCTTATATAGCACCTGCTTTCTCCACACTGTTTTTTAGGCTACCTAAATACAAATTTGGATAAATATATATTCAAAGAAGTTATACAAACAGGCAAAATGCTGAACATTTTCTTGTCAGCATTTAAGTAGAAATCAAAAACACGGAGTTATATCACCTTACATCTGCTGTAATGTTTAGAAGGGAGGAAATATAAAAGAATATGTAGAAATGGATCTTTGATGTACTCTTGATGAGCTGTAGAGATGATCTTTTTACTGTCTTGAATAATATATTTTTTAAAAAATATATATTTTACAATTTTAAAAATTGTTTTGTTTATTTGCATTCCAAATGTTCCCACCCTTTCAAGTATCCCCTCCTAGAGTTTTCACTACCTCCTCCTCCCCTTTGCCTCTGAAACGGTGCTCCCTATCCTCCCACCTTACCTCACCTCCCCTGCATCCCCCTTCCCTGGGGCATCAAGTCTCTACAGGATTAGATACATCTTCTCCCATTGAGGCTAGACAAGGCAGTCCTCTTCTGCATAGGTGTCAAGGACAACAAACCAGCCCCCATATGCTCTTTGCTTGGTAGCTTCATCTCTGGCAGCTCTCAGGGGTCCTGGTTAGTTGATACTGTTAGTCTTCCTATGGGAATGTCATTCCCTTCAGCTCCTTCAATCCTTCCCCTAACTCTTCCATGGGAGTCCTCAACCTCAATCCAATGGTTGTTTGTAAGTATCTTCATCTGTCTCAGTCATGTGCTTGTAGAGCCTCTCAGAGGATTGCCGTGCTAGGCTCCTGTCCTCAAGCAAAACACAGCATCAGTAATAGTATCAGGGTTTGGTGCCCACCCATGGGATGGATCCTAAGTTGGGCCTTTCATGAATGATTTTTCCTGCTCCATATTTGTTCCTTTTAGACAGGAACAATTCTGGGTCAAAAATTTGGAAGTTAGGTTGATGAGTCCTAAAGCTACTAAAATTAGAACTACTAAATTATATAGCAATATTACTTCTCAGGGGAGTACAATTCTCTGTTTATTGTAGCAGTTCTCACCACTACAGTGATAGACAATACAAATATTCATGAGAGAGAAATCAATTTTTAAAATGAATATAGACAAATATTATCTGTCTTTAAAATAGAAGGAAATTGTGTTTTATATAAGTATACAGATGGGCATGTAAGACATTATGCTAAATCGAATGAGCCAATCACAGAAGGGCCACTAAAGTACCAAATCCATTCCTTTATATAAAAAATCTGAAACAGTCAATATTTGCTGCTAAGGGATGGAGTGTCACTTTTGTTTGGGGTGGCCACTAGTTGAGTACCCATGCCCAAGGAGATGACATCACATTCATGAATATAGACATCACTAATTGGACTTAATAGGTTATTAACAAAAATAAAGAAGGACATGAAATTGGAATGGAAATACACTGGGGAGGCAGAGGAGTTCTGGAAGCATCAGAGGGATAGATATGATAAGGACTCATATGAAAACTTTTATAATAATTGAAATAAATAAATAGGAAATAGAGGCATTGTTATAAGGGCTGGAGTGCTGAAGAAAGTCATAGAAGCAGGTAAGCATTTTTAATTATGTAGGAAGAATGAGTTCAAGGGATATGCTATACAACACTATTCCTAGAACTAACAGTACTCTGCTTAAAACTTGGTTAAAGTTTAGTACTTTGGTTAAATTTTTTAACAGTTACATACACAAACAAATGGAATGTTACACACTAAAACAACTAGAATAACAAATTATAGAAATATTAGTTATTTAAAATTATATAGAAAAGGGTATTTAAAATTATACAGCCACAATAGGAAATAATTCATATTTACTGAAATGCAAGTTCCATCACAAAATTGTACATGTTAGCCCAGCATAGGGGTAGTGCCCTTTAATTCTAGTATTTGAAAAGCTAAGGCAAAAGGATTACAAGTTTGAGGCTAACCTGGACACTCTAGTGAGATCCTGTCTTAGTTACTGTTATACTACTATAAAGAGATATCATGACCAAGGCAATGTATAAAAGAAAACTCTTTGGAGGCTTGCGTAGAGGTTCAGATTGTTAGTTCATTTCTATATTGGCAGCAAGCAAGGTATCAGGCAGGAATGCATGGTGCTGGAGCAGTAGCTGAGTACTTATATCTATCACCAAGTATACAGGAGTTGGGGGAGGGTATGGGTCTGGCATAAAACTTATATGAAAGCTCAAAGCCTACCCCTACCATTAAGGTCATACCTAATAATCCTCTAAAACAGTTCCAAAATAGGAACCAAATATTCAAATGTATGAGCCTATAGGGGCCATTATTATTTAAACAACCAGAGACCCTGTCTCAAGTCATAAAACTTAAAAAAACAATTTTGAGCCAGGTGGTGATGGTATATGCCTTTAATTACAGCAGTTAGGAGGCAAAGGCAGATGGATCTATGTGAGTCTGAACCCATCCTGTTCTACAGAAAGAGTTCTAGGATGAAAGGGCTATACGGAGAAAACACTGTCTTGAAAAACCAAAAATAAAATATGATAAAAACAATCATATATCTTTAAAAAGTTTGAAAGCTTTGCTTAAATGTGCACAGCTGCACTAACTAGCAAAACCAAAATAAAAATTGAATTCCAATATCTAATAATAGATAAGTGAGTAGTGGAAATGTTAAGATGACATTTAAAATTTTAATGTTTATTTGTAAAAATAAAATATTGATCATTATTTGAGAGGAAGAGGGAGAATATTTGATTTTACAACAGGTGCATTTTATTAAAAGAGTTTCATTCTATTCTATAACTCTGCAAACAAATACACACAGAAAAATAAAAGTTTGACCAAAATAAGCTTTTGCATGCTATCCAAAATTATAAAAGATATAAACATAATTGTTTAGAATATGAGTCGTATATTTCTATTTACAGATTCATGTATGTTATCTCGTAAGACTATCTCCTCTTTAGTATTTCGATCTCTAGGAGCCTGATTTACTGTCATAAGGTTGCTTTTTATGAACAAGATAAAAGATAACTTCAGGAGTAATTACTCTAGACTTTTATTTGTTTTTTTTTCCAAATGTCTGTTGACCAGCTCTATTAGATTCTGCCATAATTTTGTTAAAGATAAATATTAGGGAGATGAGAAACTAGTTCAGTTGGGAAAGCACATTACATGAATACAGGGTACAGCAATAGGCATCAGTAATCCCAGTCTAGAGAAGTGGAGACAAGATTTCTGGTGATCACTGCCCTGCTATTCTAGCTGAATTGTTCTTAGTTCATTATAAGATACTGTCAAAAAATAAGGTGGTGAGTTACTGTTAAAGGGATTTCAAGTAAGCCTTTGGCCTCCAGACAATCAACATGTACACACATGAATGCAAACCAGAATACCTACATTAAAAATTTTGAGTGAAAATTGGGAAATATTTTCTTACAGCCATATATTGTAGTTATCTATGGCAAACAGTGTTCGAAAAAGATTTCCTGGATTTGGAATAACACTCAGTGGTTAAAGGACTTGCCACATAAATGTGAGTAACTAGTTTTGTATTCCTAGAATTTTCTTTACTTCAAAAGTCAGGCACAGTAATACAATATTAGAGGAAAAATGACAGAATTTCAGGAAGCTAAGCATCCAGTTTATCTTTGTTTTCTTAATAACAAACTACAAAGAGACCATGCTTGAAATTTGGATGTAATGACCAACATCCAAGGTTGTTTTCTGATATTTAAACACTTCCTGGGATCACATATACATCTCTACTCACCCCAAAATACACACACAAAGATAAAATGTAAAAGCTTTGCAGATAATTCTAATGCATACTAGAACTGCATAGTACTTTTTTAGATTTGGAAACACTCAAATGTTTCTTACCCCTTGGCAGAATTATCTCTCTTGGAAAAAACTAGCTACAGTATGGAAAACTAAGTAATGTATCAAAAAAAAAAAAAAGGAAAGAAAAGAAAAAGCTCAGTTCTACATTTGAATACAACTGCAAACTTTATTAATCATCTAATTTCACCAGAATTCTTACAGTAGGGTAAATTTTTCTTTAGCTACGTTCTACATCAAGGAACACACCATTTTCATTAGTCTCACAAATTGGTAATCATTCTCAGTCATAACTTTACAAAAGGACTTTAAAGTCTCCATTTCTTAAATCATTATGTTGCAATGAAGAGCTATGAATATAAATAAAACACACTGTATTTAAAGAAGTGGTGTTAGAGGACATATTTAATCATTCCTTACATAATTATAATTTTATTTGAAACATTCATGAAATCTATATTCTACTGCATATATGAATGTATTTGTTTTAGCAGAAATTAGAAGCATTTTAAAGTGTGTGCAGACTATAATATTTATTCTTAGTATTCTTAGTTCAAATACTGATAATATTGATATGTTATGAAATACAAATGTTTATTTCATGGAGTTTTAAAATATAATTTCTTATCAAATTTCTTTATGTCTTATATGCAATATTATTTAATTTTTATAAGTATATAAATATAGTGAGAATAAATTAATTCAGGGATGAAGAAAATATACTCAAAGAGTACAGAAAAATGCAAATAATTTTATCCTTCAAGAAACCATCTTGTATGCGATTTTGTCATGGATATATGGTTTATTTTGTGGTGTTCATAATTATATTTCTGAGCACTCAGAGACAAGGCATTATGCATTACTTTCACTAATATCTCATGTATATGTGTATACATTTGCATGTGAAGCAAAACAACTTCATTTCAGTCCATTAATATTGTTTGGCATTTAAATGAATGGTGTCATAAGAAAAAATATTCTGAAAAACAATTTTGACACTATATTTCTGAAGCTTTTAAAAGTACCAATTTTTAAAATTATAAGAATATTTTACAATAAAAGAAATATACCAGGTAAAGAAGAGCAAGGGATGTCTAAAACAATAGAACAGAGTGTATTTAAAAAAAAGACATTAAAAAGATTCTTTATATTTTAAGAATTTGAGATGGGATGTAAAACAAATTATTAATAATGGCATTATATAAAATATTCCCCTGAACAGATCATATACAGATAAATCAAGCTGGAACTAAGCTGTAACCTTCTTCCCTATTGGTGAGCATTAACAATTCCAGAAGGTGCTAAACAAGCTGCTGGGGAATAAAACCCGTTAATGGTATGAGTATTTGAATACCTCATTGGCTCAAATATCTTAATGCTTATGAAGTGGCATTATTTAGTAGTGTAGGTATGGCCTCATTGGAGAAAGTGTGTTACTGGGGGTGAGCTTTGAGGTTTCATAAGCCTAAGCCAGGCCGACCCAGGTGTTCTCTCTCTCTCTCTCTCTCTCTCTCTCTCTCTCTCTCTCTCTCTCTCCTCTCTCAGCCTCAATTAAATGTTTTCTTTTAAAAGAGTTGGTATGATTATGGTATCTCTTCACATTCAGTACAACACTAAGACAAAAGGTCTTACTTAATAGTGAACCAAAATGCTCTTACCTAATTGTGGACCTGGGTACTATAACACTAATCAGCCTGGCAAAAACTGTTTTCATTGAAGCAATCGTGGCATTATTATTTGAGCTATATCCAGTTGATTTATGACTCCACTGGAGGCAATCCTTATCTCATACTATAAACCTGGTTAAAAAAAAAAAATTCTACGGCTGAAGCGTTCACATGCCCTATGGAGAAGTTTACTACTAACTTTATTGACATGTAGCCAAAGTTTCTTTTTGTATCTGTGTTTGGACCCTTAGCCTATTGTTGCTCTCAGCCTGGGTTAGAGGAGGTTTTTGTTGTTGTTTTTTGTTTTGTTTTGTTTTGTTTGTTCAATGGGTGACCATTAATGCATAGACACAGAACTGACCAAAGGGCTGATAAGAACTGTGCTCACTCAACTAGGAAACGTTGTCAGCTAGAGGGCAGAAAAAAAAAATCTAAGACCTGGAAAAGGAAAACCGGTGCTATGAAACAATGTCTGTTGGATGTGACAAGGCCATTGGAAACATGGAAAAACAGAACATATGGCTTTCTGAAGAAGGCACCTACAATCAAAGACATGAAATTAGGAAGAGGATAATGAGGAAGAATAGCAAGAAGTAGAAGCACATAGGAGATCACAATGGGGTTAATATCATAACAATATATTGTACACATGTATGAGATTCTCCAAACTTCAGTAAAAAATTTAAACAATTAAAGACAATAAAAGATTAAATGTTTTATGCAAAGACATATTCTTCAGGTGATTATTTGAATGAAAGAACATTTATTTAGGCATATAAATTGACTTAAATTTAGTAAGGATAATGAGAATGGAGCACTTGAGGCACGCTCTACCTTTTTCTAGTTTTGAAAAAATATTGTTCTCAGTTAATGTGGTGAAGAAGACTTGCTGGTCCACGAATTCCAAAGTCTCCATTATCTGCCTGAAGCAGAGATGACCACCAGCATTTTTTATCTCTTATAGCTAAATGATGCAGGAGCTAAGGTGCAGGTGTTTACAGATGATAAGATCATAGGAAGGAGCCTATTTATGCCAAGCCTTCAATCAGATAAACATTCTAACTTTGGTACTGCATTTCAAGAATCTTCATCCCTGATGTTTTGCCATTAAATTCAATTACAGTAAATGTTGCATATCAGTAGAGCCAAGTTTTGATGATAGGAGATTACCACTTCTATCCTTGTCACAAACCAGAGTGTCATTCAAGAATAGTGGGCAGTCCTCACACCCAGACTTCTAGCAGTGGAGGCTCAGTGTTTTTGGTCAGAATGTCTTCATTAATTTTGGGGGGTTTTTTTTGTTTGTTTGTTTGTTTTGTTTTTTTATTTTTTTTTGTTGTTGTTGTTTTTTTTTGTTTTTTTTTGTTTTGTTTTGTTTTTGTTTTGCTATGAATCATACCATGACCAATAGCAACTTGAGAAGGAAAAATTTTGTTTCACATCGTAGTTTATCTTCATGACAAGAAGTTAGGGCATAAAGCTGGGGGCAGGAATTGAATTAAAGACCATGGAAGAATGCTGTTTACTGGCTTGCTTCTTCTGTCTTACTCAGTTATCCTTTCTTATACATCTCAGACCCTCTGCTCAGGGATGACACCTCCCACAGTGTGATGGGCATTTCTAAAACAATAGTCAATCAACAAAAGACTTCCCAAAGGCTTGCCTATAGGCAAATCTGAAGCAGGCATTTTTTTCTGTTAAGGTTCTCTATTCTCAGATGACTCTTATTAAGTTGATTACACCTAACAAGCACATACAAGGCAAGAGAGAAATCTTAAGAACACAGAGTTCAGGAACTGTTCTATAAAACCTTTATTTAGAATGGTGTTTGAGAAAAGCAAGCCATTAAGCTCTGTAATACACAATGAAAATTTTTTTTTGTTGTTGTAAGCAATGAAAGTGAACCTGGAAGCTTAAAAAAAAAAAATGTTACCTGTCTTAGCAGATAGTCTGGACAAATGATAGCTAAAAGCCCAACTAGAGCCAGTCTTTCACACCTGAAAAAGAAAGATAATTTTATTGGATCATTTTGTATAATAATTCTAAGTCCCAGACAATATCAAAGGCAGCAAAAAGTGGTCATTGTTGTAAATTAATAGTTGGGTGTGAGCCTAACAGAAATACTCCATTTAGCAGAGAAAAGCATGAAAAGTTAAAATTTCCAAAACAGAACTTGCTAAAACCACTCACACAAAAAGAATGATTAGCTATTGTGTGTACACAAGGCTACACTTTCTAAGGAACAATTTTACCACAGGGCAAATATACTTCAATAGCATAATCTACCAAGAAACTAAGGAAATAAATAGCAATAACAATGATGATGTAATTGGTTAGGTAGAAGCAGGGGCTCACTGCATATATTGAATAGTACACTGGTTGATTTCTAGATTAAAAGACAAAAGAAGGTGATTCAGTATGCAAAGAATGTGAGAGGACACACACACACTCATGCGCACGGCAGGGGGATAAGGAACAGGACTGAAGCCATGAGGGCCAGCAAAAAGAATCTAAATGGGCAACCTCTGGAGGTAGGATGTGTGGGTACCTTCTAGAATATACCAGAGGCCTGGGAGGTGAGAGAGTCTCAGGACTCGAAGGGAGGGACCGTAGATGAAATGCCCTACTGTGGGGAGAGGTAACTTGTAGAGCCCACCTCCAGGAGGAAGACAGGGCATCAAGTGGAAGGATTGGGTTGCCATCTTACAGTCAAAACTCTGACCCAGAATTATTTCCGTCTGAAAAAACTACAGGGACAAAAATGGAGAAGAACCTGAGTAAACAGAGGTCCAGCACAGGACCAAAGTGGGATCCAGCTCAAGTGAAGGCCCCAAGGCCTGACACTATCACTGAGGCTATGGTATGCTTACAAACAAGGGCCTACCATTACTGCACTCTGAAAAGGCCCAACAAGTTGTTGGGCCCAACAAAAGGCCCAAAAGCTGCAGATATTTACACTCAACCAATTGACAGAAGCCATCGTTGAATTAGGGAAAAGCTGGAAGAAGCTGAAGAGGAGGGTGACCCTATAGGAAGACCAGCAGTCTCAACTAACCTGTACCCTGAGATCTCTCAGACACTGTATCACCAGCCAGGCAGCATATACCAGCTGATATGAGGCCCGCTGACACATATACAGCAGAGGACTGCCAGGTCGGGACTTAAGAGAAGATGCACCTTAACCCTCAAGACACTTTGAGCCCCAGAGTGTCGGGAGGTCTGGTGGGGAGGTCATGGGGACATCCTTTTGGAGACAAGGGCAGAGGGAGAGGTATGGGATGTGGAAGAGTCAGAAGGTGGACTGGGAAAGGGATAAAGTCTGGACTATCAAAAAAAAAAGATTAAAGAATAAATTGAAAGAAAAAACTGAAAAGGACTTCCCCCTCATAAAAAGATTCTTAATATATTATAAATAAATAAATATAGAGATAGCAATGCATAAAAAAATCATATTTAAATGCTGACAAATAGTACTTCCAGATAAGATGGCGGCCTGAAGATTGCCTCCAAATAAGCCAGCAAAGAAGAGTCAGTATGATAAAATGTTGATTTATTCCAGAAAAAGAAACAGAATTTTAGGAAACTATGATGAAAATAAAACCATACCAAGAGAGAGAGAGAGAGAGAGAGAGAGAGAGAGAGGAGGAAGACCAAAATAGTGAGACACCTGCCTAAGAGGTAGATCAGGGTCTTGTTAAGCCATGATCAGGTATGAGAGAGAGAGGAGGAAGACCAAAATAGTGAGACACCTGCCTAAGAGGTAGATCAGGGTCTTGTTAAGCCATGATCAGGTATGTGTCTACTTGCAGCAGATAGGAAAAAATAGATACCCACAACTGGGCAATATGCAAAGAGGGAGAGACTTTTGAGCACTCAAATCTAAGTGAGATTTCTCCAACAAATTTCTTCTTCAGTGCTCAGAGAACCCTATGGAAGAGAAGACAGAAATATTGCAGCATTAGTAGGAATTGAAGACATCAAGGAAACCAGGCCAGACACAACAAAGCTGACTCATATAAGAAATTATAGAGACAGTGACAGCATGCACAGGATCTGCACAGATCTAAGCCGAATGGGGTCTGAGCACTGAGAAGGGGAACTGGACTTGATTTCCCATTCCTAACCCAGAAGCTTTCTCCAATTGACAATTGCTCACAAAGGAAAATTTAGTTTGATCCAACGAAGTCTCACTAAGTGTAAAAAGCATATGGGCCCCATCCTCAAGCAGTAGGTGGCCACCACAAAATGAACTCATTAGTTTGAGTGAGGATGTTTTCTTTTTTGTGTTTGTTTGTTGTTTGTTTGTTTTTGTCTCATTGCACTGTCAGCATTTTAAGAATTATTTATTTATTTACCTTGCTTGTCTTTTCTTCCTATATTATGGTTTACAATTCTGTATTTTTATGAGTGCTCTCTCTCTCTCTCTCTCTCTCTCTCTCTAAATTTTTCAATTAAAAAATGAAAGAGGAGAGATAAAAAGACAGTGAGAGCCCCTCTCTACTTCCTCAGGAAGAAAAATACAAAAGCAAGCAAGTAAACAACAACAGCCACGACATCAACAACAATAAAACCCAAGCAGTAAACAACAACAGCCACATCAACAACAACAAAACCCAAGCATGGTTGGAGCTTGTAATTAGTTGATGAGGGAGGGAAATGTGAAGCTACTTCCAAAAGTGTATAGCATGAAGCAGAGTTTTAGAAAGGTAAGAAATAGCAAAGCAGAGGGACTGAAAACTGCAAGGCATTTAACCATGGAGGGATACAGTTGGGATGCAACACTATGGAACTCAGGGGTATGAAACCCAGTGGTATTAAGACCTGAAGATAAGCAGTATATTGTGAGAACATGGTGGTGCTGACTATGCACCACCTTTCTAGAAGCAGCTCTTAGCAGATCTAAATGGCTCTCTGACAGGAAACATCCGAGTCCTCTGGAAATAGCTTTCAAAACCCATTTCAAAGAGAAGCCCTCTCAGTTGGCAGACAGGCAGCCCATGATTCTCGTAGAAAAGCACTGTCAGAAACTCAACACAAGTAAAGCACAACTACATGCTGACTATGGATCAGAAGTCTAGCAGAAAATGTACTTGATGAGGTACAAGTGGAATTTGGAGAATGAGGCTTCATGGGTAATTTACATTCTACTTCAAAGCAGGTCACTGGAAGGAGGTCACACAGTAAGAAACAGCAACTGTGATTTACTCAGAGGTATGATAACCATCTGAGACTTCACCTGTGATGCGACACCTACTGACCAGAAAATATTTGGAACAAGGTCTCTCAAAGAACTGCCAGGAAATGAAAACAGGACAATCTAGGGGCTAGGTAGGAAAGATTAAAAAAAAAACCATATGTATATATATATATATATATATATATATATAATATATATATATATATATATGTATGTATTTTCATACATAAAGAAAAGTGAATCTGTTAATGAATGGCCAAATTGATGGAACTGAAAACAAATATATTATGCAAATTTCAGAGAGACAATATATATTTTTTCTTTTGTGGATTCTGTATTTTATATAAAATTATTCAGAATCATATCTGTACATGTTAAATGAAGTATAAATAAAAGGAAAAGAAAAAATGAGGGTAATGATGATACCAAGGGAATATGCTCAACTTACCATTTGGAATATATAGATGTAAGAAAAATGTTAAATTAACTAAATAAGATAATAAAAAGCAGTATGTGAAAAACAATTTTACCATCTGGAAAAGAAAAAATGGCCCAAAATTTAACTGATTCACAAAATTTGGTAGCATTATGTGTGTTCAGTACATTTGGACGTTACATAATATATTAAATCAGGTATTTTATATTCTTAAATATTTGTCCTTTTTTGCCATTCTATGGATCAAATCAAATGCCTCACACTTTATATCAAAGCACTCTACTGTTCAGTTATAATGCCAACCTAAATTTCTGTAGTGGTACAGCATTCAACATCTTTTTTGGAATTGTTTTTATTTATAGTTCATTATTATTTTAAAGTATTTAATTTTATTTAATCTTTTTAATTTTTTATACTCCAGATTTTATTCCCCTCCCAAGCCACCCTCTGACTGTAAGCCATCCCATACCTCCTCCCTGCCCCCTGTCTTCACAAGAATGTCCCCACTATGATATGTACATTTTTCTTTTTAGATATTTTTTCTACTTTGGTATGTCATTTTCTATAAAGTCCCATATTACTGCCTTTGCTAGGTCTCATAGATTTTTATATGCCTTTTCCATTTGTTTATTTCAAGTATTTTATTAATTGGCATGCTGGTATTTTTCTTTTTACCATTTGTTCCAGAGTTGTTTAATTTTTATATATTTGTGTAGTTGCCAAATATTTATTGTTATTTTTCTCTAGTTTAATGGTATTGTTTTTGAAAATTACTTGGTATGATTTCATTGTTTTCAAATTAGTTGAGACATGTTTTATAGGCTATTAAATGATCTGCTTTGGAGAACATTCCAAGTGCTAAAGAGAGAAATATGCATTTTTCTGCTTTGGAATAAAATGTTCTGTCAATATTTTTTTGATTCATTCAGTTTAGATTAAAATATAACTGTACTATGTCAATTTCAGAATTTATATCTAGATGACTTGTCAATTTGCTGAACGAGGAGTGCTAGAGACCCTTATAAGTTTTGTTTGAGTTTATCTTTTGAGCTTATTAATATTTGCAGCATACTTTTGACATATCCATTGTTTGGTGATCTGACTTCTTGTAGCAAAATGAATTTTCTTGTATATTTTAACTATTTTCTATTTAAAATATATTTATACTGATACAGCTATGGATTAACCTGTTATTTTGTTACAGCCTTTCACATATAGTCTGTTTCTTAAAAGAGATGATGAAAACTTTCAAGCAATATATGATTGGTCTTACTTTAATCCATCTTATCAGTTTTAACTGGAGAATTAAATTTTTTACATATAAAATATATGACGATACATAAGGTCTTTCTATAGATGATTTTGGTTGCTATTTCAAGCTATGACCCTTTCTTATCACTGTCTTGCACTTTACTTTATGAATAATTGATTTATTCATTATGTTTTCATTTCTGTGTCTTATTTTATCTCATAAACCTATGGCTATCATGAGTGTACAATAACCTTTGTATTATAACAAGCTATAATGAAACAATAGCAGCTTAACATGATGCTAGAGATAAATGCAGAAACAAAATATATTAACAAAATCTTTATATTTGACCACCTCATTTTTAAATTCTATTTTAAACCTTACTCATAGTGTTAATTAAGGTTGGGAATATTTTTAACATTGTATGTCAACAACAACCTTTCTCCATTCCACTTCCTGCTTTTAAACCCTCCCATATACTTCTTGCTACTCTTCTTGAAATTTCTGTCCTTTGTTTTCATTTACTATTAGTCTGTTTACTTAATTGTGTATGTTGTAGGTGTGCACCAATATGGCATGTGTGTAGAGGTCAGAGGACAACTTGCTTGTGTCTCTCTTTTCCAATAAAGATTCTGGGGACTGAACTCATGTTATCAGCATGCATGTCAAGTATTTTTAGCTGATGAGCTACATTACTGCCTGTTCTTAATTTTTGATTTGCTTTTATTAACATTTTACTTTGCCCTTCTCTTACATTACGATAGTTATTATTTTTGTAGTTTATGTTTGGTCTCCATGGTAAAGATAGAGTAATTTATGAGCAATAATTGAAGGACATGAACATTCTCAACTTTTTTTTTATATTTGTCTCCTACTAATAGGTAATTACGCACCAATGTTTTATTGTTATCCTTAACTCTTCTTTTGTCAATATTCGTAGATATATATTGCTCAGGCATCATTTGTTCTGGTAAATGTTCAGACCTCTTTTAATTTTCTTGCTGAATATTCTTAATTGACAGAATTTTCTTCCCTTGGCTCTGCTGAGAAGTATGACAATTCATTTAAAAAGTCTGTATATTATGTTTGTTGTCTTTGTAGCTTGTACTAATGTCTTAATCTTTTAATATTGAGAATTTTCATCTTAAATTGACTTGAAGTAGACTCGATGAAGTTTACATGATGACTTTTGACCTTCCTATATCAGCATTTCTCTAAAACTTGTCTAGTTTTGTACTTTTGAATATACATTCTACCTCTGCCTATCTCAACATCATTTTGAACCACAAAAACTCAAATAAGTGCCCTTCTAAAACTCCAAAATTCTTTAAAAATGTATTAGTCATCTTTCTTTTTTTCTTCATTCACATTCTTTCTTTCATTTTTGGTTTTGTTTTTACTTTTTTTGAGACAGAGACTGTAGATCATTTTCCTCCTGCCTCCAAATCCCAAGTGCTTGAATTATAGACACATACCACTTTTATTTGCTTTCTTTATTCTTTATACATTTTTTCCACTTTTCCAGTGTCTATTTTATTTTCAAGTATCTTATCTTTTTAATTCTTTCCACTGTTTGTTTATTCTGATATTGAGGCCACTGGCCATGTTTTTAATTTTGCTTAGACTATTTTTTTTCAGCCCAAAATTGCAATTTCTTTGAATTGCTTCCATCCTTTGTTAAGTTCTGGATCATTTCTGTGTTTTTGTTTTTTTCCCAAGATCATAGGGTTCTCATTAAAAAGCTGTTTTAAGTTCCAACAAATTAAAAAACAACAATTTATGAAGCTGTTTTAAATTTTCTCCAAGATGGTTCTCTTTATGAATATTTTCTGATAATTTTCCTGTACCATAATCTGACTTTTAGGTTATATTCTATATTCCTTAAAACTTCTGATGCTAGTTTTCAGTTGATATAATCTGGGAAAGTTAAATTATGCATTTTTTCATTCTTACTAATCTATCTTGTTTGTTTCTTTTCTACCAGAAATTCTAAGTTGGATACTATTGTTTTTTACTATTGTCAGTGTAACTTTCAATCAGATCAGGGGATGAAGGACATTGGAATCTATCTAGAGATGGGTATCACAATCCTCATAACAAATTCTGTTTCAAAAAGTACTAAAGTTCTGTACTCTGAAGAATAAAACGTTGCTCAATAATATGCTGTTGAAAGAAAGGATAATACTGATGAAAGTGACTGATTTGGCCGTATAGGCTGGCATGGCCTAGTGATAATTTTATTGCCTGAGTTTGGGTTATGGTGGTGAAAACAGCAGATATTTGATCACTAAACCTGAGAAAAAGCTGAAGCATACCCAAATCTTAAAGCATTAGGGAATGGTCAGTCTTAGAGATGGCATGTGACAGAAACTTGAAGACAGAGCATCTACAGACACTTAATTTATGTGTCAGCTTTACATACTACACTAATCAGTATTTTCTTCACTGTGGTAAAATAGTATGACCAAAAGCAGCTAGGGAAGGAAAGGGTTTAGTTCACCTATACTTCCAGTAACAGTCTATCACTGAGGGAAAAACAGTGCAGGAACCTGGAAGAAGGAACTGTTGCAAAGGCAACAGAGTAGTAGTGGTGTATACTGATTTGCTCCCCACGGCTTGATAAGTTTTCTTTCTTATAGCATCCAGGACCACCTGACCTAGAATGGTACTGCTCACATTGAGGTAGGCCTTTCCACATCAATTATCAATCTAGAAAAATACAATGGAGGTTTGCCCACAAGCCAGTCTTTTGGAGACTCACGCTCTCAATTTTTCCATCTGGCATTGCTCCCTGAAGCTTTTTTTCAAGAACTCTCCCTCACACTTAGCCCACCAACTCTCCCTATTTTTTTTATTATCACTATTATATATAACCTGCTGAATCATTTTTTTGTTATTTCTCTGTTGTATTATAACAGCCATTTGTTGCAGAGGCTCTATCTTAATTGAAGTTCTCTCCTTCAAAATGAATCTAGAGTATGTGAAGCTGACAAAAATAGAACATACAAAGTCTGTAGTGTATACACAGTGCTGAATCTCACTGTAGTATGACTGGTACTAATCTGCAACAAAAGATCAGGAATTCAAGGCCCATACCTAAACATACTAAAAGCAATACAGAGCAAACCAGTAGCCAATGTCAAATTAAATGGAGAGAAATTTGAAACAATCCCACTAAAATCAGGAACTAGACAAGGCTGCCCACTCTCACCCTACCTATTCAATATAGTACTTGAAGTTATAGCTAGAGAAATTAGACCAAAAAAGGAGGTCAAGCAATACAAATTGGAAAAGAATAAGGCAAATTATCACTATTTGCAGATGATATGGTGGTATACTTAAGTGACCCCAAAACTTCCACCAGAGAACTCCTAAACTTGATAAACAATTTCAACAAAGTGGCTGGATATAAAATTAACTCAAACAAAGCAGTAGCCTTCTTTTGCTCAAAGGATAAAATGGCTTAGAAACAAATTAGGGAAATGACACCCTTCACAATAGTCATAAATAATATAATATACCTTGGTGTGACTCTAACCAAGCAAGTGAAAGATCTGTATAAGAACTTCAAGTCTTTGAAGAAAGAAATCAAAGAAGATCTCAGAAGATGAAAGATCTCCCATGCTCATGGATTGGCAAGATTAATATAGTAAAATGGCAATCTTGCCAAAAGCAATCTACAGATTCAGTACAATCCCTATCAAAATTCCAGCTCAATTCTTCAGAGTTAGAAAAAGCAATTCTCAAATTGATTTGGAATAATCAAAAAATCCAGGATAGTGAAAACTACTCTAAACAATAAAAGATCTTCTGGGGGAATCACCACCCTGACCTCAAGCTGTATAACAGAGTAATAACAATAAAAATTGCATGGTATTGGTACAGAGACATGCAGGAAAAAAATGGAATAGAATTGAAGACCCAGAAATGAACCCACAAACCTATGCTCACTTGATCTTTGACAAAGAGCTAAATTGTCCAGTGGAAAAAAGACAGCACTTTTAACAAATGGTGCTGGTTCAACTGGTGGTCAGCATGTAAAAGAATGCAAATTGATCCATTCTTATCTCCTTGTACAAAGTTCAAGTCCAAGTGGATCAAGGACCTACACAAAAAATAAAAAACAAATACACTGAAACTAATGGAGGGTAAAGTAGGGAAGAGCCTAAAACAATGGAAACATGGGAAAAATTTCCTGAACAGAACAACAAAGGCTTATGCTCTAAGATCTACAATATACAAAAAATTGCAAAGCTTCTATAAGGCAAAGAACACTGTCAATAGGACAAAATGGCAAGCAACAGATTAGGAAAAGGTCTTTACCAATCTTACATCTTATATGAGGGCTAACATACAATATATACAAAGAACTCAAGAAGTTAGACTCCAGAGAATCAAATAACCCTATTAAAAAATCAGGTACAGAGCTAAACAAGGAATATTGAAAGACCCTGAAGCACCTAAAGAAATGTTCAACATCCTTAGTCATCAGGGAACTGCAAATCAAAACATCACTGAGATTCCATCACACACCAGTCAGAATGGCTAAGATCAAAAACTCAGGTGATAGCAGATGCTGGCAAGGATGTGGAGAATGAGGAACACTCCTCCATTTTTAGTGTTATTGAAAGCTGGTACAAAAACTTTGGAAATCAGTCTGGCAGTTGAACAAGAAAATTGGACATAGTATTGCCTGAGGACCCAGCTATACCAATTCTGGGCATATACCCAAAAGATTCTCCAACATATAACAAGGACACATGTTCCACTATGTTCATAGCAGCCTTACTTATAATAGCCAGAAACTGGAAAGAACCCAGATGTCCTTTAACAGAGGAATGGATACAAAACCTGTTGTACATTTACACAATGGAGTATTACTCAGTTATTAAAAATAATATATTCATGAAATTCTTAAGCAGATAGACGGAACTAGGAAATATCCTGAGTGAGGTTACCCAATCACAAAAAAGCTACACCTGGTATACACTCATTGATGAGTGGATATTAGCCCAAAAGCTCGGAATACCCAAGGTAAAATTCACAGACCATATGAATCTTAAGAAAAAGGAAGACCAAATGTCCTTCTTAGAAAGGGGAACAAAATACCCACAGGAGCAAATAAGGAGACAAAGTGTAGAGCAGAGACAGGAAGAAAGGCCATCCAGAGACTGCCCCACCTGGGGATCCAAAAGCAAACACTATTGTGGATGCCAAGAAGTGCATGCTGACAGGAGCCTGATATAGCTGTCTCCAGAGCCTGACAAATACAGATGTAGATGCTTACAGCCAACCATTGGACTGAGCATGGGGTCCCCAATGAAGGACTTAGAGAAAGGACTGAAGGAACTGAAGGGTTTTGCAACCTCATAGGAAGAATAACAATATCAACCAACCAGACTCCCCAGAGTTCCCAGGGATTAAACCACCAATCAAGGTGTTCACATTGAGGGACCCATGGCTACAGCTGCATATGTAGCAGAGAATAGCATTGTAGGACATCAATGGGAGGAGAGGCCCTTGGTCCTGTGAAGGCTGGATACCCCAGTGTAGGGGAATTCGAGGTCAGGGAGGCGGAAGTGGGTGGGTGGGTGGGGACCAACCTCATAGAAGTAGGGGGAGCAATTATATAGGGAGTTTTGAAGGGGAAACGAAAAGGGATAACATTTGAAATGTAAATAAAGAAAATATTCAATAAAAACAAACATTTGAATGGAATAATATTATGCAGGTATTTCCTCCAATGTGATTCCTCCCTCCAGGTTACTCTAGGTTGTGTTAAGTTGACAACAACCAGGACAAACAATTCTGGGAAAAATACTGGAACTTATAGAAGCGAAATGCTTTTTAGAGTAGGATCATTAGAATTTGATAATTAGAATTAGTGAGAGGGACAAAACATTGAAATAGAGTATACTACAATGTTGCTCTCACATTCTACAAATTATTTAACCTGAATTTTTATTAAATTATTTTATTTATTTACATTCTACGTGTTTTGGCTTTCCCATCCCACCCTCCCTGAATTGTTCACCCCTCTCTTTCTCCTTTGCTTCTGAGATGGGCTTCCCCACCTCACCTCCCAGCATCTTCCTTCCCTGTGGCATCAAGTTTCTACAGGATTAGGCACATATTCTTTTATATCCATGAAAACTATTCCTTCAACAAGGAACTTGAAATAATGACTTGTTCAGACACACAACAGCAAAAGAATTATTCCCTGGCTTTTATCCAGTACTATAGTAATAAATAAAAGCACTAGAAAACAGTAACACCACACAAGATTGAGTGAATAGCATCAGGAGTAATGTTTTAGGAGCTAAAGTGTGCAATTTCAAATTTTAAATTCTAAGTGAGAATGACATTTTTACAACTATCAAAACATGTTACTGTGTTTATAACATAAACGTAAATGAACATGTGATCACAGCAGCAAAAGACAGAAAGTGTAAACGGAAACATACTTTATAAGAGTCATAGTCTATTTATAAAATAGCAAGACATCACTTCTACTACAACTTCTACCACAATCCCCAAAGTAACTACCAAATGACAAGGTATTCCAAATAGAAGATTGTGACGTGAGACAAATAACACAGATAAGAATCCAAAAGATTCCAATAAAAATGCAATTCATTGAAACATCTGTATAAAACATCAGTAATTGAAAGAAGATGAGTATTAACTGTTAATGGTGACATTGATTCGATTTTGGAAAATAAAGATGGTTTGGGGGTAGATAGTGGCAATTGCCACAAAGTAATGAAAACGCACTTAATGGTACTGAAGACCCCACATCAGGGGAGACCCTCACTCAAGTCTCAGGATGACGCGACCACCCAGTAACGCTTGCAAGACACTGAAACTGGATTCAAAAGCAGAGGTTTAATAATTCCAGTATACTGGGGTTCCCTCGCATGTAAGCAAGAAGAGAGAACCCCGAGTTCGAGCTAAGAATAGCTTTTATAGGGTCTAGGGGTTAGAACAGACAAAACATTGACTAGGCACAATATGATTGGCAGAACAGTGTGACTTTTAAACTGATTGGTCTTTGGGAATGAGGTGACAAGGACCTCCCTTGTCTGTCTATGTGCTCTGGCCCTTCCTCACCCACAGGTGGGTTCCCTTCCCCAAGGTCTGAGGAATGTTAATCAGCCTCTCCCTTCCTCCTCTGAATGTTAATCCAGCAAGTGTCCTCTAAGGAATGTGCCCCTCCCAGGATGTGTCCTGGGACAGTGAGATTCTTTTAATCTTAAATTCAAAATGAGATCTGAAAATCCTACATTTAGACCCAGAAGTCTTACATTACATATAAATTGTGTCAAATACAGAAATACAAAAGTCAAAATATTTCAATAAAAAATTACAAAACTAAACATGTACCTGTAAGTTGTGAATCTACTTAAATACTTAACAACAGATAACAATAAGCAATATTTTATTTAGTCAAACAACATATATCATTGATTAAAGTGCAAAGAGAAAGGTCTTATTTTCAAACTACCCTTAGTTTTACCATGAAATTGGAAATGAATTGGCATTTGAATTCTTGAAACCTAACTTGTGAACCTGATCTCAGAGTCATTTAGCAAAATATAAAGAATAAAATGATACTGGATCACAGATGTAAGAGCAGAGCTGAATTTCATTGGCTATTTCTGAACCTGCAGAGAAAAGAGAGTGACAGCAGTGATGGTGAAAATTTCGCATGTAAATAAGTTCTTCACCTTTTCATTATGTATGAGAGCAGAGAATACAGAGATGCATATCCATGTACTGAATAAATGAGATTGCTAAAATAAAAAGCATGCTGGTCCACCATAAAACAAGTGAGTCAACAACAGTAAATAAAAATTGAAAAAAAATGCCTCAATTTTAAGAAGATTTTGAAAGCATGTAAGATTAAAATATATTGCCATCTTTCAGTGCATGTAGCAACATAAATACTTCATATTTTTAAAAGTAAATAGATAGTATTTTTGCCATTTGCCAAAACTTTTGAAAATACAAAAAGAATTTGCATTTGATTATTTGCTAAGTGAAACATTCTCATAAAAGCATTGAAACTGATTAGGGTCATGCATAATGCTGAAAGGCAGTTAGAAATTTATGTGTACACATATCTATGTATACTATTTACAGGATGCTTTCATAGTTTAGAAGCAAGCATAAGATTTTGTAGAATAAAACAAGCTGTTTGTGTACTCCTATGGAAGAGAGTATTCTAATCTTTCTACTGCAAATGGTACTACTTTTAGTTTTTTGTAGGAAAGGATTAAACGTCTTTCTGAGCCTTCCACATCTCCACTGGGTACTAAATTAACTTGCTTTTACTCTTAAATTAATAGGTATTCTCTTATACAGCTCTCTTGCCCTTTGCCACCTTTGCTTGAGACCATCAAGAGCAAGGTTTCTCACTTGCTCTAAGGCTACTATTACACATGGCCCATTATTATAGGTACTTTACTACTTCTAGCCATCCATGTATTTTTGCCTCCTCGTTTAGTTGATAACTTTTAGAAGTTATTGAATGACTTATTATATCTAGTTGAAAGTTTAAAGAATAGTGCATGCATTTCACAATGCAGATTTACCATTCCTGATAATTAGGCAGGCTAAGAATTTAAACATAAGTGTGAAATAACTCATCATTTTATTTATTTTCTTTCTTTTTAAAGTATTTTAAATGAATATATTATATTTAATGGAAATGACTTCAAATATATCCTGTAAGTGTGACAAAACATTGATTTTAAAAACATAATTTTAAATTCATATTTTTCTAATCCCATTTTAATTTTTCTTAATTAGATTGATTATTTTGTGTGTGCTTGTGTAAATGTGTCTAAGTAAATGAAGATATACAGATAGAGATGGAAAGAAGAAGGGAACTTTCTATTGGCAATTATATTGCTAACTGATCAAATTCATGAATTAATATTATATAAAATAATTTCCAGATTCAAAATTCACAGGTACGAACTCAATTAAATTCACTCTTTTTAAATGCAATTTTAATTTTTAATCAATATATTCCACCTATTTTTTACATGCACATAAGTATAAACTAAATTTGACCGTAGATTTAGTGATTAAAATGTGGTCAGAACTCACTAATGAATCAAGTCAAACCAGTGAAGGGATATTTTCTATGTCCTAAGAAACTTGGTTTCAGAAAATACTAAACACTAGATGGCAAACTTTAGTCATAAATACAAAGCCAATTGCAAAACAATCTAAGGATTTCTTGTTGTAATGCGACACAAAAATGGTTAACAATATGTTAACATTAATTTTTTACATAATCATCATTTTATCATGCTTAAGATAAAGAGATTAACAAGATATTTGAAGGAGTAGTTCAAAAAGACTAAAATTTAGAAAGTAAAAGAGAAAAATCTCCAAAGTAAGATATAAAATGCAAGGCTTGGCAACACCAAGAAAGCTTTCAATCCTTCATAAACCTAGCTATCCTAGATGGCTCTTCAGAGAAACGACTGATCTTACACAAGAAATAGAAAGAAAATAAGAAAAGAAACTTCTTTGTGTAGTTTCTATTTAATTTCCACAATGCTGATAATAGATTTCATAGTAGTGATATTTGATTAGGAGAAGCATAGGAAGATGAAAATATGTTTAAGAAGGAAGACGTAAACTAAAGGTAAGCTTGAAATTAAATGATAGGCCTAAAATATCAGGACCTAAATTCACAGAAAATTTTAAGTGAAGATTTTATAAATTTTAAGGGACATTGGCTAAACAACATCAGGAATTCATGGCATATACCTAAATATAACAAAAGCAATAGACAGCAAACTAACAGCCAACAACAAATTAAATGAAGAGAAACTGGAAGCAATCCCAATCAAATCAGGGAGAAGACAAGGTTGTCTACTCTCTACCTATTTATTTAATATAGGACTCGAAGTTCTAACTAGAGCAATTATGCAACAAAAGGAGATCAAGGATATACAAATTGGAAAGTAAGAAGTCAAGGTAGCACTACTTCCAGTGATATGATAGTATACATAAGTGACCCCAAGAATTCTACCAGAGAACTCCTACAGATGATAAACAGGGTCAACAAACTGGTTGGATATAAAGTTAACTCAAACAAAACAGTAGTTTTCCTTTATACAAATGATAAACAGACTAAGAAAGAAATTAGGAAAAAAACACCCTTCACAATAGTCACAAACAATATATGATAACTTGGTGTAACTCTAATCAAGCAAGTGAAAGATTTATATGACAAGCACTTCCAGTATCTGAAGAAAGAAATTGGAGAAGACTTTAGAAATGCTCATGGATTGGTAGGATTAACATAGTAAAAATGGCCATTCTACAAAAAGCAATCTACAGATTCAATGTAATCTCCATCAAAATTCCAACTCAATTCTTCACAGAGATAGAAAGAGCAATTCTCAACTTCATATGGAAAAACAAAAAACCTAGGATAAGAAAAACAATTCTCAACACTACAAGAACTTCTGTGGGAATCACAATCCCTAATCTCAAGATGTACTACAGAGCAATAGTGATAAAGCCACATGGTATTGGTACACAGACAGACATGTTTATCATTGGAATAGAATCTAAACCCAGAAATAAACCCACACACCTAAAGATGAACACTTAATCTTTGACAGAGAAGCTAAAACCACACAGTAGAAAAAGAATACATCTTACACAAATGATGCTGATCTAACTGGTGAACTGCACGTAGAAGAATGCAAATTGATCCATATTTATCACCTAAAACCAAGGTCAAGTCCAAGTCGATCAAGAACCTCAACATTAAACTAGATCCACTGAATTAATAGAATAGAAAATAAGAAATAGCTTTAGATGTATTGGCACAGAGGAAAATTTATCCTGAAGAGAACACCAATGCCTCAGGCTCTAAGATCAACAATTGACAAATAGGACCTCATGAAACTTCAAATCTTCTGTAAGGTAAAGAACATTTTGTCATATGTTGCATAATGAAGTTATCATTAAAGAACATACTATATGGAGAAAAATCATTGACCATTAAGACCTGCCTGATATTTGTTTTTAGATGCTAGGATACTGTTTTGAAAGGATTTCAATCGAAGCTATCACCATGCAAAGGCTAATCAAGAATGAAAATGCACGTGTAAAAATCACATTCTGATAACCCACATTATATCCTATTAAAAATCAATGATTGTTCCCTCCAAGACTCAGTTTAACTTTGTGAAAGTTAAAATTCAGTGTTTCATTTGTTTCCATTGTGTACATGAAGCCAAACAAAAAATTGAGAACTTGGACTCAGAAATTTCCAGTGGCAAAGTCATTGGTCAGTAGTTTATATTTTGCTGGAACTCAATTCATATCTCACTTTTTAGCTTTGGAGCAATTGTGCTACTCATCTCCTGCATCTATGACTTCCATTCTGCATGTAGCAAATGCTATAAATAATGTAATTTGTGACCGAAACAGAAAAACTCACAATTGTAGTTAGGTACAAAATCATTAACAATAATAAAGACTGTTAATTTAGGGCAATTTATAATGTGTACTTCACAGGATGGCTGTATATCACATGGGTGCAAATGTTATGCACAACCATAAATCTTTAGTGTTCCTCATTCATATTAGAATTTCATTGATTACTTCATTGACAAACAGTAATTAAAGAAAATTACATTCTTATCATCCCACATACATACACATTCACATATAATAATTAGAAGAACATGTCTATGTTCTGCATATTTTTGTATCAAAAATTTGGTTAAAATATTTTCTAAATGTGGCATGTAACCCAACAGAAAAGAAAGCACTAAGGTATTAAATAAAATTCTTCATCAATTTTATTATTAGAATGGAAAAATAAAAATAAAAATTAACCAAGCTCATCTATCAATGCTGACCAAAACCTGAATAGAGTCTAACATTGCAAAATATATAAAATCTAAGTTTCATAATTTTGTCTTGATTAATGTGAATAGCAAATTCATAACTGAAGATGTAGCTCACTGGAACACTATTTTAAAGAGAAAAATCAAATAGTACAGATCAGTGGTTTCAGTGCCTTTGTAGCATCTCAATGTTCCTAGCTTATTCCTATGTTCTAGTACATAATCTCTACACATTACTTCACACACATACTGAATTGTATCAAGGGCCCAAATCCTGATCCATGATTGAAAAATAAACATCTTCTCTCATTATTTATTTATTCCGTTCAGACTTTCTTCATTAGCAGAAAATTGTCTCTGATCTAACCTGGTCAAAAATAGTTTCAATGGGATTAATTACTTCAATATATTACTTGAGCAATTGTTGGAGATAATGTGCTTCATTACACATTCACTGCTCAGAGAAAAGAGGGAAACAACGAGATTGACTAATATTTGAAGGAAATAGATTTATTTCTTTAGAGACTGAGGGTAGATACAAAGCACAAGATTAACTGCAGGTATCTGATGGTAGATTCCCTTTCTCTTAGTGATCTTCTAACTTACATTCTATTAACTGGACACAGTGGTTACACCTGCAATCTCTACATTCTAGAGAATAACATAGAAGGATAGTGAGTTCAAGGACCACTTGGATTATATAGGAATCCTTCTTTTTACTGTTTTTTTTTTTTTTTTCGTGTGTGTATGTGTGTGTTTGTTTGTTTTGGTGTATGTGTTGTCAAGTGGGGTTTTTGTGTGCCTGCATGAGTGTGTGTGGGGGGAGTTGGGGATTTTGTTGGTAGTCATTGTTTAGAATCTAGTCTCTTAACACTTAATGGAATTTTGCCAAATAAGGTAGAGTAGAAATATTAATGATTTATCCAGCAAATCAGATAAAAGTGGGTATTTATAGACTAGCTTTTCTATTATCTATTCTTTAGCCATTATTGTTTCCATTCTTGCATATAAGAAATGATGATCCCTAGGTGAGACAGTCTCTGGATGGTCTTTCCTTCAGTCTCTGCTCTATGCTTTGTCCCTGTATTGCCTTTTGACATGAGCAATTCTAGATTAATATTTTTGAGATGAGTGGGTGGCCACCATCCGTCAACTGGGGGCTATGCCTATTCACTGGATATGGTCTCTATCAGTTCTATCTCCCTTTTGTTGAGTATACCCAGATAATATTGCTGATGCCAAGAAGTTCTTGCTGACAGGAACCTGATACAACAGTCCCCTGAAAGGCTATGCCCGAGCCTGACCTACAAGATGCGAATACACACAGCCAATCATAGGACTGAGAGCCAGGATCCCAATGGAGAAGACTGAAGAGCTGAAGGGGTTTGCAACCCCATAGGAAGAACAACAATATCAACCAACCAGACCCCCACCACCACCCGGGGCTCCCAGGGACTAAATCAACAACTAAAGAGTACACATGGACAGACCCATAGCTCCAGCCGCATATGTAGCAGAGGATGTCCTTATCAGTGGGAGAGGAGCCCCTTGGTCCTGTAGAGGCTCAATGCTCCAGCATAGGGGAATGCTAGGGAGGTGAGGCAGAGTGGGTGGGTGGGTATGGGAATACCCTCATAGAAGCAGGGAGAGGTGGAGTGGATAGGCGGTTTCCAGGGGAGAGGAAACTGAGAAAGGGGATAACATTTGAAATGTAAATAAGTAAAATAACCAATAAAAAATAAATAAAAAATAAATGCTGACTATTCCATTTACATAAAATCAAATATTTCATTAATTGTTGAGAGTGTAAGCAGAAATAAAGACTCAAAGTATGCCACAAATGGCACACTCCAGGAAATCACAATAGTTTCATGTTCCTTTGTGAGATTTTTCTGGGCCCTATGCAGCCTTAAACAAAACACTGATCAAACACTAAGAATGAGTGAATGATATAGATATACATTGGCACACAGAATCTACTTTTGGGTAGTAAGAAGCCTTTGGTTATCCCAACAGGCCAGGTTTTAATGTATTCCCTAATACAAAACACACATTTCATAGAATCAAGGAGATAGATATATCCATTTCATATGAGTTAAATGGCATGCATAGATATAAATGATGACAATCTTAAGTAACATGCGAGAAGAAAAGAATAGTTAAAATAATGTGATATAAATTAACCTTGCATTTTGTTTTTAAAGAGGAAAATAGAATATTAACTAAGTATTAACTGTTATTGAATATGGTTATGGTTTTATGTATGTACACAGAATCATAAATATATAGGGTGTCAGGGTATCAGGGAGGGCTTATGTCTCTAAGGATCCAATGTTATTCCTCAATGCAGTCTTTATTTGATGCTCTTTTTGTCTGTTTCTTCTTGTTGGCATTCATGAGGCAAAAGGATAATATCTTACTTCAATTCACTCCCTGCCAGACCTACTAGTAACACTCTTTTTTGAGAAATGAGAAGGAAACACTGCTCATGCTTTTGACAGCTGAGCCAAAACAGCTTTTAAAAAGTAAGATTCATCAAATTCCCTGTGATTTCTGCATTTTTCCTTTTTAATGCAGAAATTAAAAGGTCATCTACAAGATGTAATTCAAAATTCATAAATCAGCCGCATTATAACAATAAATCCATGAGCGAAATGAAGAAAGCTTTTACTTACAGGAACAAAACAGTCTTCATAAAATGCAGAAACATTTTCCTGTCAGTTTGAGACAGCAAGAAGTCTCCTGAAAGTCAGTCTCTCTCAGTAATCTGGACTGTCTGTGTTTACTGCCAATTGAAATTCCAGAAGCAAAAGCAGGGGCATTTTGGTTGATCCTAATTAGTATGCAGAAATAAAGACTTAGAGAAACCTTCAAATCCACACACTATGGATTAAAAGAATGAAAACACAAATACATGCTGGAAAGAGCAGGTGCAATGCTAACCTCTTATACTGTCCCACATGCACCTTCAAGGTTAAGGACTATTCTGATGCTGATATCCTGTCTGACTGACAGAAGCACATAGTTTCCTGTGAAAGACAAAACACAAAGGTTGCCACCTGAATATCAGCGCTATCCGATGTAATCATTCCATAGCTACCACATGGATGTCAAAGAGTAGCTGTGGATCTGGCAATAGTCTGAAATGGTGAGTTTCCTTGCCAAGGGCAGTGGGCAGTTCAGATGGGGGACCCCCCCCATCCTGGCTGTCATGTGTTTCTAGTGGGACCTTTTGTTTTGCAGCACCTCATCAACATCCATATCTTAAGATTAGCATTACCAGGAATTTTCAAATAAATAACACCTCTCAAGGTAGGGTATTTATTATCCAATGCATTTTACTTGGACAACTGAAATTAACATGAGATATGTTATGTTCTTTTTTTTTTTTTTTTTTTTTTTTGTTTGTTTGTTTTTTTCAAGACAGGGTTTCTCTGTGTAGCCCTGGCTGTCCTGGAACTCACTTGATAGACCAGGCTGGCCTCGAACTCAGAAATCCGCCTGCCTCTGCCTCCCAATGTTATGTTCTTTTGATACAAAGTAACACAGATCTTTTACTTTGAATGGTGCTTAGACACCAAAGAAAGCTACACGTTACTTTAAAGTAGGGAAGAAAGTAAAGAAAGTACACCTCACCCTACTCAAAAGTTGAATGCTGTATTTAAAATTGGTTACCTGTGCATAAAGGTAATTGTAGAACTTTTCTCATCCATAAGGCTCCATGGAAATATGATGAAAATTATTAGTCTTTTCATAGAAAACATAAGTTAATATATTTGCAAAATATTAAATACAAAGGCAAATGATTCTTGTATTTTTTCGAGTTCATGTACCATACTAACAACTGCTATTGCCAAACACCCAATGTGGAAATAAAATATTCAGATTCTCAGAAAATAATTAGGAATTGTTGGCTCCTTAATCCAAATTATTTTGGAAGGGTGACGCATTGACAATAGTACTATGCTGAAATGAAAACACATTATAATCCCACAATTCAAACCATATAATTTGACAAATTCTGTGAAAAGCCTGTCAATTGAGTGATAAATGTTACAGAAGTAAGTGAGGATATCCATTTGCTTGAGTCCAACATGAATCCAGCAGACAAACAATTATGCAGTGGCTGAGAGAATTATTATATTTTCCCAAAGTGTGTTTAACATGCATAATTACATGCAGTGAGAAACTTACTCTGTAAGAGTATTTGAATTATGAAAGCATACAATCAATGCATAGTATTAGTAGTTACCTTGGCAATTCAAGATTCAACTTAACAAAATGATTCTCTTCATCTTGGAGTCCTCTGAAGACTCTGGTTTCAGGTCCCCTCAAGCACTTCAATCTGCATGATGATGATAAATGTTTGAATTCCTCAGGTTTTAAAGATAATTAGTTCTACTCAGTTTTACTAGTTGTAAAATTAAAACTTATGACTCTAGCCAAGTTCTACCTTGGGTGGAATATTTTCCTGTGAAGCATATTATTAGAGAAATATATTCAGTGTAGGTTTGATGTTTGATTTAAACACTCCTTTTAAACCTACATTTAATCCCAAATAAAATTATGCTAACTACCCTCAGGAATATCTTATCTAGAAACACACATAGCCTCCTAGGATATGGGGTCGAATATTTCCATTTTGATGGTGCCTCTCTAAAGTTACTCTATGGTCAAGTATTTTTTGCCTCTCATTATCCAAACTTACTGACTACTGATCCAGCTGTTAACTCATTAGTCATTACAAATAATTTAAATAATGCATCTTTTCATTTTGTGAGCCTTTCCTTTTTATATAATATATGGAGC
The DNA here is from genome assembly GCA_021653895.1 of Mastomys natalensis. Classification (NCBI taxonomy): domain Eukaryota; kingdom Metazoa; phylum Chordata; class Mammalia; order Rodentia; family Muridae; genus Mastomys; species Mastomys natalensis. The sequence goes on along the minus strand of JAJTUV010002651.1, from coordinate 68,992 downwards.
TATTATCTAGAGAAATCACACTTGTTTGGTTTTGATGCAGAAGAACACTACAAGTATCACAGTTGATAGTTTTCCATGAGATGATACATATTTAACATTTGGAGCACCCATGAGAAACAGGTGTTGTACCTTATTCTTTAACAATTAAATGAATTAATCTTTCAATGTACATAATAAAACGAGATTCAAACCAAAATATTTTTGTCCCATTTTTTTCTTAATGATGTTGCTCTGTTTTGTTTAATGTGAAAATAGAAATCTCAAACATTGTTTTATGCTTTGAAGGAAAGGCTTAGTATTCAAAGTGCTGTGGTAACATCTTTTCCCCACCCTCACATTCCCCTACACTGGGGCATTGAGCCTTCATAGAACCAAGGGCCTCTTCTGCCACTGATGTCCCACTAGGCCATCCTCTGCTACATATGTGGTTGAAAATAATCTATTCAAATTTGTTGAAAATAAGCTTAGTTCTTTCTCAGTTTCTAAATAGAATAGAGCAAAACTTTTTTAATATTAAATTTGTTTATTTTTACTTATTCACATTGGATCCTGCTCTGTGCCCCTCCCTGGCCACTTCCTCCACAATCCCTCACTCATCCACCATTCCCTTCTCTTCTGAGGAGATGGAGGTCACCATGGGTATCCACCCACCACTACACTACAAGTCTCTGTGAGGCTACACACATTCTCTCTCACTGAGGCCAGACAAGGCATCTCAGCTAATAGATCATATCCCACATGCAGGCAACAGCTTTTTGAGGTAGCACTTGTTCCAGTTGTTTGGGACTCACATGAAGTCCAAGAGGCACATCTATTCATATGTGTGGAAAGGACTAGGTATAGCCCGTGTATAAAAAAGGACAAATCTTATTTGGCTTAACTCACTTAGGCTAACAAAACTCAAATACAATAAAAATCTGTGATAAACAAAACCTAAACAGCTGCCAATGCCTCATAACCTCTTCTCTGACATCAAAATGGACACATAAATTTAGGATGCTGGTAAGTTAAGAAAATATACCCAGAAACCATCTAGCTCAATTCTGTTTACTATATGGAATATTTGGCAGGTATTCACTTGAGTTTTGCTTGTTTTAGACTGCAGTACTTACATGCCAGATTGTTTTTTATGGATTCATTGGTTGTTTGAACTTGATTATAGTTTAGCTTTTATTTTGAAACACAGCATCAGAGGTGCACAGTCATGTTTAAGAAAGAAATGTTCCTACTACACTCTTGGTTGATTTCTTCCTACTGGCCTGAAAATTTTTTCTTGTCAGTTAAAACAAAAAAAGAATAACTTGTCTTGCTACCCTACATTTAGACTATTATTTCTTTGACATGAACCATCTCATACCTTCTTTACTTTCAGAATTGATTGTAGGAATTAATCCTCACTTCAACCTAACTCATCATCTAACATTCAAAGGCACTATAAGCAAGTCTACTGGACCATTTGTAATGATGGTACTGTGCTGACACTGAACACTGTGTCCATCCTAGGAAGGTCAAATAAACTGCTTGTTTTTCCTGTCAAGAAATAGTAATATGCTATAAATATATTGAATATCCACCACTCTCCAATGAACCCTCATTACCAATACCACATCTCTTTCATTATATTCACTTTTCTCAACCATTTAGGTCTATTTTGCCAAATTCTGGTTTGAAAAGCACAGTATAGTTTTCTTTTGCCATTCTCTAATAGTAATTTTCCTCCTACTTGGAGGCTTATCTTAAATATACCACAGGTGACATTTCTTCCTGTATTCTAATTTTGCTTGTATTCTTTTAGAAGAATAAACTTCAAATTTAATTATACATTACTCTCAAACGCAAGGAATTAGTAAAGTATTCTTCCATTTGTGGCTCCCACTGTCTTGTGAAGCACAAGATGTCAACTCATATATCTAGATGATAATGACATGATTCAAACTCTTCAGAAATCCTAAACTCTTTGACCAAAATGCCTCACTAAAATCACATCCACTTGGCAAAACTCACAAATATATTCCAGAGAATTTAAGGTAGTTTTGAAAAGTAAAGCTTTAAAATTGTTATCAAAATATGTATCTAAATAAATGATAATGATATCTAGATTAAAAACCTATATTTGTATCTTCGTAGCTATATTGACAAAAAGTAATTACTTTTATATTATTCACTCTCTACCACATTCTAACATTCTATGATGATTTCAAAATCACTATATTTTTTTCTGTGAAAGTATTAGAATATACAAGTATTAAAGTATTTAACTACTTTTTATTATTTTTGGTAGATGTTTTAAAAACTAACACACAGATATTTAAAAGTTCATATTTGTTTAAAAAGTTGACCTCATTCTCTGTATAAAAAAACTAATAATCAGGTCCTAAAACACATAGCATATTTGTGAATGATTCACCAATCTCCTATGAATTACCTTTTCTTCAACGATGTACCAATTTTCTATAAAACATGTACAGTTCAAATGCATTTATAATATCCCTGGCTCAAATGATGTGTGCTGTTCTATCCAGCTTAACTGTAAGACAAATGAAATGCAATGATTCTTGAAAAATTACCAGGGTATGCTCTTTGTGATTTTGTACTCAACACATTATTACTTTTATTCTCCATCCTGTTCTTTTGATATCATTTTTATGGTGATCTACTTCTTTTACAACTTATCTGATTCACAATACAACTTATTTGATTAACAGTAGCATAGAGGGAGAAGCAGCCATTGAAATATTTTAAGTTTTGAGATGATATGCCTTCAATTTATATTAATCACCAAGAAATTATATAGATCTATCTATCTATTTTCTTAGGAAAATTTGGTTTTAGAATTCCTAACTTCTCCACTTTATTAATTTATTAATTAAATTTTCCACATATTATAATATTCCCTTTGAAACAAATAGCAAAGGATCTCACAAGACTTATTTCTACTTTTACAATTGTGAGCTGGCAAATTATCTCAATATATTGAACACAAAGTATTAGTCATTCCACAAAAATTAAATGTTAAAATGTATATCCAATGAATAAAATATTTAGTAAAATATAAAGACTTGTCAAAGATGGCACTCCATTTCATATAGGATTGTATTTAGTGAAGAGATTATTATTTATATGCATCCAGTATACAAATTGCCTTTTACAAATGATTTAAGATCAGGTCTTTCTAGGTGTTGTTGCACAAGCCTTTAATCCCAGAACTCTAAAACTCAAGGCAAGATAATAAGTTAAAGAAAAATCTAGGGTACTAAATAAGGGAGTCTTAAAACAACTACAACAAAACAAAATAAAACAATAACAATACCCAGGACTCCAAGTTTCCTTTGTATTATGTTGTCGTTTAGTCCAGGACAAAAATATTCTAGAATTCATTTTAAGACAAAGAGTGTGTTTTTGTCTTCAGTGAAATCTGGATATTTTGTAGATATTTTTATTTAATACTTAGATTAACAGAAGAGAAAGGTAGATTTCATAAAAAGATAAAGGAACTTATTTTGTTAAAGAAAGCCAATGAAAATGAGTACAGAGTATCTATGTATCTATGTTTCTGTCTTTCTTTCTCTCTTTCTCTTTCTTTCTTTCTTTCTTTCTTTCTTTCTTTCTTTCTTTCTTTCTTCTTTCTTTCTATGAATATATCTATATCTGTCTCTCTATCTATAGATATATATCCAAAGGAAGAAAGGATAAACAAAAGTTTGTTTTTAAACATTTCAGTCTCTTTACTAAAATAGTAGAAAAATTCAATATCAAATATGCAATTGTTTGATACCAGACACAGGAATGTGTGACTAGTTGAAAATAACCATTAAAATTAATAGGAACATTATGATTTTTACCTAGGAGTAAAATAAAATATCTCAAATATTTTTGCATCATAAAGTATCAAATCTTCCAGGAATACTTGGAGTTGATAAGTATGCTTTATGGAAGCAGAATCTTTGAATTTCATTCCATTCAAATCCTCTATGGGATTGGCTCAGCACGGGCTGTGTCAGTTGTCTATTTACACTGTATAATAAAACATATTTCTTTCAACAGGCACAACATAACTTATTTTTAGTTTGTCCTTCCAAACTAATAAACTATACATTTTTCTAGTATTAATTTTAAAAACTTTCAAGCTTGTATATATAAAATTTGGATGCTCTAACCTATTAGCTATTAGAATTTTTATCTGATGATCACTAATGGCCATTTTGGATGATTGTTTATACAACAGCTGTCAGAAGTCATGATTTATATTTATGTTTTCGAAACAAAAGAACTGCTTACCATATAAAAATATCACTTGTCAGCCCTCTAATCTTTTTGGTAACATTCTTACCTGGTAAGAAACATTTTAAGCTATAACGCCCTCCTTCAACAGCCCAAGTTAAATAATCAGTTAAATAGTCATTTTACCTTTTCTGCTAAGTAGGTTGACATTTTTGTGGAGGGTTAAAGACCAAGGGACAAGCACAAATTCTATATTTCCTGCAGTGACTGCATACATGAGGCAATTAGCTTCAAAACTTAAAAAATAAAAAATAAAAACCTGTGAATGTTATATTTCAAATTTACAAACAACCAGTTTTCTTACTTTAATCCTGGTTGATTACTTTCACAAGTGGTCCATTTTCACTGACCATTTAATCAATATGCAATGAACAAATGGAATAATATGGCCACTCAATATTGTAAATTGCTCAAGTGAAAGTAGGAGCTTTCAAAAATATAAACACTGAAAACAAATAGAGGCTTAATTACAAGTTCATGATATGTTTGTCATTAGGCAAGAGCATGTTTAGTCAGTTACTGTCTGAGATCCCTCTATAGGAAAAGAAAATGGTTGTTACTGAGTTCATAAGAGCAAGACTTTGACTGCTTTCTAAATCTAGAAGAGAAGAAAAGATGAAGAGAGTAAATGAATGAAAGATTCATGATTTCATGGCCATCAACCTCATAATGATCAGTGCAGCTCAAACTGTTTTTTTGAGGATTTTATATCATTTAATTTCAATATGTCTATATGCCTATAGGCAAATTAGACTAATATTTGAACTCCATGCCAGCTGAAGCTTTACTGTTTCTTTACTGTTTCTCCTTAGCTCAATGAATTTACCAAATGTATACTCTTCACCAAATCACACCATATATATATATATATGTTTTCTACTACTGCATAAAAGATTTACAATATATAATTTTAAAAGATCATATATATGGCATTGGATCGCTAGGCTCACTATATGCAAAATATAAGTATCAGCGTGCTGAATCTTATGTTTTTTCATATCATCTGAAGAGCCTGAGGGAAAATCTACTTCAATGCAATTGTTTAAGTTTGGCTGAGGGAATTAGAAAGAATTGTTTATTCACTCCAGATAAGAGAATAACAGACCATAAAAATAGTACATTAAAAATATAGCTTTATAAATCATTGAGTTTATTAGAGATACTTACACAATGTTACTCACAAGAACATCAGTGACTCAAAAGCAGCTGCTTAACTAAACAGCTCCAACCTTGGCATGGGTCATAGTTAAAGAACACTGCATCACTGAAACCATAACTTCAGGAAGCCTTCCAGTTCCCATATAGCTTTTTTGTTTTGTTTTGTTTTGTTTTGTTTTGTTTTGTTTTGTTTTGTTTTAACATGCCACAAAACCTAGTTCAGTTGGGACGCAGAAAGGAGAGGCAACAAGAATTGCAGGTTAAGTATCTGATGACAATGACTACCTTTCCCCCAGTGTATGATCAAAATGTTAACTTCCTCATTGCCACTATCATTAACTGAGCTATCACTGATTTTGGTTCTTGGTTTTAGAGTTTTGTTGTTGCTTTTTCTTTTCTTATTTCATTGGCAGGATTATGGGACTACAGAGCCATTTAGTAGAAGAATAAACAAAGGGAACAGCTATTAAGAATCATCTTTGGACACCTTCTATTGTCAAAAAATCCCCCCCAAAAAACTATAAAGAGGGTTTTGAATCAATACTTACTTATTAATTCATTACAAAGACAGAAGACCCTGTCACTCATATTTCAAAAAGACATTGAACTTAATTTAAACATTTTCTAATCTTGAAATGTGCAATATATAGGGCTGAAAATGACATATATCCTTGAAAATTCAGGTTTTTAAATTGTATGTTTAAGCTGCCAGTACATAACAGAAAGACAAATACAGACATCAGTTGCATATCTAAATAAAAGCATATAATATTTTGAATAGAAAATCAAATTAAAATGTTGACAGGTAATAAGGATAAAAATTAAAATCATGATTACTAAAACGCTAAAGCAAGAGCAGAAACTTTAAACTGAGAGAACTCAAATAAATATTAATTATTATAGGACAGAATTTCTAAGGTGAGTGTGTTTCGTGCTCATGTGAATAAGGAAGGTATGAAGCTGACCTTTCAAGAGAGAAATGAAAGTTCTAATCTGAGAAACTGCTTCATCATTAAAAGGATATTTAAAATAACTCTTACAGTGGCCTAAGAGAGCTTTCAATAAACTTGTTATGTACATATAAAAGTAATATATATAATATATATATATATATATAAATCATTCATTTGACATAAGTAGGGTGGGGCCTAAATACCCACTCCTCATAATATACATGTATCCCACAATGGAGAAAAGTGATATAAAAGGCAACCTCAGAGTAATATAAAAACCTGTCTTTGGAGTCCAACATGCCACAAAGACCACAGTTAATTCCCACAGATAGGATTTATCTTCAAAACTAGAACATAAAAACCAAGTGTACAAAGCACATTATGGCATGAAATCGACTATTAAGGGTAAATAACCACAAAATATATAATTAGATACTTTATAACCTTAAAGATGTAGATAATTGATTATTGTTTTAGCTGGGTTTTACTGACATTAACAGACATCATGACCAAGTTTTGCAAAGGACAACATTTAATTAGGACTGTCTTTCAGGTTCAGAGGTTCAGTTCATTATCACCAAGATGAGAGCATGACAGCATTCAGGCAGATATGGGAGCGGTGGAGCTGAGAGTTCCACATCTTGTTCCAAACACAGCTAGGAGAAGATTGGTTCCCATATGGTTAGGAGAAGGGTCTCATTGTCCATCCCAGCAGTGACACAAATCCTCCATCAAGGCCACACCGACTCCTACAAGGCCACACCTCCAAATAGCACAACTCTTGAGCCAAGCATATTAAAACCGAAACTATTGATGGCAAATTAAATATTGAAACTGTCATGACATAAGACAAAGGTTCCTCCCTGAAGCAAATTAAGGTTTAACTATAATTTTAACTCCTTGATGCAGAATCTTAATTCTATTCTAGGAAGTCATGCTTAGGGTGTATTAGATAAGTTGTTTTAGCCTCTTTGCTCAGATGCCTCTATGTCTAACCACTTAGTTTCTGTTAAACTGCTTGTTTCTATGAAGCTTGCTTCCAGTTTGCCAGGATGTGGTTCTCCCTAAAACAAATAAACAAAGAAACAAAAATCACAACAGTTTCAACCAAATAGACCCCCTAGAACTCCCAGGCACTAAACCATCATCCAAAGAGTACACGTGGAGGGACCTGTCGCTCCAGCCAAATATGTGGCAGAGGATGGCCTTCTTAGACATCTATGATAGAGGTCCTTGGTCCTGTGAAAGCTCAATGTCCCAATGTAGGGGAATTCAGGACAGGGAAGCAGGAGTGGGTGCATAAGTGAGTGAGCATCTTCATAAAATCAGTGGCAGGGAGGATGTAATAGGGGTTTGTGGAGGGGAAACTGGGAAAGGGGACAACATTTGAAATGTAAATAAATAAAATATCCAATAAGAAAATGATGTCACATAAACAGGAATAAAAGGATCAGAAATAAAAAAGAAAAAAGAAAAAAGAAAGTAAGAAAGAAAAAAAGGAAGAAGGAAGGAAGGAAGAAAGAAAGAAAGAAAGAAAGAAAGAAAGAAAGAAAGAAAGAAAGAAAACAAAAGAAAAAAGAAAAAAGAAAAAAGAAAAAAGAAAAAAAGAAAAGATCCAAAACCACTGTGCACTAGAAAGTAATGGTCAAACCCTGGTCCCAGAATACCTAAGTGTGGTCCCAGTTGTTAGTAATACAGACTTTCAAATGGCTATAAACTGTGTCTCAGTGGTAATCTGTGGGCTACCCATAACAAAACCATCAGAGGAAAAAAAAGAGAGTTTAATCAATATAAGAATATCATAAAAAATACTAAGCACAATTGCAAAACAGCTACAATTTTGAAACAATCTCAGTTTGAAAATAACGGAGTAGATGCTTACTTGTGGCAGTGTCTTCTATTAAATTGTTTTACCACACTTACAGTAAAATTACACCTATACGTTCAATAATTATAAAAATATTACAAATCTTAATTGACAGAAATAAAGTGGCCAAAAATAGTAACTTGATGTTATTTGTACAAAATACATAATAAAATAACATGATTAAAAACAAGAGACAATAATTGTTTGTGTATATATATATATATATATATTATATGCAATGAAAATATAAAAACACATGCAGTTCATGTGTTGTAGAATTAGTTATTTAAACCCCAAGTAAGACCTCCTACCCGAAGGAGACCAGTAAAGGAAGACACAACTTGATAATTATTATATAAATTGCACGCCTAGATTGGGCGGATTTACCACTACACTACTCTAATCCCGGCTATGAGATCCCTTATAACTTGCGGTTATCCAGGCCGTGTGGTTGTCCAGCTCCATCTTACGCTTCCTTCTACCGCTGGCTTCCTTCTGCTTCAGCTTCCTCCTGCTTCTCCCTCTGCTTCTCTTTCTGCTTCTGCTCTCCTGGCGACTCCCTTCTCTTCTGCCCCTGCTTTGCCTTTTATATCAAATTCTTCTCACTATCTCCTCCCCTAAGCCTTTTTCTCTGCCTCCCCTGCTACTGCCCAATCTCTGGCTCTAGTCTTTATTTTACAGGTTTTAATTGGACAGAAGGTTTACAAGATGTCACCTGTGTACAGATTCAATCCTCCTCTGCAGCCCTCCCAGAAGGGTGGAACTAGGATCAAAATACAAGCCTGGGGCTATCCACTGCGAACTAGGATCAAAATACAAGGCTGAGGCTATCCACAACATTCATGAATGTGTTTTGTTGTTGCTGTTGTTTTGAAATGGGAATGTGGAAGTTATGGGTAGCTTATATCTATCAATAATGCTATAGTTTACAAACAACAACAACAATAAAACAAACAAGAGGAATATAAAAGCATAGTTACATTGATTAAATAAATAGATGTAGATATTTTATAGATTTAAGTACTTTTGTAATATGGGCAGTACCAGTTTTCATATATTAGTATCAAATTTTAATTTCAAGAAGATAAAAAGTTTTCAAAAGATAATTAATGTAAAATAAAATAAAAATAAGAAAAATAAAGTAGTATTTTAAAAAATATATTTCAATCAATATTTAAGGCAAAGAAAAATATAAATCCTTAAAAAGCCACTTACCAGGCTATGGCAGAGCCTCTTAGGAGAGAGCTATACCAGGTTCCTGTCAGCAAGCACTTCTTGGCATCAGCAATAGTGTCTGGTTTTGGTGTCTGCATATGGGATAAATCTCTATGTGAGGCAGTCTCTGGATGACTTTTTCTTCAGTCTCTGCTCCACACTTTGTCTCTGTATTTCCTTTTGACAGGAAGAATTCTGGATTAATATTTTTGAGGTGAGTGGGTGACCCCATCCCTCAAACGGGGGCTATACAGTGGATATGGTCTCTACAAGTCCTATCTCCCCTTTGTTGGATATTTTGGCTAATGTTCTCCCTGTTGGGTCCTGACTTTCTAGTGGCTACCCCTGTTCCCCATCCCCCACTGCTACATACCTCCTTTCAAATTCCTGACCGTCTGTCCTTCTCTCACATTTCCTCCTGTATCTGAACTGGACCTCCTTTCCACTCACCCTTCTCTCTCCCTCCCAGATCCCTCTCTTCCTCTACTTCTGGAGATTATTTTCTTCCTCTTTCTGATTAGGACTGTATTATCCACACTTGGTGTATCTTCTTTCTTCTTGCGGTTCATATGGTCTGTGAGTTGTATCTTGGGTATTGTGAGCTTCTTTTTGGCTAATATCCACTTATCAGTGAGTGCATACCATGTGTATTCTTTTGTGACTGGTTACCACATTCAGGATGAAATATTGAGTATCCATATTCTGTCAAGTTGTTGATATATAACACTATGAGAAATAACCATAACCTATCAAAATTCATAATATATAACCATATGTGAAATAATGTGAATTTCTGTTTGTTCTAAGCCACTAAACTTTGAGGTGGGTATTTCACAGCAATGAATAGCCATGACCTTATATCTATCAACTACACTCAGCATTTTACTTCACTGATATCCCTAAAAACTTCAGACAAAATAACAAGAATGAGAATTATTTTTCTAAAATTTCATATGTTGGAATTTTGAAAATTTAGAAAGTGAAATATAACCATAATTAACAGTTTGTGTGAAGTATCCAAGTATTCAAAATATATATTGGGAAAAAATGTTTTATAAATAATTTACATGTATTTGAAGTCATGATAAGCCAAAAAGTAATGATTAAAGTCAAAATGATGCATCCATTATTACTTATGATTACATAAGTTGATTAAAGTCAGACATAGTGCCTGAAATTTACTTTACTAGTCACATGAAGCCATTGTTATTTAAATGAATATGCTTACTTGTATCTACTATGCAATCTATTACAACTTCTTAGTGTTCTCTGTACTAGGAAGATAAAATGTAAAATGTACCTTAGTTCCTGTCATTAAAAATTAAAAAAAAAAAAAATCTGAACATGATGGCTTAAATCTTTGATCCCAACATTCAAGAAACAATTGGATCTCTGTGAATTTAAACCCAGCTTATTATAAACAAGCATGTTCTCGGCTAGTCTAGGATGCACAATGAATACTCTTACAGAAAATTAACTAATCAGAATAAAACATCATCACTTTCTTAGAAGAAGAGAGAATTTGTTTTTGAAATAATGAGAATTTGCCACTAGAAACCATGTGTTTCTTTCAAAGGATGCAGACTTGAAGAGCATAAAAATCAAATAATGTATCTGGCATATTCATACACAAAACTAAGTTTCCTTAAGTAAATATAGTATGAGACTTTTCATAGTAAGCCAAAACTCTACAGGGTACATACCATTATCTAAAATAAGAGGGCATGTATTCATAGTATATGCTAAAATTAAAGTTACTTTGATTCTCTTTATGAAATTATATTTAAATTATTTTTACATTTCAACTAGCATCAAGGGAATATGAGAATTATATTTAGTAAATGATAATTGCATTTTTAAAACGTTTCAATCATGGTTTTAGGATTTTTCTAGGTTGAGACAGTAAAAATGACTGCAAATTATGTTGAAAATTATTATAGTTATCAATTTGTAGAGCTCATGATTTTTGATGCAGGAATTTAATCATTACCAAAAAGCATGCTTCCAGTATAGTGAGGAGGTGAAAGAACTCAACTGAGAATTAGAAGAACAAACATCCAATCTTTGAAATACCACTAAAACTTAGATCAAAGAAAAGTGACTTTTGGTCTCTGAATATCATTTCCTCCTTTTTGAACAATGCACTTTTGTAAGAGTATTTCTAAGATCCAATTCAGCTGTAATAATGTGTCTATTTTCCACATTGGTCATTGTTCAAGTTCCCATATTCTTACTCCATTGGGTTAAAACATTAAGTAGTTTATTAAGAGCCAAATATTATCTGAGAAGCATTATATATTAAGTCATTATTAGCCATTAAAACCTCAGCTTGATTTAGATAATTAGATTAGCTAACAGAGACCTGAGGGAATAGAATTAAGAAGAGGAAAGTTTGACATGAAGATAAAAGGGCAGAAAAATGATGTCAGGTTGTCCCAATAAACTAAATGTTTACACATTAGCTGCTCAAAAGTAGCCTACCTAACTTTAGGACTTCCTATGAGAATTCTTAGCAAAATGACTATGGACATGATATGCATTCTAATTGAGACATCATTGAGCACAAAAGAAGGGACACTTTGGCAAATTCGTTCTCAAATATTTTGTTTATGGTATATTGTCTTGAAGATGACAAATGACATCCAATTATTTTGAGAAAATAGAAAATGTCTACATTAAAGAGAAAGATATTGATACAATACTGTATGAAGGAAAAGAATTGTAATAAGAATTCATTCTAAAGCTGTGTGGCATAAAAGAAGCATCATCCAAGCTGTTGTAGATTTTTGTTTCTGAACAATGACATAAAGATTTCACCATCCACTAATCATATATGCAACTAAAGAATAAATTCTGTGTATTTAAGAATAAAAATGGAACATCAATGTATATTTCTTTTGATTACTTCTTCCAGGTTTTTTGACAGCAATATAATTACAAACTTCCTTCCCTTTCTACAACTCATCCCACCCACATACCGTCCGTACTCTTTTTTCATTAATTTATATTAAATATATATGTATATGTACATGCACACACATTTATTTGTGTATATCCACATATCCCTATATATTTATAGATATATATTCTTTTAAGAACATATATATTCTTAATATATTCTTTAATACATAAGTTAATTTGCTTGGTCTGTTTAATTGTGTTCATATACATGTCTTCAGATATGATCAATTGATATTGGATAACCAGTTAGTGTACTCTTCCTGGGGTAGGCTGTTTCTCATTCCATCAGGAGACTTTAGTTGCAGTTATAACAGATACATATTTACAATACAACTCTTTCACCTAAGGCTTGGGAATCATCATGGAAGAGGTGGTTAAAAGAATGTAAGAGCCAGAGGATAAAGGAGTTTCATGTGAGATTTTGTCTCCTAGAAATATCAGAAGCTACGTTCATAAAATCTCACAAAATGACTGCCTAAATGTGACCAGAACAAGGTCAATAAAAATATACTTGCTAAAGTGGAATTTAGAGAAAGAGATAAGTTCCCAGCCTTACACAAAGAACTGCATGTATTTTATTTATATGTCTTTCAAGAATATTTCCATAATACTAAGACTTGTATTTAGTAGTCAAATGTTAGTCATTTAGACATATAGAACTATAGAAAACTCTAGACATAGAATATAATTATACTCTAATAAATATTGAGACTCTCTGATTGTAGATGATATTTTTTTAGAATTTTTATATCTAATTATTCAATTAAGGATCAATAGCAGTTTATGAACCCAGAAAAATATAAACAAAAAAATTTAAACAATATTTGAAGATAAAGGCTTTCTTGTTAATAGCCATCATAGAAGCCTAGAAGTACAATAAATGACACATACATTAGATTTTCTATCTTGAATTGCATCGTTTAAAAACACCCCAAAAATTTCAAGTTAAAGATTACTAATTTACAAATTAAATTTATCTTCTAATAAAGCAACCTACAAATTTAAAAAGCAGAGTATTAGTTTCTACCAGATTTTTCAGTAAACAATTTTTTTTTCAAACAATTATGCAGTGGCAAATATAAAAATTTTCTAAACTTCTCTTTTAGAATCATTACTTTACCATAGCTGCCTACAAACTTCAAAGACTAAAGTCATAATGCACACAAAAAAATGAATGTTTCATCTTGATTGATAACAAGATTTGAAGAGATTTTCTTTTCAACAGAAGAAGTATTAAAGAGCAACATGCCTCTGTGTGTGCGTGTGTGTGTGTGTGTGTCAGTATTTATATGTGTGTGTTTGTGTGTGTGTGTATAGGCAGTCTGTATAAGGTAGATAAAGATACTTAACATTAAGCTGCCATTTTGTTTATTAATTCTATTAGCTTACCACAGAAAAGTTCATACAAATAATTTTAGACAAGAGAAAGAAAGATTATATCTTTCTAAAAGGGAAAAAATAACATTCTAAAGCCCGACGAATCATGGGCCACTGGAAAAAAAAACAAGGAAGAGACTTACTGCTCCATTGCAATCAGAGGTGACTCATTTTGAAAAAGGCTTCTCAGAAGTCTGTGAAGCAGAAACTGAACCACAAGCAAGGACAGGCCTGAAAACAGTAGATACAACTATGAAGCAGAAATCAAGGGACAAATGGTGTCAGAATAGCAGAGTATTCCAAGCTATCCACATGGTGCCATTTCAGGGATACTAGCCAAACATATCCTCCCTACTGGAAGAGATGTGCAGCCTGAATTTCCCAGGTCAGTGGAATACACTTGAATCATCAAAGAATGAAAAGAAATAATCTACTATTAGGCAGTAACACCAATTTATTTCCTATTTCTCATCTTAACACTCCTGATTTAGCAGAATTCTGAGTGTAAACCTCCTGGATTGGTAAGCATGATTTTGTAAAGACAGAAAATGTCCAAAGCAATTCAAATTTCTTACTATGGGGTTATCTAGTGGGCTGGATGGATTCAGATCACAGAATCTTTCTCTATGTAACAGGAGTTAAAACTTTCAGTAAAGCCTAAAGTATAAAAAAAAACAATAAATAAATAAATTAATTATATTTCAATATCAAAATCATGGTTGCATTATTTTAATATAAATAATAATTGGATCTATGCATATGAAATAGGACAGATTATTTGTTGTTCAAGGATAAAATTTCAAATGTCTACTAATAAGATTGTTAATTTGTGCTAATTTCCCAATCAGAATACATCATCAACCGTTTTGTCAAGCAAACTGTCCTTATTGAATTCCTACTATTCATTTAATGGGCACTGATGATGTAAAACTAAAGACCATATAGTCCCTGGCCTTTTGAATTTCTTAAAGTAGATTATTTAAGCTTTATACAGTTCTTGTAGACAAAGAATTTCTATGAAACTACAAAATACCATTAATACCACATTAGGGATGCATCAATTTTTCCATATTTAAAAGCTATTTTCAAATGCTAATTCCATTTTGACTTTTTTTTTTTTAAAGATCATCAAGTCATTGTAGAGTGCCAAGAAAAAAGAAATCATAAAAACAATATTGATCACAGTGGCCCAGTCCATTTTACAAAACCACTTGGCACAACATACTATGTTTGAAGAACCATGGAAAAATCCTTCATTGCTCAAAGCATCCTCCTTTTTTCTCAGTGAGTTGTCTTTTGTTCTATAGTAAGCCTTCAGTCAGCAAACATGTCTTTGCTTATAGCTCTGGGTACACTGCCAGGACTCTGCAAATAGCAAAATTATAATAATTATACAGTTATTCATGAATGAACATACTTAACCCAAGAGTGTTCCAGTAGAAAGGGCAGGAAAGCTAATGCATTAGCAACACACATGCCAGATGGAAGGGTGAGTTTTTTAAAATATTATTTGAAACAAAGGATAAAGGGACAGTGTGATGGACATGCCTTCTGAAATCCAGTTTTCTGGGGTAAGAGCCAATGGAGAAAAGCACAATTTTATGCATGCAAATACTTAATTAAGGTTCTGCAATAATGTGGACCAAGTACTATTTCATTTTCTTTATCTCTGGAATCCAGAGAGCTAAGGAATCAGTGAAGCATGTGGTTTATCGTCTCTAAACTAAGAGCTTACCATAAGACTATCCTATGTTCATATCCAACGAAATGCATGTTTAGTTATTTTATTGCAATGTATTGAGTGTTCTTTTTAGGATTTTTTTAATGTGAAAAAGTGTGCAAGGATGACACATTTTGATACCTACTGCTCAGAAAGAGTTAGTAGATATTTTCTAGTATGTGTATATAGAGATAATAGAATTGGACTGTATACATATTTTGAGTCTTATTTCAATGATAATAATTATATGTAAACATTTTTATAAAGTCTCAGTGAGAAATATAATTTACATGGAATATAATAAATATATTTTTAACGATTCAATACATTTTGACAAAAGCAAACACTAACATAAACGAGCATCCCATCAGTATAAAAACATTTCTGACACTGGAGAAAGTTGTATTCAGCTTCTTAGACATTCCCAGGAGAAAACCACTATTCTACTTTATGTTTGTTATAGATTAGTTTAGCATGTTAATAGACATCATGAAATTTAATCATTTTCTACATTAATCTTTGAATCCAGGTTTTTCACTTAGAACGATTATCTGTTTGTTCATATCCAACAAATACATGTTTAGTTATTTTATTGCAATGTATTGAGTGTTCATTCATCCATGCTTTTACATGTACAATTAATTGCTTCCTAACATTCACTAACAGATTTAACTATTTAATACTTCTTCTACTTGCATCTTTGTGCTATTTTCAATTTCTGTCATTTCTAGCATATTCTTTGTTATTTGAATAACAGCCCAAATGTAAGAGTATGAAATGTAACAAAATCTATTTTTCTGGTGGATATTTATGGTAGTAATTTTTGGTGTAGTAAAAAATATTACAATTAGCATATTTATAAGCCTTTGTCAGAAAACAGGTTGATTTCCTAAAGGTTTTGTGGTCCTACTAATAGAATTATCATGGCAGACTATATATATATTTGAAGTGCTTTGTTATAGGTTATTAAACTGTTTACACTTTTTCTATAGTTTTAATTTTCAGTTCTCACAATAGGGAAAGCACTTTCATTACTCTCTGCACTTGCAAGTGATTGCCATTATTATTTTAGTTTTTCCAACTGATATCCCAAAATTATCTTCAGTTTCTATTCTATAGATAAAGGAAAAAGATATTGTTCATTCTTGTATCAGGTGAGCATTATTATTTTTTCCTTTGTATTGTTATCCTTTCTAGGTTTTATTATAAACATGAGGCTTTGGTTCCTACTCACAGGTGTCTATGGGTATATTTGTAATTTTTTCATCATTTTATATGTTATGAACATAATAACATCAAGTATTTCTATTATTATTAGAAAGAAGTTGCAATAATCTTCTCTCTTTTATTCCTCTTCTTTCCCGAATTAATCTTTGTTGATGCAACAACTTAACTGTTCAGTTACGACTTTCTTTGGATTTACCTCAGCATCTAAAAATAACATGCTTGGGATGGAGAGGTAGCTCACCAGTCAGGAACATTTGTTGATGTTGTAGAAGAACAAGCTTAGTTCTTAGCACCACCATTGTCTCTTACAAACATTTTGAACTCCAGTTCCAGAGTATGTAACCTCCTCTTCTGATTTCTGTTGACAATAAACATGCACTCAGTACACATATGTACATGCAGGCCAAACACTAACAGACAAAACAAGCAAGCAAGCAAACAAACAAAACCATACATCCTTGATTTTTCAGTTTTATAATGTGCTGGTCAGAATAATTACCCTCACCTCTGTCTATACCCTGATTTCCAGATAGTATGTTTTGCTATATAACAAGAATGAAATAAGTTTCTAGCTGTTTATCAGTTGGCCTTAAGGAAATGAGCCTGGGTTGTTTAAAGGGTCATGTGTTTTTCACGTAGACAAATTTATCTGTGATGATTAATTTTTATTGTCATATGGATGGGATTTATAATCACCATGGTGATAAATATTTGAGCAAGTCTGGGAAATTTCCTAGATTAAGATAACTGACAGGTGCATACTAACTTTAAATGCGTGAGACACCATTGAATGTGCTATGTCCCAAACTGAATATAAAGAAAAAAGGAAGTTTCATCTCTCTCTGTTCCTGATTGTGGATGCAACATAGCCATCTATTTTAAGCATCCATTGTCATGAGTTCTCCACAATGATGTATTGTATGCTTGAACTGAGAACCAAAATATACTCTTATTTTAGTTTTTTAGGTAAGCTTTGATAGCAATAAGACAAGTAATCAATGCAAAGTAATAATCTTTCTGATACGTTTTGCTTTAATAGCAATAAATACATCTTTTCTCAGCCTACTTTTTCCAGTTACTTATACATATATTATCATTTCTAATTTTGTAGTCATATATCATTATTGTTCAGAGATTTTTCCAGCCTAAGAATTAACCATATATAATTTTCAAATTAAATTATTAAAATTTAACTCTAATTGCAAAACACTGCTTCAAATAACTCATAATTTTTTTAAAACTGAAATTCCTCACCTAATTGTCAAAACATTATTGATAAACTTTAAAATAGTACACACACACACAATACGAGAATATAATACAACATACAATAGGTTAATTAGCAAGAAATTTGGCACTATGAATAAAATATTGATATAATGGTTATCAATAAACCTACTTTTATATATTTATAAAAATTGTGTGAAACATGGTCACTGTAATAAAGTAAAAAAAAAAGAAATGAAAATAATTTATTATTTTTATTATATATTATCTAACAGTATATTATATAACTTATATTATACCTTGTTATACTGATAACTGGTCATTAGAATACATATATTTAAATAGAAATTCGGCTATAAACTGCACACTTTACATATCTGTTTAGAATTGTACTTAAATACTTACTTTTGTAAATGAAGACTGTGCCAGGCTCTTGAAAAGAAACAACTCTAAGCAATTCATGTGATTTCCACATTTTTTACAGTGAACATTTATTTCTTTTAAGATGAAAATTATCTTAGCTGAATTATAACTACATGAAGTAATGTTCATGTATTCACAGAAAATATAAAAAGAATTATTTAATGAATACAGCCCACTAGATGAAACACAAGCTTTAAAACATAAAATATATAAGGGTTTTGACTGTTGTCTTTGCCAACTCCAGCCTCATCCTCTATGGTAGGTTGAACAATAATTCTTCCATAAGTCTCAGGAATTTAAATCTTAGTACCCAGTTGGTGATTGTTTGAGGAGGATTAGGATGTCTGCCTTTGGTGTAGGAAATATGTCAGTGGAGACAAGTCTTACAGTTTCAAAAGACTCTGACCATATCAAGTTACTCTTTATATTTTCTGTTTGTGATTTAATATGTGCTCTCTCTAGAGACTGAAGGAAAGATCATCTAGGAACACATCCCATCTGCAGAAACTGAACTCAGACATTATTGCTGATGCCAAGAAGCTCTTGGTGACAGGAGCCTTGTATAGCTGTCCCCTGAGAGGTTATGCCAGAGCCTGACCAATACAGATGCAAATGATCACAACCAACCATCCGACTGAACATGAGGACCCCAATGCAGGAGTTAGGGAAAGGACTGAAGGAGCTGAAAGGAATTGCAACCCCATAGGAAGAATAATATCAACTAACTGGACCACCTAGAGCTCCTAAGACTAAACCACCAAACAAAGAGTATACATGAAGGGAGCCATGACTCCAGATACATATGTATTAGAGGATTACCTTATCTGGCATCAATGGAAGGGAAGGCTCTTGGTCATGTGGAGGCTTGATGACTCAGCATAGGGGGATGCTAGGGCAGTGAAGAGGGAATGGGTGGGTGGGGAACACCCTCGTAGAGTCAGGGCTGGGTAATGGGTTGCAAAAGGGAAACTGGGAAGGGGAACAACACTTGAAATGTAAGTAAATAAAATCACCAATGGAAAAAAATGGAAAAATAAAAAGATGTGCATTCCCAGTTTCCCTGACGCCATGCTTGGTAATTGCTTCCACACTTTCCTGTTGTGAGTATGATGTATTTTTACACCTCTGCAGGGATAAGTCCCAAAACAGTCCCTTCCTTTAGTAAGTTTCCTTGGTCATAGTGCTTCATCACACCAATAAAAAGTAACTAAGAGATTTTCACATTTCCCCAAGCTAACTGATAATATATATTCCATATTCAACAAGGTTGAGCAACATCCTCATCTCTTTATCTACTACATCTTCTGTTTGGAATGATAGTTTCCATATATAGATATTTATGCAATGTTTCATGTGGGTTATTTCATTTAAAAACCATAGTAAACATTAAATATATGGAACTTCTACCATAATATAAACAAAAGAATATTGGGTCTGGGGAAATAAATGAATTAGGTCAATATCTGAAAGACATTCAAGGCCAAGCAGTTCATAAAGTAAGTTTTGTAAATTTGCCAATGCCCAGGGTATTGTATTATGCATGTAATTTTCCAATTAAACTCTCTATATCTAATCATAGTTGAAAGCGTAGTACTTCAAAATATAGTTTTATTATTATAAAGGATTATATTTCCATTTATTAGTAATATAATCCATATCCAGGACTTAACACTATATTTATTTATTGGATATTTTATTTATTTACATTTCAGATGTCGTCCCTTTTCCCCATTTCCCTTCCCTGGAAGCCCCTATCCCATCCCCGTTCCTCCTTTTTCTTTTATACCATTTTAATTAAGTGCAAGTATTAAAGTCAGTTCTAAGTTGAGGGATTAGCAATACAATAGATACAAATATTCAAGTAACAAGCAAGACAATAAACACAAATAGTCAAAGAACAAGCAAGGCAATAAACAAAGTTCTGTGGACACTCCCATGATCACTCCTTCTAAGGGCCTATCAGGATGATCAAAATATCTGAGCCTATTTCCCTGTCCTAGCCCAAAGTCATTTTCATGTCTGAAGCCTAGTTCATTGTTCTAGCATACAATTTAGATTCCTGTCTGAAGTCACTTCTTTGTTCTAGCCTAATGTCCCATTCCTGCCTGAAGCCTACTTCCTTGTCCTTGGCCAATGTATTATTCTTGCCAAATAGCCCATTTCCTTGTCCTTGGCCCATGTCAGATTTTGCCAAGCAGCCCCCAAACATCTCTTCCTCTCCTCTTTTTTAATTTCAGAAACAAGACTGAGCCTGTCTTAGTCATTCTGATAAGAATGCTTTCCTTATCTGTCATGGAATATGCATTATCTAAAGCAATCTTAGGTTGGTAAGGCTCTGTGAAGAATCTTACCTGTCCTTGGCTTACCAGCCTGTTAATTTAATAACTGTCTGGGGGTCCATTTTCAGGTTGAAGCCATGTACTTTGGCTGCCAACATGTTGATGTTGTTAAAGACAAGCTTTATCACGATGGGCAGGAATAAATGTATTCCCAGGACAAAAAGGATTAGCATGCTCAAGCTATATATGCCATTCTTGAAGCTTGACCAAAATAGAAATACTAAACTCAGTCCATGGGTAATATTATCAGCAGTTTCTGATGCATCAACTCTCAGAAGAACAGCATTTTTTAAATTCATAAACTCAAAGTTAAAACATCCAGAGAGGTGTGAGAATTATGCCAAATACACTGCAAGTATCTTTAAACTTTTTTCTAATTATAATGACTAGAACTGTAAATTTTAGAACTAGTGGTATTTGGCATGACACTCAAGATGGCTCCTTACTCTTAAACTCAGAACCACCTTCCAATAATTTGAATAGGATAAAGGGCATTAATCCATTGTCCAAATGCCTGTCTATATCCTTTTGTATACTCAACACATTAGCAACATTTTTTGCTAAATATTTAACAAAAGTCTTAACTTCTTGTGTCAATTAACACTATATTTTACTGTCATATAAGCTTTTCTTGAAATACTGCCTGTTTGTATCTTTATTTCTGCTAATAAATATAACAACATATAGGGTCTTAAACTTTGTTTGGAAGTTGTAAATATTTCAGTTAAAATTTACCTCCACTATTATCTATGAAAACCTTAAAATTATGTCTTTCCATATGGCATGGCTCATTACTTAAAACAAAATTATGGTTTATGTATTCATTTAGGTGTTGGGGGAAAATTAAAAATGTATGCTACATTAAACTGAAATATACATAAAATATTTTCAGAAATATCAGAGTCTACATTGCATTTTTCAGAAGACATCTCTAACATAGGTTGTTCATTGAATACTAAGCAGATTGTCTTCATTGATACTCTTTGTATAGAAATCATGATGAATTACATTGTATCACATATATTCACTGATATCTTCACAACTACATGTTTCTATAATAATTACTCTAGAGTTTTTTTTTTTTTTTTTTTTTTTTTTTTAGCAAGGGATGTTATAAAGTTGAGGCTGGAGAAATCAATTCACCTGTAAAAAGTATGTACGTCTATTATTATCAGAATTCAGTTTCTATCATGCATGTCTGGTGATTTACCACTTCCTGTATCTCCTGTTCTAGGATCTGATTGTTCAGGAATCTAGAAGCGTCTGTTCCAACAACATGTTCACATACTCGCACATAGACATATATATACATATAATTTTAAAATGATAAAAATATATCTTCTGAGATTATAAATACATTGTTTCTCCTTTCCTTTCCTCCCTCCAAACTCATCATATGCCCTTCCATTCTTTTCTTTCATATTCATAGCCTCTTTTAATTATTAAGATGTATACATATAATATATACATTATATATTATATGATAATAAATATATTAGTATATTTCTAAATTATATATATATTCCTAAATATATAAATACAACATATTTAGTCTGTATAACATTACTTGCTTATGCTATGTATGCTTTCAGGGCTGATAGTTTGGTCAGCCCTGAAATAACTTGGACCACCATGGCTTGTATGTTTTGACAGTAATCAAAGCTATCTAATAGGACTTAGGGTCAGTTCAAGTGAGGAGAAATCATGCCTGGTACTAGAAAACCTAGCCAATGATCCAGAACTAGTGAAGTCATGAACCTTGGAAGAGAACCTACAATTGCTTTTTTAATAATCTAGGATAATCAATAACTACATTCTAATTCCTAAATACTTATCTTTGTGCACATAGATAAGTATGGATTACACATCTCATCAAGTACATATTTCTTTGTCAAATAAATCATTTAAAAAATTCCTTAAATAAAAATCTCTGATTTGGGTGATGGATGCTAAAATTTGTGTGTTTGTAAAACACATTTATACCATTATATTTTTAGTACATTTTTGTCATTGGAATAATATATATAAATACATACACATATATTTAGTACATATATTTAATACATATATTTATATAAATGTGTTAAATACATCTATATAAATAACAAATACAAATTTTATTACAAAGAATGTGATAAAGTGTGCATATAAATATGCTATAAACTTATTGAAATACTTTCACAGATAATTTCACATGAATATAGCAAGACTGAAGTATTTTTTCTGTAGGTATGACACTGTGAATTGTGTTAAGTCTTTTTTTTTCATATTGGAAAAGTACTTTATTACTGAGTTATATACCTAGACTCACAACTCATTTCTTGAGAACAACCCTAAGATGAAGCCAAACATTTTTAAATAAAATACAAAAGTCTATTTTTTGTCTGTCAGAAATTCTCTAGCCTCATCCTCCCATGTTGAAATCTGACAGACAGCATATACTTATTCAAAAAGATCAGTCTGCATTCTCATTTTCATATCTTTCTTCTTTTATCCTCTGCTTGAGACTTTGCCTGATCTGTTTCCTCTTAGTTTATTGTAATTGAGGCATCACCTGCTATCTCACATATATTTCTTCTACTATTCTTTATCTGTTAGGCCATCTTGCCCTTTTGAAATATAATCTTATTTTGTGATCCCATAAGTCTTTCCAAATAGGCTTATCATTACAAGCTGTAACAGTAAAAATTACTTTTTATGTATTTCTATTCCATTCTAGACCATGAGTTCCTTGGGGGGTTTTATTCACATTTGTATTCCTTGCTTCATTTAGAACCTCAAATATAGCAGAGCAACATACTCTGACTTCAATGGATATATTCATAGAAATATAGAAAGATGTGTAGAAGTTTGGTAGGTAATAGACAAAGAGATTATAATTCTTCTAAAAGTAGTGGTACAGGATACTTATGCTACAACTCACAAACCAAAAGGAGCTAAATAACAAAAAGAGTCCAAGCAGATCTCTGTTGCATCTCTTTTCAACTAGAATTTCTTTCTTTTTAAAGATTGATTTATTTTATACATGTGAGTACACGGTCACTGTCTTTAGACACACCAGAAGAGGGCATCAGATCCCATTACAGATGGCTGTGAGACACTATGTGGTTGCTGGAAATTGAACTCAGGACCTCTGGAAGAGCAGTCAGTGCTCTTAACCACTGAGCCATCTCTCTAACCCCCTAGACTAGAATTTCTAATCATTTGATAAAGCTTATCTAAATTATTGGGGGAAACATAAACATTTGCTTTACGGCTAAAACCAATGTGATTGTATACAAATAAATGTCAATATTAGAAAATTTTCCATACTCCATCTATATTTACATACCAAACACAGTAAAATAAATATCTTAGTATTTGACTTAGTGTTCCACATATACAAACTTGTGTGTAAAATCATGCATGATTGGGATACAATAAAACATCCACTTAGACTACAAATATTCTGAAATCCTAGTCAGAGTATTTGTTTGTTTGTTAGATGTGTGCCAGTTCTACTGATAACAGTGAGGTTATTCAGAAGTCATTGGGAATTAGAATTAAGAATCAATTCCAAACTTCTAGTCATTGGGTTTGTACACTTTTTAAGATTTGAGCTTAATAATATTCTAAATACAGTTTTAAACTATTTAAAGATACATAATTTTATGTTCTAAAAAAATAAACCATTGAAAGACTGTTATTTTCTACTGCTATACCCCCATGCTATTTAAAGTTTAATTTTAACAAAATACTTCTCTTTTCTTAAATGTTACCCCTGGAGTTCACTCAAGTGAACATGCCTTTACTCTTTTCCCTACTTAACCAGCAAAGACTTCCTAAACTTACTTCTGTTATTATCATTTAACTGGTGCTTTTAGTTGATAAGAGCCATGAAGAAGGCTGAAAAAGTTGGAATTTATATTGGGTTTGGAAAGTCCAATATTGTGATGCAGATTGGAGGAAAGTTGTTTTGGTAGATATTTAATATCAAATTGGGGTTTTACCCCATCTTAGGTCATTCAGTTCACAGATAAAAGACACAACATTTATATTTATATGAGCCTTAATCAGCACTAAAGTTGGCCAGATATCTACCTACCATGTTATGCTATTATATCTACTTCCCTATCAATAACCCTGAGTTATTGCTGTGTTCCATCTAAGCTGGTCTTAACTCCAATTGACAAGCCCTTGAGGCCATGTTTTCATGATTCACTTATCACTCCTCTTCTCTTTCTCTCTCTCTCTCTCTTTTCCCTCTTCCTCCTCCTCCTCCTGCTCTTCCTCCTCCTGTTCCTTCTCCTTCTCCTTCTCCTCTTCCTCCTCTTCCTCATGGTATTGCTCTCTGACTCCAAATACTTAAGTCTGGGAACCAAAAACACAGACTATTACTTTTCTGTCCAGTTATAAGCTGTTTGCATCTTTATTCACAAATCATGGATAACTTGGGGGGGTGGGGTAAGTTTACATAGTTGTCACTTGGGTCTTCATGCAGATTTTCTTATACCTGGGGCAACCAGGCCTTGAGAGCCAGAATTTAGCATAACAATACATAGCAAAAAAACCCCAAACTTCAAAATTATCCATTTTTGTCTAAATAAAAAAGGCTCTCTCATAATAATAACCAACATATCATTGAAATTGTTGTAAAACAATTATGAAAAATTTTAGGTATGTGTTACATTTAAAATCTCATTTTTGTATTCAGCAGTTTAAGGGAAATTATTTTATTATCTGTCCTATCTGGGTAAGCTTAGAGTTTTTTATCTAAATCAATTTCTATCTTAATTTCTAAGCTAATTTTCAATATTAACTTAAAAATATCTTCTTAAACCAAAAACATCTTCCTATATGCTAAACAACTTAAGTTTAATTGTGAGAGTATTACTATTAGTCCTTAACCCCATCAGATATTCAGAGTTTATGAAATTTTGTTCAGCTGCTTGAAAAATATGAAACATTATACTTTCACAGAATAAAGGTATGAAAACATAAGTGATTTTTCAGGTGAAAAGGTCAAACACATGTCATAAATACTGGGCATTTCCTTTTCAGGAATGATAGTAATTTTTACTGAGATAGTTACATTCTCAGAGCGGAGGATTATCCTGTTAGATATAAGCCTAACAAAATAAAATACTTTCTAGCATCATTGTTCTATATGCAGTAGGATAATGTGATTAGAATGATAGGTTTTTAATGTTAGTTGTACCTACTGTACATCATTTCTGTGACAATTAAATGAGGTAATCTACATTAAATATCTTAGCCTACAATAAGTACCCAATAAGTGAAAGCTATTATTACACTGATTTTTGAAGATCTAGTTTTTGATATTGATCTAATTAGGATTGTAATGATTAGCAATATAATGGCTATGTTACACAGTGTATCACTAAATCAATAAAAAGGACAAATGTGAACCTTTTAATTCAGTAAAGCTTACTCATTTGAGCTACCTTTAGAAGAATGTGGTTTCAAGGAACATAACAAAAATTGGAGAAGTTAATATTTTGTCAATGAGAAACAAATCATTCTTCTTTGCTGTTTATTGTGAGAATTAACATGTAATTCTCACAAGTTGCTTTTACTGAAATTCAAAATATTTTATAGGGTAATTACAGTATGAGTGAAGGGACAATTTTAGTCAAGCTATCTATTGATAGACAAAGATCATTCTCAAGGACAAAAAAAGGAGATGAAATTCTAGGTAATCTAGCTGAATGACAAGTGATATTATGCCCCCTTTGAGGTAGGCATTTTGAATATTCTCTATCATCTTGCATAGTATAAATGAATATATTTCAAGCATATTAAGCTCAAATTCTAGTTGCTCAAATTACTATTTTCTTTATTCACTTAGTAGTTGGATTTTTTTCTAGAGAACTAGACTACTGGAAATAAAGATTCATATATGTATATACCTCTCCTAAGTGGACTAATTATTTTTCTATCTGTTCTACACTAGGATTTAGAATATTTTAACAAGAATAATTTCAGAATCATCAAGAAGAACTATGAGTCAAACTCTTATTAACACAAGCCTTAATAAGATGGCAAAACTGTTTCTTTAACAACTCACATAGAACCTTCAGACAATGTGAAAACTAGCTGATGGATGAGTTTCTAGCTCAGTTCAAGCTTAATTTTGCTAGTTTCTACATCTGAAGTGCATAGTATGGTATCTTCAATAACACCAAAAACTCTTACCATGTAGTTCTGTTGGACTACCAAGATCAGTAGTTATAGCTTCTACTATTTTGAGGCTTCTTTGCCAACAACTTATAGTGATATATGTCAAATCTTGGACTTAGATTACTGTTTAATAACCTGTGACTTCTGGAAACATTATTATCCACTGAATTGGAGAATTTCCATTAAAATTATTTTATTCTTTCATTTTAAGTTATTTTTTCTAATTATCCTTAGAAACAATAGACTTCCAAAAGAGCTTTTTATACATTCTTATTTTTAGTTGACCGCATCTCTTATGTCATCTTGTCTCCATCTTTTTCTAAATATTTCATACCAAGTATTCCCTGACTTTATATTCATATCAAATGTGTTCCACTATCCTTTGCCCTTAACATCCACCATGGGCAATTTCTAGGATCCTTTATTCTGTAGACATTTATTTCAACTTAAACACACTAATCATCATCATCATCATCATCATCATCATCATCACCTAGAATCAACATTTAAGAAAAAACATTCATCTCTTTCCATTTGCCTTTCCAATTTCATAATTTCACTTTTTACAGCTGAATAAAATTCTATAGTGTATACTTTGCCATACTTTTTCTTTGTTCATTTACCCAAAGGTGGACATCTAGCTGATTCCACTCTCTAGCTATTGTTAATAAAGCAGAGAGGAATGAATATTTAAGTATCTCTGTGGTAAGTCAACTGGGAATATGGTCAGAAAGAGTGTAAATGTATTGTATGATTTATTTATTTGTAGATTTTGGAGGAACCTCTGGTTCATTTACATAGTATCTGTTCAAGTTTGTTTTCTCACCAACAATTGAATAAATAAAATCCCTTTAGCCATATTCTACCCAGACTTTCTTTTTTTATTGGATAATTTATTTATTTACATTTCAGATGTTATCTTTTTCCCAATTTCCCCTCCTAGAACCCTATCTCATTCCCCTCCAGCTTTTTGCTTTTATACCAGTTTAATTACATGCATGAATTAAGGTTAGATCTAAGTTGGGGGTCTAGCAATACAATAGATGCAAATAGTCAATGAACAAGCAAATCAATAAACACAAATAGTCAAAGAACAAGCAAGGAATTAAACATAATTCTGTGAACACTCCTGTGATCACTGTTTCTAAGGGATTATCAGGATGACCAAAATTTCTGAGCCAACTTCCCTGTCTATCCAAAAGTCATTTTATATCTGAAGCCTACTATTATTTTAGTTCTAGCTTAAAATTTAGATTCCTGTCTGAAATTATTTTTTTGTTCTAGCCTAAGATTTAGATTCCTGCCTGAAATTGCTTCTTTTCTAGCCTAATGTCAGATTCCTGCCTGAAGCTGACTTCCTAGTCCTTAGCCAATGTCATATTCTTACCAAGCAGCCCATTTCCTTGTCCTTGGCACATGTCAGATTCTTGCCAAGCAGCCCAAAAGCTCTCTACCTCTCCCCCTTTTAAATTTCATTAACAAGACTGTCTTAGGACATTCTGACAAGGATGTCTTCCTTACCTGTCATGTAATATGCATTGTCCAAAGCAATGTACTTCGGTCTTAGGTTGGTAAGGATCTGTGCAGAATCTTACCTGTCCTTCCTTGCAAACCTTTTATTTTAATAACTGTCTGGGGTCATTTTCAGGTTTAAGCCATGTACTTTTACTGCCATCATGTTGATATTGTTTAAGATAAGCTTTAACAAGATGAGCAAGAATAAAAGTATTCCCAGGGCAAAAAGGGCTAGCATGCTCAAGCTATATATGCCATTCTTGAAGCTTGACCAAAATAGAAATACTGACCTCAGGCCATGTGTAATTTTATCAGCAGTATCTACCATGTCAACGCTCAGCAGAGCAGCATTCTTGAAATTCATAAGCTCACTCTGTAAAGTTATACCATCCAGAGACTACTCAGACTTTCTTGTTCTTGTCTTCTCTAAGAGAGCTGTGTAGATTGGAGAAAGAGAGAAATCTCATAGTATTTTTTATATTTAATATTGTTTTCTGGAGTAATTTTAGTGACCATGGCCCAAGAGCATACATTTAGGGTACTCTAAATTTTATGTTCCAATGCAGAAGCAGTTTCATGAAGTTTTATAGCTTTTTTCTGAACAATGAAATTCATAAATAAAAGCAAGCTTAAAATACATTGGTGGATACATCAGACAGGAAGCTTTAATGAGGTTGGGAAAATTTTCTATAAGCGAAAATTGTTACTGGATTTTCATTGGGGAAAGCAAGTGGCTATGATGTTAATAGATTCTAAATTTTTGTTATTGTTTTGTTTTGTTTTGTTTTGTTTTCATCTATTAATCACTGATGTTAGTTCCAAAATGTAGGTAGGCAGAAATAGGGGACTATATTTTGGGGGCCTACAACAAGCCATGATAATATTAAATATCTTCTGGTCCTGAAGCATTCCCAGTCTTTCTGCAGAACTTCAGGTCTAATAAGTCAATCAGTTCCTGCAGTTATAGCCTCCTTCCAAGTGTTTCATTCACAGGACCTCTTTTGATCAAGAATCCCATGTTGTGCTTGGAGAGGAGAGCACAAATTATTATTATTAATATTTCAAATTTCCTCAATCAAAAATGCTTATTCCTAGAATCTGGAATAAATGAGGCTAATGGACCAGACAGTAGTCTTTGGGAAAGAGCAATAGCAGGTAAAAGTCATTTAAAATAAATAAAACTCCTGGATCATACAAAATTCAGCATAAACAGAATCTGATTTTTTTTTATACTCTCTATATCTGACATTACACTTGAATGTGACAGGATTACTACACTTAAAATTAAGTAATCAATAAAACAGTTTGGCTTAATGGTGTGAAAGTGACAGATGAAACAAAGAGATCTGAAATTACAAAAATTTATATATTTTAACTAGACTGACTGCATAACTCCCATATTTATAGTTATTTGACCACAATGAACTTTCTTACTTATATTTAAATGGTCAGAAATGTGCCTCTAAAAGAAATATCTATAGTATTGCCTTCCTTTTTTGTTAATAAAAAAGAAACATTTTTAAATATTATTTTCAAGTTCTGCTAATCATATTATATAGTATTTAGATACAAATTAAATCAAGAAAGATCAGTATTCAGTTATAAAACATCAGTAATCTTGTTATGAAATGCATGTTGATATCTTCTGTATAATTTGGAAAAAAATTAACTCAAATTTTTAGGGATATCTAGAGTAAATAGACATAGTGTTGAAAATTAGAATTTTTATCCAACTTAGACTAAATAATGAGAAAACACACACAGTTTTCTTTATAATATAAAATCCAGATGATTTTATCAACTTTTAAAAAGACTTTTCATAACACAAAAACACATACAAACACACACACACACACATACACACACACATGTGCACGCTTGTGAGCATGCATGTATGTCAAAGTATATATGAAGTTGCTCTCTGATATGAGAAAGTTCACTGCCTTCAAGTAATTATTTAAAAGTATATAAACATAGTCCTAATGTTTTAATCAGAATATAGTCCTTGATGAAATATATTGTTTTTTTTTTTATTGGAAATTTTGTTTTACATTTCAGATGTTCTCTCCTTACCCCATTTCCCCCCCTTCCCACCCAGGAACTCACTATCCCTTCCCCCCTCTCCTGCCTCCACGTTGGTGTACCCCCACCCACCCTCCCCCATACCTCACCTCCCCACCCTCGAATATCCACCCCCCATGACGTCCAGCCTTCATGGGACCAAGGATCTTTCCCCCACTTATATATAGCTCCCTTGCATATATATCTGGAGCCATGGGTCCTCCCTAAGCGCTCCCAGGGTGGTGGTTTAGACCCTGGGGGCTCTGGTTGGTTGGGATTGTTGCTTTCCTCATGGTGTTGCGAATCCTCTCAACTCCTTCAGCCTTCACTCTATCTTATCCATTGGGAACCACATGATCAGTTTAATGGTTAGCTGTGAGCATCTGCCTCTGAGTATGTCAGACTCTTTCAGACTTCTAAGAAGACAGCTATATGACGCTCCTGTCAGCATGTACATCCTGACATCCACATCAACTCTACCTTTGGTGACTGCACATAGGATGGATATCCAGGTGGAATGGTCTGTAGACGACCCCTCCTTCAGTTTCTGTTCTGCACTATGTCTCCATATTTGCACCCTTGAGTATTTTGTTACTCTTTCTAAGAAGGACTGAAGCCCACCCTACTTGGTCATCATTCTTCATGAACTTTTTGTGGTCTGTGAGTTGTATCTTGGGTATTTCAGGTTTCTGGGCTAAAATCCAATAATCAGTGAGTGAATACCATGTATGTTCTTTTGTGATTGGGTTACTTCACTCAGGATGATATTTTCTAGTTCCATCCATTTATATAAGAATTTATCAAATTCATTGTTTTTAATAGCTGAGTAATATTCCATTGTATAAATGTACACATTTTTTGTATCCATTCTTCTGTTGAAGGGCATTTGGGTTCTGTCCAGTTTCTGGCTATTATAAATAAAGCTGCTATGAACATAGTGGAGCATATGTCCTTGTTATGTGTTAGAACATCTTCTGGGTATATGCCAGGAGTGGTATAGCTGGGTCCTTGGGTAGTGATATGTCCAATTTTCTGAGGAACCGCCAGACTGTTATCCATAGGGTTGCACCATCTTGCAATTCCACCAACAATGGAGGAGTGTTCCTCTTTCTCCACATCCTCGCCAGCATCTGCTATCACCTGAGTTTTTTATTTTAGCCATTCTGACTGGTGTGAAGTGGAATCTCAGGGTTGTTTTGATTTGCATTTCCCTGATTACCAAGGATGCTGAACATTTCTTTAGGTGCTTCTCGGCCATTCGCATTTCCTCAGTTGAGAATTCCTTGTTTAGCTCCTTACCCCATTTTTTTAATAGGGTTATTTGGTTGTCTAGAGTCTAATTTCTTGAGTTCTTTGTATATATTGGATATTAGTCCTCTATCGGATGTGGGATTGGAAAAGATCTTTTCCCAATCTGTTGGTTGCTGTTTTGTCCTATTGACAGTGTCCTTTGCCTTACAGAAACTTTGCAATTTTATGAAGTCCCATTTGTCAATTTTGATCTTAGAGCATAGGCCATTGTTGTTCTGTTCAGGAACTTTTCCCCTGTGCCTAGGTATAATAGGGCCTTCCCCACTTTCTCTTCTATAAGTTTCAGTGTGTCTGGTTTTATGTGAAGGTCCTTTATCCACTTGGACTTGAGCTTTGTACAAGGAGATAAGAATGGATCGATTTGCATTCTTCTCTATGCTGTCCTCAGTTGAACCAGCACCATTTGTTGAAAATGCTGTCCTTGTTCCACTGGATGGTTTTAGCTCCTTTGTTAAAGATCAAATGACCATAGGTGTGTGGGTTCATTTCTGGGTCTTCAACTCTATTCCACTGATCTTCCTGCCTGTCTCAGTACCAATACCAGGCCGTTTTTTATCACTGTTGCTCTGTAGTACAGCTTGAGGTCAGGGATGGTGATTCCTCCAGAAGTTCTTTTATTGTTGAGAATGGTTTTCGCTATCCTGGGTTTTTTGTTATTCCAAATAAATTTGAGAATTTCTCTTTCTAGTTCTGTAAAGAATTGAGTTGGTATTTTAATGGGGATTGCATTGAATCTGTGATTGCTTTTGGCAAGATGGCCATTTTTACTATATTAATCCTGCCAATCCATGAGCAAGGGAGATCTTTCCATTTCTGAGATCTTCTTCAATTTCTTTCTTCAGAGACTTGAAGTTCTTGTCATACAGATCATTCACTTGCTTGGTTAGATTCACCCTGAGGTATTTTATATTATTTGTGACTATTGTGAAGGGTGTCATTTCCTAATTTCTTTTTCAGCCTGTTTATCTTTCATGTAGAGGAAGGCTACTGATTTGTTCGAGTTGATTTTATAACCTGCCACCTTGCTGAAGTTGTTTATCAGGTTTAGGAGTTCTCTGGTGGAGTTTTTGGGGTCACTTAAGTATACTATCATATCATCTGCAAATAGTGATATTTTGACTTCTTCTTTTCCTATTTGTATCCCTTTGACTTCCTTTTGTTGTCTAGTTGCTCTGGCTAGGACTTCCAGTACTATATTGAATAGGTAGGGAGAGAGTGGGCAGCCTTGTCTAGTCCCTGATCTCAGTGGGAATGCTTCAAGTTTCTCTCCATTTAGTTTGATGTTGGCTATTGGTTTGCTGTATATTGCTTTTACTATGATTAGGTATGGGCCTTGAATTCCTGATCTTTCCAAGACTTTTACCATGAAGGGATGTTGAATTTTGTCAAATGCTTTCTCAGCATTTAGTGAGATGATCATGTGGTTTTTTTTCTTTGAGTTTGTTTATATAGTGGATTACATTGATGGATTTCTGAATATTGAACCATTCTGCATTCCTGGGATAAAGCCCACTTGATCATGATGGATGATTGTTTCGATGTGTTCTTGGATTCGGTTTGCTAGAATTTTATTGAGTATTTTTGCATCAATATTCATAAGAGAGATTGGTCTGAAGTTCTCTTTCTTTGTTGGGTCTTTGTGAGGTTTAGGTATGAGTGTGATAGTAGCTTCATAGAATGAATTAGGTAGTGTTCTTTCTGTTTCTATTTTGTGGAATAGTTTGAAGAGAATTGGTATTAGGTCTTCCTTGAAGGTCTGATAGAATTCTCCATTAAAACCATCTTGTCCTGGGCTTTTTTTGGTGGGGGAGACTTTTAATGACTGCTGCTATTTCTTTAGAGGTTATGGGACTGTTTAGAAGGTTTATTTGCTCCTCATTTAACTTTGGTACCTGGTATCTGTCTAGAAAATTGTCCATTTCATCCAGATTTTCCACTTCTGTTGAGTATAGGCCTTTGTAGTAGGATCTGATGATTTTTTGAATTTCTCAGTTTCTGTTGTTATGTCTCCCTTTTCAGATCTGATTTTATTAATTTGGGTACTGTCTCTTTGCCCTCTGGTTAATCTGGCTAAGGGTTTATGTATCTTGTTGATTATCTCAAAGAACCAACTCCTGGTTTTGTTGATATTTTGTATAGTTCTTTCTGTTTCTACTAGGTTGATTTCAGCCCTGCGTTTGATTATTTCCTGATGCCTACTCCTCTTGGGTGTATTTGCTTCTTTTTGTTCTTGAGCTTTCAGGTGTGCTGTCAAGTTGGTAATGTGTGCTCTCTCCACTTTCTTTTTGTAGGCACTTAGAGCTATGAGTTTTCCTCTTAGCACTGCTTTCATGGAGTCCCACAAGTTCTGGTATGATGTTTCCTCATTTTCATTAAATTCTAGAAAGTCTTTAATTTCTTTCTTTATTTCTTCCTTGAAAAAGTCATCATTGAGTAGAGCATTGTTCAGTTTCCACATGGATGTGGGTTTTCCCTTGGTTCTGTCATTATTAAAGACCAGCCTTAGTCCTTGGTGATCTGATAGGATGCAAGGGATTATTTCAATCTTTTTGTATCTGTTCAGGACTGTTTTGTGACCAATTATATGGTCTATTTTGGAGAAGGTACCATGAGGTGCTGAGGAAAAAGGTATATTCTTTACTTTAGGATGAAATGTTCTATAGATATCTGTTAAATCCATTTGGTCCATAACTTCTGTTAATTTCAATGTGTCTTTGTTTAGTTTCTGTTTCCACGGATCTGTCCATTGGAGAGAGCGGGGTGTTAAAATCCCCCACTATTTTTGTGTGGGGTGTAATGTGTGCTTTGAGCTTTAGTATTGTTTTTAAGTTGATGAAATCATCAGAGTATTTTTCTTTTGATGAAAACTGTAACTAATTATGAATTTTAGTTACCAAAGTTATGTATTCTAAAATACTATGCATAACTTGTTTATCCAATAGATTAAACTTTAAAAACATCTAAATATTTTTATTAAAACAAATATATAATTACTTTATAATTTAATGAGAATATTCTATGTGGACATCACTCTCTTATTAAAAAGTATTCTTAAAACAGTGTTTGATTATCTAAAAATATCAAAGACTTTGCTCAATAAAAACACATAAAAATTAAAATTTAATCATAAGTTTTAAATGTCCATTTAGTATAATGATACTAAAAACAAATTAGTTAAGAAAATATTATTGTAGAAAATCAAGGGTATTAAATTAATCTTTAAAATTATAGCTTTTATATTACTTTTAACTTAGATACAACCATATTTACTTTATAAAAAACTTTTACTACATACTTTAATATTAAAATTATTATTGTTACAAATTTAGAAAACTATTTTAATGAGGAAATTTTAAATGAAATCTCAGGAGGCTATAACTAAAATACACAAAAGCATATGGTATTTTAAATATCTGCTAGTTATAAGACACGGGTAAAGCACATTAATATTTTGTTTTCTTTACTAAATTTAAATTAAATTGTTGAAGATTTAAGTTATTATATACTGTACAAGAATTGTTAGTGGAAGTATTTGATTTTATTACTGCTTATGAGGCTTGAAATATAGGATAAGGCATCCAGAGCAAGTTAATGATTTATTACTTTATCATTAATTTTAGCTAAAAAGAGACATCTTTTAAAAGTATATTATTATGACACCAGCTATGGTGGCCAGAAGAAAGATATCATAGCTCCTGTTTCAGGTGCATATGGTTGAATGTATGATGGAGAGATGGTAAAGATGGAACATGCCGAAGAGACAGGGAAGAGAATGGAATGCGAGAGGTTCATACATTGTGGAGAAAGTAGAACTGAAGACTCAACAACAGTGAGGAAGAGACAGATATGAAGAAACTATGGTGAGGTTATGGCCTAGGATGCCACCATAGACCATATCTAGGCTCATAGTTCTGCTACAGCTAGGTCTATTTTTATATCTATGGTCTCAGTAACCACCAAAGGTCAGGCAGATGTCTATGGTCAGGTGGCAACCAGAGACCATGTGGATAAAGGAGGGCTGTGTTGCTTAGGGGGATCTTGCTGAGCGGCTATCTGGTGTTATGGGGATAACCAGGCCCAGGCTGCTGCTTGGGGCCATGTCTAGATCTGTGGTCGTATGGCAGCCTAGGTCTCTGTTGATGTCCAAGGCATGTGTTACCACCACATGCATAAAAGTTCCTGTCCTGTGGATTCAAGGCTAGAGAGTCTGCATGGCACAGTATAGCAACAGGAGGTCCAAGAGGAATTCCCAGGAGGATGAAGTATGGTTGGTGTAGCAGAAGCCAGAGGTCTTATGGCAGATCAATGACTGATTGCAATGAACATAATCAAGTAAAGGTTTGTGGGCAAAAAGGCATACAGTCTGAAACGTTGTAATGGGCCACAACTTACACAAGATTTTTTTTATTCTATATTATTTTATTTTATTGAAGGAAAGGGTTGCAAGGTTAGAGGGCAAATACAAAGGGTCTGGGAGATGAGAGGTATTAGGATTCACGATGTGACATTTACAAAGAATCAAAATAGTATACTTACAGTATAATATATTAAGATAGTTGGAAACCTCTGAGATGTAGCAGTTTATTTTTTATTGGATATTTTCTTTAATTACATTTCAAATGTTATCACTTTTCCCAGTTTCCCCCCATAGAAAACCCCTATCTCATCCCCACTCACCCTGCTTCTATGAGTGTGTTCCCCCATCCACCTAACCATTCCTACCTCCCACCCTCGAATTCCCCTACACTGGGGTATCAAGCCTTCACAGGACGAAGACCTCTTTTCCCATTGATGCCCAACAATGCTGTCCTATGTTACACATGCATCTGGAGCCATGGGTCCCTGCATGTGTACTCCTTGGTTGGTGGTTTAGTCCCCTGGAACTCTTGCGGGTCTGGTTGGCTGATAGGAAGAATCATTTGTTCTTCCTATGGGCTTGCAAACCTCTTCAGCTCCTTAAGTCTTTTCTTTAACACCTCCATTGTGGACCCTGCTCAGTTCAATAGCTGCCTGCTAGCATTCCCCTCTGTATTTGTTGGGCTCTGGCAGAGATTCTCGGGAGCCATCAATATCAGGCTCCTGTCAGCAAGCACTTCTTGGTATCCTCAATAGTGTCTGGGTTTGGTGACTGTATATGGGATGGATACCCAGGTATGGCAGTCACTGGATGACCTTTCCTTTAGTCTATGCTCCACACTTTGTATACTTATTTGCTCCTGTGAGTATTTTATTCCCCTTTCTAAGAAGGACCAAAGTACCCACACTTTGATATTCCTTTTTCTTGAGTTTCATGTTGTCTGTGAATTGTATATCGGGTATTCCGAAATTTTGGGCTAATGTCTATTTATCAGTGAGCATACCATGTGTGTTCTTTTGAGATTGGGTTACCTCACTCAGGATATTTTCTAGTTCCATCCATTTATTTAAGAATTTCATGAAGGCATTGTTTTTAATTACTGAGTAGTACTCCATTGTGTCAATGTACCACATTTTCTGTATCTATTCCTCTGTTGAAGGACATCTGGTTCTTTCCAGGTTCTGGCTATTATAAATAAGGTTGCCATGAACATAGTAGAACATGGTTCCTTGCAATATGTTGGAGAGTCTTTTGGGAATATGTCCAGAAGTGGTATAGCTGGGTCCTCAGATAATACTCTGTCCAACTGAGGAACTGCCAGACTGCATGGTTGTACCAGTTTGCAATCCCACTAACAATGGAGGAGTGTTCCTTTTCTCCAAATCCTCGCCAGTATCTGCTGTCACCTAAGTATTTGATCTTAGCCATTCTGACTGGTGTAATGTGTTATCTCAGGGTTGTTTTGATTTGCATTTCCATGATGACTAAGGATGTTGAACATTTCTTCAGGTGCTTCTCAGCCATTCAATATTTCTCAGTTGAAAATTTTTTAGTTAGCTCTGTACCCCATTTTTAATAGGCTTATTTGATTCCCTGGACTGTAACTTCTTGAGTTCATTGTTGGATATTAGCAGATGTAGGATTGGTAAAGAACTTTCTCCAATCTGTTGGTTGCTTGTTTTGTCTTATTGAGAGTCTCTTTTGCCTTACAGAAGCTTTGTAATTTTATGAGATCCCATTTGTCAATTGTTGATCTTAGAGCATAAGCCATTGGTGTTCCGTTCAGGAAAATTTCCCCTGTGCCCACATGTTTGAGGCTCTTCTTCACTTTCTCCTCTATCAGTTTAAATACATCTTACTTTATGTGGAAGTCCTTGATCTGCTTGGACTTGAGCTTTGTACAAAGAGATAGTAATGGGTCAATTTGCATTAATCTATATGTTGAACTCCAGTTGAACCAGAACCATTTCTTGAAAATGCTGTCTTCTTTCCACTGGATGGGGTTTTAGATCCTTTGTCAAATATCAAGTGACCACAGATGCGTGGGTACATTTCTGGGTCTTCAATTCTATTTTATTGATCTTCTTGCCTTATCTGTACCAATACCATACAATTTTATCACTATTGTTCTGTAATACAACATGAGGTCAGTGTTGGTGATTTCCCTAGAAGTTCTTTTTTTGTTGTTGTTGAGAATAGTTTTTACTATCCTGGTTTTTTAGTTATTCAAAATTAATTTGAGAATTACTTTTACTAAATCTATGAAGAATTGAATTGGAATTATGATGGAGATTATTTTGAATATATAGATTGTTTTTGGTAAGATGTCCATTTTTACTAAATTAATCCTGCCAATCCATGAGCATGTGAGATTTTTCCATCTTCTGAGAACTTTTTCAATTTCTTTCTTAAGAGACTTGAATTTCTTGTCATACAGATCATTCATATGCTTGGTTAGTCACAAGGTATTTTACCTTATTTGTGACAATTGTGAAGTGTACAGTTTCCCTAATTTTTTTGTCAGTCTGATTATCCTTCGAGAAGAAGAAGGCTACTGATTTGTTTGAGGTAGTTCTAACCCAAGCCACAATGAATCTTGTTTATCATGTTTAGTTCTCTGGTGGAATTTTTGGAGTCACTTAAGTATACTATCGTAACATCTGCAAATATTTTGACTTATTCCTTTCTAATTTGTATCCCTTTGACCTCCTTTTGTTATCTAATTGCTCTGGCTAGGACTTTGAGTCCTATACTGAATATGTAAGGAGAGAGTGGTCAGCCTTGTCTAGTCTCTGATTTTACTGAGATAACCTCAAATTTCCTCCATTTAGTTTGATGTTGGCTCTGAATGCCTCCAAAAAGAAACTAGAAAGAGCATACACTAGCAGCTTGACAGTACACCTGAAAGCTCTAGAAGAAAAAGAAGCAAATACAGCCAAAGGAGTAGATGACAGGAAATAATCAAACCCAGGGCTGAAATAAACCAAGTAGAAACAAAAAGAAGTATACAAAGAATTGACAAAACCATGAGCTGGTTCTTTGAGAAAATCAATGAGATAGATTAACCCTTAGTCAGATTACCCAGAGTGCACAGAGACAGTATCCAAATTAACAAAATCAGAAATGAAAAGGGAGTCATAACAACAGAAACCGAGGAAATTTGAAAATCCATCAGATCATACTATAAAAGCCTGTTACTCAAAAAACCTGAAAATCTTGATGAAATGGACAGTTTTCTAGATAGATTCCAGGTACCAAAGTTAAATAAGGATCAGATAAACCATCTACACTGTGTCATAACCCATAAAGAATTAGAAACAATCATTAAAATCCCTCAACCAAAAAAAAAAGCCCAGGACCAGATGGGTTTAGTTTCAGAACTCTATCAGACCTTCAAAGAAAACCTAATACAAATACTTTTCAAAATATTCCACAAAATAGAAACAGAAGGAAATAACTCAATTTGTTCTATGAAATCACAATTAAGCTTATATACCAATACTACAGAAAAACCCTACAAAGAAAGGAACTTCAGACCAGTTTCCCTTATGAATATCAGTGCAAAAATACTCAATAAAATTCTTGCCAAACTGAATTCAAGAACACATCAAAACAATCTTCCATCATGATCAAGTAAGCTTTATCCCAGGGATGCAGGGATGGTTCAGTTTATGGATATCCATCAATTTAATCCACTATATAGACAAACCCAAGGGGAAAAAAATCCACATGTTCATTTCATTAGCTGCAGAGAAAATATTTCACAAAATTCAGCACCCCTTTATGGTAATATTCTTGGAAATATTAGGAATTTAAGGCTCATACCTAAACATAGTAAAAGCAATATACAGTTAAACCAGTAGTCAACATCAAACTAAATGGAAATGTAAAGTTTTAATATATGAGTACAGTGAATTTTCTTCATACCTCTCCTTCTTCCCCTTTCTAATATCTTCCATGGTCTTTTTAAATATTTCCTTTTTAATTGTATACACATACATACATACATATTTATCTAACCTAATTTTATAATTTAGTGTTGACTGTATTAAGATAAATGATGTATGGACTGGCCACTTCAATATAGTGACTATCAATGGACTCATTCATGAAGAAAACTGACTCTGTGTCTTTCAGCCTCTATCAACTCTTTATGTTTTCAATCAAGTGTGAGATTATATCAAAATTTTCTCTTCTGGTGAAGGGATATTATCATCTTATGAATTCAAACAGATTTTTGACAGTTCATGAGTGCAGCAATCCCTCTTATGTCCAGAAGACATTGATTCATAGCAGTATTTTGGTCTTCCTGTCTCATACTCCTTCTTTTCCATTGTACCCTTAGCATTAGATATAGAGGTTGTGCTATAGATGCCCCATTTCGAGATAAAAATTCCTCAATTTCTCTCTGCATTTTGACAATTTATGAGTTCCTATAATAACTACTGATAGCTGCAATAAAAAAGCTCCTTTGGTGATTGAAAAGAATAGCACTTATCTATAGGTCTTAAGATTTATATTTAGAAGGCTATTAAACATCACTTTAGCAAAATAGCAGTAGTAGGTTCTCCTATAGGATTTAAAAATTATTTGGCATGGGTCCTTAGCTGAGTTTATAATATAAAATCTGAGTTCCCTAATAATGATAAGTCTATAAATGCAATTAGACAATTGCTGATTGTCCCTATTATATAAGCATCACTACTGAACCACTAAACATATTTTACTTCGATGGCCATATTTGTACTCCAGGAGATCTATAAATTTGGAGCTTAAGAGATGACTTAGCAGATAAAATCACATGTTTTTCTTGCAGTGGACCTTGGTTCTATTCCTGGTACTGATATTAGTGCTTATAATTATCAGTAACTCCAGTTCCAGAAGATTTGATACCGGTTCTGGCCCCTGCAGACACCAGATATGAAAGCAGTGCTCTTACATTATATGTAAACAAAACCCTCAAACACATAAAATAAAAATAAATAAATCTTTCTTTAAAAAAATTAAAAATCTTGATCTGAGGTGCTAACTATTTCAATATTTGTTGGTTCATTATTTGAGGAGTTGAGTAGTTTTGAACTCGTGGAGGAGCAATGCTGCCTTACTTTCTTATGGTGCTTGCCTATAGTGAAATATACAGATCAATTGGTTTGGCTACTTCTTTTGTTTATAGACATTATCTTCTTAATGACCATCATTAATTGCTTTATACTGGTATACTAAGCAGGAAGCAAGCTTATGCTTCCCTGAATAACTCCATGGAGCTAAGTGTAGTTTACTTATACATGTAAAAGGCCTTCCTCTTTGTCTTGGGAATGAAGTCTATTTTTCTTTCTAATTTTGACTCTATCCTTCCATTACTAACACATAGTCAACTTTTAGTCTATCTATCTTTATATAGAAGTCTACAGTTACTTCTTAATACAGGTTTCTTTGCTGATTGATTTCATTATTACTTTGTCTAATATTCTGGGACCACTAACCATATAGGCTTACTTTTATATAGAGAACTAAATAGTAAAAGTAGGAAAATATTGTAGGACATTCCTTTAATATTTTTTATATTAATTTAATTTAGAGTGTAGAGTACAAGGGTGCACATATGCCATCATATATCTGTGGGTTTCAGAAGCCATATTTTGAGAATTGATTATCTCCTTCCACCATGTTGGTCCTAGGAATCTGAAGTTGTCAGGGTTGGTGGCAGTTTGTTTTATGACTGCGCCATCTCAGCATGCCATATAACAGAATACTTTTTGTCAATTAATATATGACTTGGCTCCCACTGTTCCAATTTTTATTCCCTGAAGTGAAATAGCTGGATTATATGGTATTATCAATTTCCATCTTTGAAGAACTTCAATAATGGTTTCCATAGTGATTGATCAGTCTGTATGCTCACCAACTAGGAATGGGGATTTCTTTTTCTCCACATGCATACAAGCACTTTTTGGCATTTGTTTCCTCAAATTACAAAACTTTAAATTGCACCTGTTAATTTTTTTTTAAAACTGAAGTTAAGCTTTATTCAAATGTCAATCAACATTCCTAACAAGTGTTATGCAGAATTGTATTATTAGAATAAGATGCTTGTTTCAACTTTTTCTCATGCATCTCTTCCTTTAGATCGCTACTGATAGTCAAGGAAGGATAACCCTTTGCCTAGAATATTAAAAAAATTCAGAAATATTAATATTTTATTTTAATTTATTTTCAGTCCAGGCTTCACCATCTTAATATTTTATTCATGATATTAGAAATTCTAGAAGATCAGAATGTATTCCTAATTTGCTTTATCAGATGCATAGTACAGCAGAAACTTTTAAAAAATCTATTCATTAGACAAACCCTCATATATTGAAATAATGAAGCAATCCTCAGTTCATATTAAAATTCATTTCACAAACATGTCAACAGTATGAATTTGTTTAAATCAAGTATGAATTCAATTTCGTGGGATTGCAGGACTGTGAAATTGTAATTATATTTTCTCTTTTGTACTCATAGTTTTTTTCTCTCACATACAATTATTTATTGACATTTCTTTTTATTCCCTATCCAAAGTTGTCAAAAAATAGAAGTTCTCAGGAAAGTAGAAATACCAAAGCCCAAATCATGCAGCAGTGTGACAATT
Organism: Mastomys natalensis; assembly: GCA_021653895.1. Lineage (NCBI taxonomy): Eukaryota > Metazoa > Chordata > Mammalia > Rodentia > Muridae > Mastomys > Mastomys natalensis. The sequence goes on along the minus strand of JAJTUV010002651.1, from coordinate 26,186 downwards.
TATACATAGGAAACAGATAGGAACAATATAACAAAACAAACTTAAAAAAATTGTTACATTTACACAGTCAAACATCTCTAATTAAAATCCCACTAAAATTAACTTTGCAAATGTCATGAGAATGTGTTTGAGTCTGTGGTTGTATCCAACCTGGTTTTCTGAAGACTGGTGAAGAAAGGAAATTTACTTCTAGTGTCTTGTAATCACATTTATAGAGGAGGCATATTTAATGTGGCTCTAAGAGTAGTTCCCATATTCCAAGAGGGCAAAAATTAATACTTATCTACATATCTAGGTATAATCATGGAACTAGATAAGCAGAAATATATATATATATTTGCATGAATTAGAAAATTTAGAATGGCTTTTTCTATTTTCTACATGTCCACTCTTAGTGAATTTTGAAGATGTTCTTTCATATTCTAGAAAATTCACATTTACTCGCATTTTGTATAAGCTGTAATACATTAGAAAATTTTTCAAACTATGGAAATAAAACATGTACTATTCTACAATATAATAAATAAATGTCTACCAATGTGATTATAATCCTGATTTTTTGGTTATGTGTAATATGAACTATTAATCTTAGCAGCTCAAGAATTCTCAAAAATATTAGTAGTATGCTTAGTTGACCATTTATAATTAATTCCAATCATTATATTGAAAAGATGAAGAAATACATTTCAATACAAGCATGCCTTTATACTAATCCAGATTAAAATTTGTGTTGCTTTTCAAGAAAAATTGTGATTTTTTTTATAATGTTCTTGTACAATTAATCAAGATTAAAATTTGTGCTGCTTCTCAAGAAAATTGTGAATTTTTTTTATAGTGTTCTTACATTTAGCATTTCAAAATTCACAGTTAAATATTTTTTGGCATATTCATCCATTTTCATTCATTAGAAAACATCTTTTTTTTTTTTTTTTTTTTTTTTTTTTTTTTGGTTTTTAGAGACAAGATTTCTCTGTATAGCCCTGGCTGTCCTGGAACTCACTCTGTAGACCATGCTGTCCTTGAACTCAGAAAACCACCTGCCTCTGCCTCCCAAGTGCTGGGATTAAAGGCTTGCACCACCACCGCCCGGCTATGAGAAAACTTCTTAAGCTCCTACTTTGTATTAGCTATTATGACTTAAGAAACATAAATTAGCAATCTAAGGAGTAACTCCACAAAAATGTGAGTAATTTAATACATTGTTGGGAAACAGTAGAAGTATATTTCTAAAGTGGGAAAGTGTAACTATTTGTACACTCCAATAATTATATTTCTTTCTATATTTTGGAATTATTTGGACTATTTTGGACTATATTCAGGAATGTTTCAATGTTTTAGAACTATATTTTATTTTGGATTCTATTACCAAATCTCATAAAACTAGTCCTGCCCAATTGTATTGCAGTAGTTTGAATAGAAATGATCCCCATAAACCCAAATTTTTAAATGCTTGGCCATTGGGAGTGTCATTATTAGGAGCTATTTTGTGTGACTATGGAAATAGACTTCGAGGTCTTATAAGCTCAAGTCTGGCCAATGTGACACAGTCTCCTTCTGCTGTCTGTGGATCAACATGTAGAGCTCTCAGCTCTTCTAGTACTTTGTCTGCTGTACACAGCCATGCTTCCTAACATGATAATATAGACTAAACACCTAAAACTATAAGCTATCTCCAACTAAATGTTTTCCTTTATAAGAATTGTTGTGGTCACCATGTTTCTTCAGAGCAATAAAACTTAAACTAAGACATGTATCACTGAAAATATATTAGGTTTGTTTTTAATAGGTTTTATTTGGAGATAGGATCTTATGTTGCTTCTGGCTATGTTAAAAAACGTAAGCAACAAATGATCTTGAATTATTTCTATCTCACCATTGCTAGAATATACAGGCCTCCATCATTCAACACAGTTTATGTTGTGTTGTGGATTGAACTCAAGGCTTTGTGTATGATAGGCAAACACTCTACCAACTATGTTGCGTCTCCAGACTGCTGAAAAGAATCTGATAGTGGTTAAACCAGGTACACACATGAATACTATTATTTCACATATAAATATAAAAAACAATATTAATATAGAAATTTCTTATGGTTGGAGATCTGATGGCACAAACAGATTAATATAAGAGATACTAGGTTTGGAGATCAAGGATTTTTCAAAACAGATATCATTGAAGTTATATGAATCATTGTGTAGGTAAGGTAGGGGCAGGTCTTGAAGGAGTTTGGGAGAATGGATAAGATAAAATTCTATTGAAAGAAATTCTCAAAGAATTAATGAATATTATCATTTAAGAATGCAGTGCTCTATTTATTCAAAAGAAACTCTAAGAATTATTAAAAATAACACAAGATTTATCATTATGAAATGCTGGGTGGGATGAAAACCTTTCAGTTAGAATCAGATAAACACAGAGAGATGATTTAGGAAAAAGATAATATTGGTGAAAAATTAAAATGATGAAATGTTAAATACATTAGGTTATACAAAATGTCAGTGTGAAAGGCTTTCAAGAGAATGGATCAGACAGAACAAAAAATATCAGGGCATGGGTCAATGAATGAAGCTATTTTAGAATTCCTAAAACTGTGAAAAAATTCCAGAAAAAGACGATGAAAGGCTTGTTGACATCTATTTCTCAATAACATGTTATTCTTGGAATGAGTTTTCTAATGCCCCTCCCAAGTGTAATAAATAGAAGTGAGTTTTCTTCAGATTACCCATCTTTTACTATTTTTTTTTATTCAGATGATGTTTCCAAGATTGGGTTATGACTATATATAGCTGAAATGCATGTGATCTTTGCTCTTTTGACCTTCCTTAACTCTCAGAAACACCATAGAATCTAAGTTTTCTCATACTATAAAGAAAGTTGGCGAATGTATGAGATTTTAGTCTGCTTTATTTTCAAGCCTCATTCTCCTAAGTTCACATCACCAATTAGTGTGGTAACAAGGATGAGAATAAAATAGAAACATTGAAAGATGTAGATTATAGTTAAAGTTAAGGTATTTTTGTTCACGGACTTGAATGTATAAAATTTGGGTGAACAATGTAAAGTTTAGAAAAAGCATACTTGATGATTGAGTGAAGGATTTTTTGAGGTCAGAGAATGAGAACAATGATAGCCCAACTAGTACTACCTGATGTGCTTTTCTCACTAAGTCTGTGGTTTTCATCAAGGGGGATGGTTAATTTTCTTATACCCAATTGTGCCCCTCAGATTCCTGTTATAATTTAATAAAATAAAATATGGGTTTGCACTCTGAGGGAAAAAAGAAAAGTAAGTGATCATTCAATCAAGTCAATATAATTTTACTATAGTAACAGAATATGCATAAAAAGTCACAGCCTTCCAAAACTATACGTGAAGATAAAATTTCATTTAAAATGCATAGAAAATGTTTTTATTAAATCATAGAAGAAAATATCTTAATACATGGAAATAGAAGCTCATCCATTCATCATTCACAACACATAGAAACCAAACATACAAGATCAAAATGAAGGCTGGACTCGTGGGGGTGGTATTCGAGGTGGGAGATAGGTACGGGGGGGGGTGGTGGGGTACACCATCATAGAGGCAAGAGGAGGGGGAAGGGATAGGAGTTCCTGGGAGGGAGGGGGAAAAGGGGTAAGGGAAAACATCTGAATGTAAATAAAATTTCCAATAAAAATAACAAAAAGAACAGTGCAGAGAGAGCAGAGTCCGTTCAAGAGAGTATAGTAGAGTGGATAGGAATCAGTGCAATGCAGTGCAGTGCAGTGCAGTGCAGTGGAGTTGAGTTTGGTCATGAGTTCATGCAGAGGCAGTAGAAGCCAGAGAATAAGAAGGAGTCAGAAGATTAGAACTAATTACCAGAGTTAGTTTGAGGCCAAGCAGAGCAATTCAGTGAGAAGCCAGGAGAAGCCAGAGTGAATCAGTCAGCTTGGAGGGGAATTTGAACCCAAACAGCTAAGTTGAACCAGTCATCCAGATATCAGAAAGAACTAGGAAAGGTGAGTTTCTTAGTAGTAAGTCTCAGAGGCTGAAACATTCTAGGTCTAGATTAGATTGTATGAAGGCTTCTTCCAGGCCTAGGCCCTGGAAAGAAATGCTCTGGACTCAGCCCAATCTGTGTATTGTACAGCTTGGGTACAACTCATTCCATCCCTTCATCTGAGAAAATATTATCAACATTTACATTTGTAACCTACATTGAGGTTCCTTCTTACCCCAGGTAGAATGGCAGTAATCAGGAAAACAAATAGCAGGAGCTAGAAGAATTACTCAGCATTAAGACTGCTTGCAAAGGAGTGGGTATGAAAAGTTTGATTCCCAGCACCCACATCAGGGAGCTCACAGTTGCCTATAACCCCAGCTCCAGGGATTCCATACCCTCTTCTGGCCTTTTGGACACCCACAGACACAAGACACACAAACATGAAGCACATACATACACATGAAAAAGATAAATACACATTTGAAAAAGAAAAAAAAAAAAAGAACATGGTCAGAAGGTAACATACATTCCTGGAGACAGGAATGTAAGACTCCAAGTCAGTGCATCCTGGAGATACTTGTATACCAATGTTTACTGCAGCACTACTCATAATACCTAAGTTTTTGAACAACCTAGGTATCCAGCAACAGAGGAATTGATTAAGGCAAATGTGCCTTCTATACACACTGGAATCTTTTTTAGCCATACAGAAAAATAAAATTATGTTGTTTTTAGAAAAATGAATATAATTAGAAATGATCATACTCAGCAAATTAAGTCAGGCTTGGGTAAATATCTTCTGTGTTCCTGCATTGTCATTCCTAGATTTTATGTTGATAAGTACAATCATAATCACAGATGTACAAATGACACAAAATAGAAGCGAAACTGTCTAGGGAAGAACGCAGAATACCGAAGTAGGAGACAGAAAGGGAGGGAGGAAAAGTGGGAGCAACTTGGGACAGCATGCTCAAGAAATACTGCATGCATTTATTAAAACTTTAAAATAAATCAGAGTTTTTTAAAGAAAAAAAAAGATCAAAAATGAAACTCCATTTGTCATAGCTAAAACACTAAATGTGGAGAACAAAGAAATTATATTGGAAGCTGAAAAAGAGCAAGGCCATGACACATAAAAAGGCATGCCTACCAGAATAACTGCTAACTTTTCCATCAAAACCTTTATAGAAGTATTTGAACTGAAGTATTTCAAACTCAAATATGACAATTGCCAATCCAGTCTGATATTCTGCACAAAACTGTCAAAATCTACAGTGATAAAATAAATTTTCTGTAGTAAAATCTGCCTAAAGGAATTCATGTCCATGAAGATAGTCTTATGAAGGATACTGGAAACAATACATTAGGTGAAAGGAAACTATAAATACACTCAAGAGACTAGAAAAAGGTAATCATCAATAATAATAGAGTAGCAGTTCAATAAAGAGGACTAAGAAATTCTAAAATTACAAAATCATCAAAATGGTAGCCAGAAATACAACCTTTCCAATAATTACTTTAAATATTAAAGATATCAATTTTTCTATCAAAAGACTCATACTGGCAAATTAAATTAGAAAACAAAATTTCTCTTTGGCTTGACATTAAAGATAAATATTAACTTAGGGTAAAAGTATGGAAGAGAAAGAACTGGAAAGAATTATATTGAATATGGTAACCCAGATTCAAAGGGACAAATGTCACATGATTTCTTTTGTATGTACATACTACTAATATATCTTTAAATTCGTATATTTAAATTGGAGTACTCATAGAATCCTAGAGATTACAAAAGTGTCATGTGTAAAGGAAGATTTTGACAGGAGGTATGATAACAAAAGTGATTAAAAAGGGGAAAATAGTTGGGGATTTACATGGGCAAGGAAATGGGAAGGTAGGCAGATGAGGGGATGAGACAGATCACAATGAACACAAAAGATATGTGAAAAGCCATATGGAAATATACTAGTTAATAAGCTTCTAAAGTGTTTGTGTGTGTGTGTGTTTGTGTGTGTGTGTGTGTGTGTGAGAGAGAGAGAGAGAGAGACAGACAGGAGAGAGAGAGAGAGAGAGAGAGAGAGAGTCTCAAATGAATTTTCCTATATGGGAAATAATGCTTCTTCCAGAAATCATAAGCTTACAAATAATAAGCCCGACAATCCCAGGAATAGGACAAAGTTGAGGTGGCTTTTTAAGAGGAGGCAGTTTCAAAGACCCTCAAAGCAATACAATTTAATTGCTCTTGTACACCCAGTGGAACCTGATGGTAAGATTTTACTATATTATAGTTATAGAACACATAGAAATCATGCTGGCACTACAAACACTTGTGATCAGGATCTTGAGGTAAAAGATAACATGCCTTTGATCCAGATCTTGAGGATGGGAAGACACTGGCTTTTGATCTGTGTCTAGAGGTAGGAAGACACACCTTAATCTGTACCACACCTTGTGCTGTAAACATATATAAGGACATGGAAAAAGGAAGCTTCTGCTTTTTGCCTCCTTGTACATTCATTCTTCCATTGGCATTGGAGCCAACTTCTTATGGATACAAAATATACAGAAGACCATTGGAAACACTCAGCCTTGTGGGACTGAGCAACTAACTATTCGATTGTTGGACTTTCTGTTCACAGCTATCCACTGTTGAATTAGTTGTACTACAACCTGTAAGTTAAAGACATGTGACCAGTTGCATATATTAGTAGTATGACTGCCAAGTGTCCTTGGCTGGATTGTCAAGTGTCCTCAGCTAGTTATGTATTTTCTGAGTCTAGAGAACCCTATCCAGTCTAACCCCATAGCTAAGGATATCATAGACCATAGAGATGAACTTACTACTAATACTTTGCAAAAGATCATAGAATCAAAATGTTCTTTAAATTTGTATGTCTATATTCATAAATCAGAGTAGTTTTCAGACCTCTTTAGAGAAATTTCTTTGTGCAGTAGATGGTGGTTAAAGCAGATACAACTGGTTAAAATGGAAAGAATACATGTCAATAGAAAGCTTATCCAAAATTGGGTCATCTATTATCAGACTCCATCTTCCCATGGCTCAGAGACCTTTGCAGAAGAGGGGCAGAAAGACTACATTTCCAAAAGGTTAGAGAGTACCAGAGAAAATCAGTGGACAAAAGATCATTGTACCCAAGTATTCAAAGCAGATGTCTTGAAATTTGCAAGGTCTGCATGGGAATATGCTAGTTAACACTATAGGATGGATGAGGAGGGGCCATATAAACTCTACCTCTAGGAATAAATTGAAAAATATGACTGCTAGGGCTGGACAGGTTATTTTCTTTGTGGTATGGCCTCTGGTAGGTTAAATGCTTTGGATGATGACTCCATACTTATGAGCATATGGGAAACACTACTTAGAATTAGAGAATATATATGTGTGTATATGTGTATGTGTATATGTATTTCTGTGACTCTACTTAAAGGAATACCTTGATGCATCTAGGGGGACTACTATAATGCGGTATTATCATAACTCAATGAGTAGATGAAGTTATCTTTTCTTGGCTATGTGCTGACAGGATCAAGGGAATGGTTAGATAATACCATCCAAGGAGTTGAGATGGAGTCAAAATTTTTGTTATCCTGTGGGTTCTACAGCCAGGTTCAATCAGAATACCAAATTTCAGACCCAGTGAAGTACATATATTATCTGGGAGCAGTGGATAGAAACATAATCCCAAATTAACCACTTAGATCACAAAAGTATTAAAAGTTCATCAATTTATATAGTCTTTGGTTCTGGTTAATTTCATTGTGTGATGATATTTTTAACGTAAGAATTTATATTTATGCAAAGTATTGTCATAGTAAAGTTTAAAATAAAACAGACTTTGACCTATGATGGTAACCTGCCCATATCATATACTACCACAATAGTGGCACAAAGGTTGTAGGAATAACCAGTGACTTGATTTATAGCCCATTCCATATGATGAACCCAACCCTAGCCCTGCTCTGATGACCAAAGAACATGAGTGTAGCAATCCATGGACTTAGGGAAAAAACAATACTACTACTTTGCTAAAGGAATCTGGCAATAAAATGATTCCTACAGATGTTATATTGTACTCATAGATCAGTGCCTTGCTTAGCCATTATCAGAGAAGCTTCTTCCTGCAGTAGATTGGAATAAATACAGAAATACATAGCTGTTCAATGTGGAGAGTGTGAGAGCTTTTGGAACACTAACCCCTAATTGGGATATCTCCATGAAGACCCTTCCTTCAGGACTCAGGTACTATATGGGAAAAAAGGTAGAAAGATTTAAGAGATAGATGACACCAAGGAAACAGGCCTTATGGGCATGACAGGGCTGATACATATATGATCTCAGAAAGACTGGGTCGGTCAACATACTGAGGGCTAGTAAATGTAGAATCCAATGGGAACCAGAACTGAGAGAGAAAGTTGAAACAAATCTCCATCACTAACCTAGAAGCTATCTCCAAAGGACAACTGCTTGCAAAGGGAAAATTAATTTTATTTTAAACCAAGCATCAACTGTAGAAGCCTGTGAATGAAGTTTTCATCCAAAACACAATCTGTACTACTGTAAATCTAACATATAAGTCCATAAAAGTAATATAAAATTTAAAGGCAAAGTCTAACAGCAGGAGATGGATCAAAATTGTAAGAGCTCTTTACTGTTATTGCAGAGGACCGTGGTTCAATTCCAAACAACATGGTAGCTAATAACTATCCATACAGTTCAGGAGATCTGGGCTCTATCAACCTTCCATGGAATCATTAACCTAAAATAACAACAAATATAACTTTAAAATAAAACTTACTACAAAATGTTATCCAGACTATTTATTTTATATAAATAGGAATTTAACTAGTTCTATATTATAGAATTAGTTGCTGAATTATAACTCACAGTATTTATTTATGATCTAAACAGAAGTCTTTTAAGCAGGTAGTTGATTTTTCTATCTTATTTGTCATTTTATTTAATTATGGATTTTATCATTATTTTTAAAATAATATAATATTGTGGAACAGTTTTAAAATCAAAACATTTGCTTTAGGTCATTTTTTGGTAATGATTTCTGTATTTTCGTTCATTTTGCTTCTGTTCATATATTCAATGTAAATAATTGCTATTTTGAAAACTCAGATTTAGTGTAACTATCTGTTTTTTGTTTCTGAATCAATGCCTTTAAGCTGAGACCTTTTAAATTTTAAATTCCTACAATAATCTTGACTCACTCTTGCTCTCTTTGTATTTTATGCATTTTGACATGTGGTATTCATTTTCACCAATCTCATATTTGCCTTATTGATTCTCTCTTTAGTCTATTCCCTTTTCAATAATTTTTTTTCTTTAGAACTTATTTGTGAGTTTTTTCTTTTCACTGTTGATTTTTATATTCAATATATTACTGTTACAAAAGACAATTGGTATGATTTTATTTTGTTTTGTTTTACTTTCAGATGTTTTGTTTACCAATTTTTGTTTGTCATTTTGTGTTTTCATGTGATTACTGAAAGTACCTATTTGTTTGCGTGGGGTTTTTGTGCTCTTTCTTGTGAGTTTTCTCTGTGTGTTTATTTGAGTTTTCTTATTCCAGAATGTTTCTTTTAGTAGCCTATTCATTCTATATTAAGAGAAAAGAAGGCTATGAATTTCTGTGAGTAAAGAGATGAAGAAATTATATAGTACATAAAACTTAACATATATATTATATATTATAACATATATGTTATCTAACATATTATAAGTCATATGTTATAATGTATGATAATATATAGTATGTATTATGTATAATATATTTGATATAATATAAAATGTAATAGATTATATTTGTAATATGTTAATATGTTAATGTGCAATACAAAGTATATGTAAATATGATTATATATAATATATATATATTTATATATTACAATGACATATTATATATAATATATTTACATAATATATACTATAATTTAGAGTACATATATATTAAATGTGATGTACTATATATATAAATATATATTTAAATATATATTGTATATATTTCAATGTGTACATAAATATGATTAATTGATTTAATTAAATTTAATACTGATATTTATATATTTATCTAAAATTATGTAGGACATAAATAAATATATATTACCAACAATATATTTTATAAATATTGTTACTATACTCACATAGTTAAGAGCAAATTATTTTATTTAAATATGTATTTTTATATGTTGACATTTTATGCTATATAGTACATATTATAGATAATATATACTAAATATATAATATAATATAATATAATATAAATTATGTAAATTATAGGATATATAATGTAAAATAATATAATAATATATAACATATATATGTATATATTTATATTTATTATATAAAACATATTTTAAATTATATATTATGTAATTATTTCTATCATTTATTTTATACATATGAATATATGCATTTATATATGTAATATTTACAGTTTTTACACAATATTCTTTATGCACATAATATATAAGGCACATATGATATATATTTTTATACTAAATAAAGGTAAATAATTATTATTATATAATATATTAGTGTTAATATAATTTATATATCACAAATGTATTAATTATTTGTAATTTATTTATATTCACTTAAAATATAAATTTAAATGATGAACATATTAATTAATTAAGTAATTGATTAAATAAGATAAAGAAAGGAACCTAGTATCACAGTGAATGTGAAACTCAGTTTTGCTCTACTGAAGTAGGAATATCACTAGCTCAAGGACTGTATGTGATATAGAGTGAGTTCAAATCCTGGAATTATAATATGGAGAGTCTTAAAAATGACCTGTTTTATAATTTCTGGCAATGTAACTTTTTAATACTTAATTAAAAGGTATATATATATGGGAATATTAAGATATTTTCTCCTGACCCAAGAGAGAGCTGGTCTCCCAAGAATGCTGTCACTCCTAAGCTCACAAGTAAGACCACCACTTTTGTTCCAATAAACAGCCCAAAGAGGGACCCAGCAGGAGTGCAGAGGGCATGGGAACCTTGAAGGAACTGGGGATAGTATACTTCCAGTCTCCATCTGCACACTGTAGTTAATGCTATCCACAGCCCTCCATATCCAAATCCTGCCTGGAAAAAGCTGGTCTCACAGGGATGCTGACACACCTAAGATCACAGGCTCACAGGCCAACAGGAGGGACAAGCTCCATTTAGAGACAGCAAGATCAACTGACACCAGAGTTACCAGATGGAAAGAGGCAAGCACAAGAACCTAAGCAACAGAAACCAAGGCTATGTGGAATCATCAGAACTCAGTTTTCACACTACAGCAAGTCCTGGATACCCAATACCCTGGAAAAGCAAGATTCAGATTTAAAATTACTTCTCATGATGAAATAGAGGACTTTAGAAGGATATAAATAACTCCCTTAAAGAAATAGAGAACACAGGTAAACAGGTAGAAGTCCTTAAAGAGAAACACAAAAATCCCTTAAAGAATTTCAAGAAAAAAAAACAACCAAAGAGGTGAAGGAATTGAACAAAACCATCCAGGATCTAAAAATGGAAATAGAAACAATAAAGAAATCACAAAGGAGACAACCCAGGAGATAGAAAACCTAGGAAAGAGATCAGGTGTCATAGATGCAAGTATCACCAACAGAATACAAAAGATAGAAAAGAGAATCTCTGGTGCAGAAGATACCATAGAAAACATTGACACAACAGTCAAAGAAAATGCAAAATACAAAATGCTCCTAACCCAAAAACATCCAGGAAATCCAGGGACACAATGAGAAGAACAAACCTAAGGATAATATGGATAGAAGAGAGTGAAGATTCCCAACTTAAAGGGTCAGTAAATATCTTAAGCAAAATTATAAAAGAAAACATCCCTAACCTAAAGAAAGAGATGCCCATGAACCTACAAAGAGCCTACAGAACTCAAAATAGATTGGACCAGAAAAGAAAATTCCTCCCATCACATAATAGTCAAAACACCAAATGCACAAACAAAGAAAGAATATTAAAATCAGTCAGGGAAAGTGGTCAAGTAATATATAAAGGAAAACCTACCCAAATTACACCCAACGTTTTCAAAGAGAACTATGAAAGCCAGAATATACTGTGCAGATTTCATTCTGACCCTAAGAGAATACAAATACCAGACCATGCTACAACATCCAGCAAAACTCTCAATTACCATAGATAGAGAAACCAAGATATTACATTCCAAAACAGTTTTACACAACATGTTTCTACAAATCCAGCATTACAATGGATAACAGATGAAAAAACTCCAACGTAAGGAAGGAAAAATACACCATAGAAAAAGCAAGAAAGCCAACTTCTTTCAACAAACCCAAAAAAGATAGTCACACAAACATAATTGCACCTCTAACAAGAAAAATAAGAAAAGTAATCACTTTTCCTTAATATCCATTAAAATTAATGGACAACAATTCGCCAATAAAAAGGCACAGACTTACACACTGGATAAGTAAAATTCATTTTGTAAATAGTACCAGGAAACACACCTCAGAACAAAGACAGCACTGCCTCAGAGTAAAAGGGGTAGAAAAAAATTTCCAAGCAAATTGTCCCAAGAAACAAGCGGAATAGCCTTGTAATATCAAATTAAAATCGACCTTCAACCAAAAGTTATCAAGAAAGATAAGGAAAGAACACTTGATACTCATCAAAGGGAAAAAATCTACCAAGATGAAATGTGAATCCTGAACATAGGCTCCAATGAAAAGGGCACCCATATTCATAAAAGCAACTTACTAAAGCACAAAGCACACATTGCACCTCACATAATAAAAGTAGGAGACTTCAACATCTACTGTCTTCAATGAACAGATCATGGAAAAGAACCTAAATAGACACAGTGAAACTCACAAAAGTATGAACCACATGGTTTTTAATGGTACTATAAAACATTTTATCCTAAACAAAAAGATTATATCTTCTTCTCAGCATCTCATGGTACCTTTCCAAAACTGATCATAATAATTGGTCACAAAACGGATTTCAACAGATACAAGATTGAAATAATCCCATGTACCCTAATAAACCCACCATGGAATAAGGATGGTCTTCAATAACAACAAAAACAATAGAAATTCTACATACACTAGAAGCAGAACAATTTTTGTACCCCAATGATAAGTTTGGCAAAGCAGAAAATAAAAAAAATTAAAGAACTTTTAGAAGCTAATGAAAATGAAGGCACAAAACACCTAAACATATGGGATACAATGAAAGCAATGCAAAGAGGAAAACTTATAACTCTGAGGGCCTCAAAAAAAAAAAAAAAAAAAAAAAACTGGAAAGGGCATACACTAGCAGCGGACAGAACACCTGAAGGCTCTAGAAGAAAAAGAAGCAAATGCACCAATGAGGAGTAAGACAGCAGGAAATAATCAAGCACAGGGCTGAAATAAACCAGAGAAACAAAAAGAACTATACAAAGAATCACAAAACCAAGAGCTCCTTCTTTTGAAAAAATCAAACAAAGATAATAAACCCCTTAGCCAGACTAACCAGAGGGCCATAAAGACAGTGTCCAAATTAATAAAATAAGAAATGGAAATGGGAAACATATCACAGAAACCAGGGAAATTTAAAAGAATCATCAGATCCTACTACAACAAGCCTATACTCAACAAAACTGGAAAAATCTTGATGAAAATGAACAATTTTTCTGAACAGATACCAGTTACCAAAGCTAAATCAAGATCAGATAAACCATCTAAACAGTCCCATATCCCATAATGAAATCAAAGCAATCATTAAAAGTCTCCCAACCAAAAAAAGCCCAGACCAGGTGAGTTTAGTGCAGAATTCTGTCTGATCATCAAAAAAGACATAATAACAATTCTCTTCAAACTATTCCAAAAATAGAAACAAAGGAACATACCCACTGTTTTCTATGAAGCCAAAATTAAGCTTATACCTAAACCACACAAAGACCCAAAAAAGAGAATTTCAGACCAATTTTCCTTATGAATACCAAGGGCAAAAATACTCAATAAAATTCTTGCAAGCCTAATCCAAGAACACACCAAAACAATCATTCACCATAATCAAGTAGGCTTCATTCAGTATGTAGTGATAGTTCAATGTATAAAATCCAGTAACACAATCGTGTGTATGTGTGTGTGTGTGTGTGTGTGTGTGTGAGTGTGTGTATGTATGTATTTATTTATTATGTATGTATGTATGAAAAAATCTCAAAGAAAAAGAACACATAATCATTTCATTGAATGTTGAGAAAACATTTGACAAAATTCAACTCCTCTTCATGGTAAATGTCTGGAAAGATCAGAATCAAGACCCATACCTAAACATAGTAAAAAACAATACATAGCAAACCAGTAGCCAACATCAAACTAAATGAAGAGAAACTTGAAGCAATGACACTAAAATCGGGGACTAGACAAGGCTGCCCACTCTATCCCTACCTACTCAATATAATACTTGAAGTCCTAGCCAGAGCAATTAGACAACAAAAGAAGGTCAAAGGGATACAAATTGGAAAGGAAGAATCAAAATATCACTATTGCAGATGATATGATAGTGTATCTAGGTGATCCCAAAATTTCCACCAGAGAACTCCTAAACCTGATAAACAACTTCAGCAAACTGGCTTGATATAAAATTAACTCACACAAACCAGTAGCCTTCCTCTACTAAAAATTAAACAGGCTGAAAAAGAAATTAGGGAAGTAACAACATTCACAATAGTCACAAACAATAGAAAATAACCTTGTATGACTCTAACCAACCAAGAGAAAGTTCTGTATAATAAGAACTTCAAAGCCCTGAAGAAATAAATCAAATAAGATTTCAGAAGATGGAAATATTTCCCATTCTCATGGACTGCCAGGATTAATATATTAAAATGACCATCTTGCCAAAACAATCTACAGATTCAATGAATTCCCACCAAAATTTCAACTCAATTCTTCATAGAGTTAGAAAGAGCAATATGCAAATCCATTTGATATAATCAAAAATCTAGGATAGCTAAAACTATTCTCAAAATAAAAGAACTTCTGGTGAATCATCATCCCGGACCTCAAGCTGTATTAAACAAAGCAATAGTGATAAAAACTTCATGGTATTGGTACAGAGTCAGGCAGAAAGATCAATGGAATTGAATTGAAGACACAGATATGAACTCAAACACATATAGTCACTTGATCTTTGACAAATGTTTCCAAAACCATCCAATGGAAAAATGACAACATTTTCAACAACTGGTGCTGGTTCAACTGGCAGTCAGAATGTAGAAGAATGCAAATCAATCTTTTCTTTCTACTTGTACAAAACTCAAGTCCAAGTGGATCAAGGACCATCACATAAAACCAAATACACTGAACCTAATAGAAGAGAAAGTGTGAAAGAGCCTCAAACACATGGGAACAGAGGAATATTTCTTAAACAGAACACCAATGGCTTACACTTTAAAATAACAATAGACAAATGGGTCTCATGAAATTGCAAAAACTTCTGTAAGGCAAAAGACATGTAAATAGGACAAAATGGCAACCAACAGATGGAGAAAGATCATTACTAGTCCTTTGTCTGATAGAGGGCTAATATCCAATATACAAAGAACTCAAGAATTTACACCCTCAATTCCATCCCTGCTTCTATGAGGGTGTTCTCCCACCCACCCACCCAATCCTACCTCACAACCCTAGCATTCCTCCACACTGGGCATCCAGCCTTCACTGGACCAAGGGCCTCTCTTCCCATTGATGCCAACAGAGCCATTCTCTGCTACATATCTGGATGGAGCTATGGATCCCTCCATGTGTACTCTTTGGTTGGTAGTTTAGTTCCTGGGATCTCTGGGAGGTCTGGGTTGGTTGATACTGTTGTTCTTTCTGTGGTATTTCAAACCCCTTACGCTACTTCAGTCCTTTCTTCCACAAATCCATGGTTATATCATGAGGCAAACTGCATGTAGTCCTGCTTCAAAAGTCTCCACAGTATTTTAGTCTCAATACTCTTACAAGTTCAAAGTTCAAAATCTATTCTGAAACCCAATGTAATCAATTAATTATAATCCCCTGAAAAATTTTTAAAAAGAAAATTGTTGAATTTGATGAAACAAACAATGTCACATAATGCAAATTACCACTCCAAAAGTGAGGAGTGGAAGCATAGTGAAGAAATATTGGTTGCACCATCTTGCAATCCCACCAAACAATGGAGGAGTGTTCCTCTTTCTCCACATCCTCGCCAGCATCTGCTATCACCTGAGTTTTTTTATTTTAGCTATTCTGACTGGTGTGAGGTGGAATCTCAGGGTTGTTTTGATTTGCATTTCCCTGATGACCAAGATGCTGAACATTTCTTTAGGTGCTTCTCGACCATTCGCATTTCCTCAGTTGAGAATTCTTTGTTTAGCATCTTACCCCATTTTTTTAATAGGGTTATTTGGTTATCTAGAGTCTAATTTTCCTTGATTTCTTTGTATATATTGGATATTAGTCCTCTATCAGAGTGAGATTGGCAAAGATCTTTTCCCAATCTGTTGGTTTGCCATTTTGTCCTATTGACAGTGTCCTTTGCCTTACAGAAACTTTGCAATTTTATGAAGTCCCATTTTGTCAATTATGAAAACATCTGGGGGTTCCTCAGAAAATTGGACATATCACTACCTGAGGACCCAGCTATACCACTCCTGGCATATACCCCAAAGCTGCTCTAACACATAACAAGGACATATGCTCCACTATGTTCATAGCAGCTTTATTTGTAATAGCCGAAACTGGAAAGAACCCAGATGCCCCTTCAACAGATGAATGGATACAAAAAATGTGGTACATTTATACAATGGAATATTACTCAGCTATTAAAAAAACAATGAATTTGATAAATTCTTATATAAATGGATGGAACTAGAAATATCATCCTGAGTGAAGTAACCCAATCACAAAAAACATACATGGTATTCACCCCACTGATTATTGGATTTTAGCCCAGAAGCCTGAAAAACCCAAGATTCAACTCACAGACCACATAAAAGCTCATGAAGATGAGACCAAGTAGGGGGGGGCTTCAGTCCTTTTTTAGAAAGAGTAACAAAATACTCAAGGAGCAAATATGGAGACACAGTGAAGGACAGAAACTGAAGGAGGGACCGTCTATAGACCATTCCACCTGGATATCCACTATGTGCAGTCACCGAAGGTAGAGGTTGATGTGGATGTCAGGATGTACATGCTGACAGGAGCCTGATATACTGTCCTCCTTAGAAGTCTGAAAGAAGTCTAAACATACTCAGAGGCAGATTCTCACAGCTAATCATTAAACTGATCATGGGGTTCCCAAGGAGAAGATAGAAGAAGGCTGAAGGATTTGAGAGGATTCGCAACACCAAGAGGAAAGCAACAACCCCCAACCAACCAGAGCCCCCGGGGTCTAAACCACCAGCCTGGGAGCGCTTAGGAAGGGACCCATGGCTCCAGCTATATATGCAAGGGAGCTATATACAAGTGGGAGAAGAGATCCTTGGTCCCATGAAGGCTGGACATAGTGAGGGGGGATTTTCAAGGGTGGGGAGGTGAGGTACAGGGGAGGGCATTGGGGGTACACCAACGTGGAGGCAGGAGGAGGGGGGAAGGGATAGTGAGTCCCTGGGAGGGGGGGGAAAGGGGTAAGGAGAGAACATCTGAAATGTAAATAAAATTTCCAATAAAAAAAAAAAAAAAATATTGGGCCAAAACAAGATGAAAACCCGAAAGGCAAATTTCAAATTTTTGTAGCCCTATGTAGCCAGATGGTTTAGATGGCTCTGTAGTCAATTTTTGCTGCTGGAAACACATGTCTCTCTCTTAGGCTTGTTCCACTCCCTGTGTCGATTTTAATCTCCAACATCTCAGATTCTTCAAGCAATGGCTTTTCCAGGCCTCTTTCACTGATTTTCCTTGTCACAATCTTGGCTTCAGTGGATTTTACTTGCTCTTAAAAGGAAGTTCACAACAACCTATATGCTTATACTTTATAACTCTAAATACTGCTAATTTTTTGGCAGCCTGCTTAAGATGGAACATGACCCACTTAAATCATATTTGAAACAGCTTTCATTTATTGACACCTTTTTTGGGAAAAAGAATATATCTTAGACTCTTTTTTTTTTTTTTTTTTTTCAGAAGCTGGTAACTAAGCGGGTTTGTGGTCTTATCTCCAGCCCACCACTTTCTTTTTTTTTCTTTGATGATCTTTTTCTCTTCTTATTTTTTCATGTCTTTCAACATAAACATTGGATTTGCACTTCATTTCCGGGTATTTATCTTCTCTCCAGTTGTAATTTTGTATTTCTTTGTGCCTCATTTTTTTCTTTTCCATTTTAGATATACATAATATTGATTACTAAATAACATGTGACAGAATAAGTCAATTCTGTTGTGAAATCTCTTTTTCAGATGAAATTTGTCCAAAACTTTTTAATTTAGGCCCAGAAAAAAGGCAAGAGTCACATTCTTTGCCAAAAAAAACAAGAATTTTCTCTAACCCAGAGGCTAATAGTATTTCACTTTGAAACTTCTTGAATTGTTACTGTATAGTCCTGGTAACTTCAGCACTATTGTTTTTCAAATTCTTATTAGTATGTCTACAGTTTTATGGGTTGAAATGCTTTTCTATTCCAAAGTCCCATACTTTTCTATATTTTTTCAAAAACAAAGAGCAACAACATATTCAGGTTCTTTAAAACAAATATCCACTCCCTTTGTACTAGAATCTATTTATTTACTTTTTATTCTGTGTCAAAAACACCATGACCAAGGAAACTTATTAAAGAAAGCATTTTGTTGGGTTATGGTTCCAGATGTGTAGAGTCTCTGATGCAAAGTTTTTGCAGTAGAAACAGACTCTGGTCCCTGATGCACAAGCAGGGGGCAGAGAACACAATGGAATGCTGTGAGCTACTTGAAAACCTAAAAGCCCTGCTCTCTTTGACACAGTTCCTACAACAAGGTTAAATCACCTTGTCCTTCCCAAACAGTTCACCAACTGAGGACCAAGCTATCAAACAATGCATTGAGGTCATTTCCATTCAAACCACTAAAAAACTTCTTCAGTGCAAACTTAGAGTTTCTAAACCCTGCAAAAAGATACCTCTCTCCATTCCCTTAATTTATTATTTTAATGACAAAGGGGATATTTGTCTGAATTATGTCTGTGTGCCATGTGAATTTTTTTTATTAGCAGTAGCAAGAAAATAGCACTGGATTCCTGAAACTGGATTTTACAGATATTGTGAGATATAAATAGGTACTAGGAAATCATATTCAATCCTCTGAAGAGTAGCAAGTGCTCATGATTAAATGAAAAAATGTTGAATAAACCAAAGTAAATGAATATTATTCAGTTAACATCTCATCAGAAACATAATATGCAAAAACTATCGGACTACAAGTTTTTTAAAGATTTTAATTTTATGTTTACAAGTGTCTGGCTTTTGTATATGTTATAATACTAAATGATATTAAAGAGAATTTAGAGACCCTGGAAATGGAATTTCTGATGAGTCCACCATGTGAGTGTTGAGAATGAACCCCTATGTCCTCTGTAGAAACAGTAAGTGCTCCTAACAGCTGAGCCATTTCTCCCACATGGGGCTAGATTTTTAAAGTGTGAAAAGAGAAGAAAACAATTTTTGAGCCAGACTTCTACAGCAAACAAGTATATTATATGAAAACAATAGTAAAATAAAAACATCGTCAGATAAAACTGGTGAAACTTTTTGTCAGAAGGTAATAATACAGGAAATAGTAAAGAAAGTTCTACAGGAATAAAAGGGAATATCATCAACCGCTGGAGGCACCCAAAGGCAATATCAATAGCCAACATAATTTGAAAGTCTCTTGACTCTCCAGAAAATAAAAAACTTGGAAATAGGTTTCTTCACCGGGTGCTAGGTTCTTATAATTTTTAAATTATTCAGGGCTCTTTGGAGAAGAAATTGTCATTTTCAAGTAGCAAATAAAGTTGTACTCATTTAGAAGATTGTGTGTGGGGTGTGTGTGTGTGTGTGTGTTGTCTGTGTGTTTGGGTGTGTGAACTGTATATACATATATACTATAATACGAATTTAGGTAATTACAAAATAATAGCATCTTTAAATCTTCTATACTTCCTTAGTGTCATTTATTTCTCCTCTTTGTTCTTATGTATTAAACTTCCCCTTTTATCTTAATTTAAGCATTTTTTCTCAATTTCCCCCCTTTATATCACGTGTTTCCTCCTCATCTTGTCAGTCAGGATCGAGTTTCCCGACCTTGTTTTTCTGAGTTTACCCAATTTTTATACGCAGACATAACATTTGGACCTATGAATGATTGATTGAAAGTCAAATATGGTAGTTTTCCTTTCTGGTTTTGGATTACCTAAAAAATACATTATTTTGCCATCTGCTCATTTCTTTCAGATTTAATGGTTTCACTTTTGTACCTATATGGTATTCCAGTGTATAAATTGGTACCTTTTCATTTGTATTCACTGTTAAGAACATTTAGATTAACCTATTCCGCATTATGATTGGACAACAAAGACATTACTTTTGAGATGGACTCAAAAGATAGAAGGTGGGTTCGACTTGAAAGCTAAGAACTAGCTTTCATAGTTTCAAAATGGCATTAGGTAATTTCCAAAAGAGAATCAAAATCCATAGTGCTACAAATTTTGATGGCCTTTTTTGATGAAGGTTTTTTTGTTTTGTTGTCTTAGCTCTGTTTTATTTTATTTTTTAATTTGCTTGTGACTTGACATAACTAAGAATTATAGAAAGGGATTTTAGATGAAAATTGTCTGATCGGATTGGGTTATAGGGCAAACTGTCTGGTATGTTTTTGATTAATGATTGAGGCAATACCCAACTAATTTTTGGAAAGGACCATATTCTAGGGACTATGGCCTCCAAGGAAAGAATCCTGACTTTCATAGGAAAGTAAGAAAAATCTTGAAGAAACAAGCAAAAGCATATTTCTTTGCTTTAGGGTTTTTTTCAATTTCCTGCCTTAGTTTTGCCTAATTCCTTTAGTAATGGTTTATAACTTTAGGTGGTAAATGAAGTAAACCTTTTCTTCAAGTTTTGTTGTCCTTTTATTCGTTTTATGACAAAACAAAAATCTCAACCAAACTCCTTTCAACACAGAAGGACCAGTGGAAAAATACTCCAAAGGTTTGTAGTGCACTCCAAATTTTTCATAACCATTTGCCTGGTACCTACCCAACTACCAGGCTGTTGAGTCATGAATCTTATAGAAGCACCTACTACTGCTACTTTTCTAGACTGATATAATTTATAAAGTAATGAAATCTTAACCTTATACTACAGGGTTTGTAACTCTTACCCCCATCAAAAATTTTTTTTCTCTGGATATAAATTACAGAAAACTAACAACTAATCAAAATTCAGAGGATAAGTTACTCCGGTAAAACTCTGCTCCAAGGTATACCCAATCTCCTGCACCTAAAGATCAGATACACTTGAAAGAAGGACAGAAATATTTTAATGCTGGGGCAAGGATGCTGCCAAGAGATTGTATATCTCCTAGAAATAACAGGAAAGTTACAACTTATGAAATCACAACAATTTGTTTCCTAAACAAACCTTAACAATTACAACTCCCCTATAGACCCCACTAAACATAAAGGAGAAAACTTTCACAGGCCTGAATATTGACCAGAATACAGGAAAAGATATCCTAGAATGGAAGAATTTGTTTTCCCCAGGGAGAACTCGTATGGTTCCAATTCCATGTTTTCACCCTGAAATCAATAAAACAAGTAACACTATGCGGACTCAGCATTCAAACTCAGTGACAGCCATTTTTTGCCAAATGTGGAGGAGGAACCCTTCCATTGGGAGGGATTGCAAACTTTACAACAACTCTGAAAATCAATATGGAATCCCAAAAATTGAAAATAGATTTACAAAAACCTATTTTATAACCATTTTGGGAAATCCTAAAAGATCCCCCTCAGCCATAGGGGCACATGCCCAAAATTTTCATAGAAGCCAAATTTGTGATAGCTAGAACGGAAACAACTTAAATTATCACAAAAAACAATATAAAAAAATTGGTTTATTTACACAATGGAAAAACATTAGCTTTATTAAGATGAGGACACATTAGTTTGCGGCAAGTAGTGGAACAAGAAAATATCATTCTGAATAAGAAACTCAGACCCCAAAAACATGCATATTTTTTCACTAATAATATATACTAACCAAAACCTAACAGAAATACAATTTCAAGAACCAAAAAGCAACAAGCCAAGGGCCCAAAGCCAATGCTCAATCCAACTATTAGTGAAAAGAAACCAATGGCAGAGGGAAGGGTGGAAAAAGGGTTGGGAGAGAGAAGAGAGGGGTAAAGGGGAACCTGATCCATTGGGGGGGCACAGGAGAGAAGCCCAAAGGGCCAGTAGAAAATAAGGAAAATGCAACCTTGTTGGGAGGGTAGGAGGAAAGGGACCCTCTAGAATCGGAGACCTGCATGTGAGAGACTAAAGGGAGAGAATTTAATAAAATGCCCAATTGTGAGGAGAGGGAACTTAGAGCCAAACCTCCAGTAAAAGTCAGGGTATCAATGAGGGATGGGTTTTGCTATCCCACATCAAAATCACTGAGCCAGAATTGTTCCCTGGCCTAGCAGAAAACTGCAGGGACAAAAACAGAGAAAGCCTGAGGAAAAGGAGGTCAAGTGACCACCCAAATTGGGGATTCATCCAAAGAAGGCCCAAGGCCTGACAATATTAATGAGTATGGGTGTTTACAGACAGGAGCTAACATGGCTTCCCTCGAGAGGCCCAACAACCCTAACAAAACAGAAGAAAAGATTTCACTCACCAAGAGCAAAGCCGGGGCCCCTTTTCTGTTGTTGAATTAGGAAAAGCTGCGAAGGTAAGGAGGAGGGTGATCCCATTGTAAGACCACAGTCCAACAACCCGGCCCCTGAAATCTCTCAGACAACCTGGCAGCATACAGTACTGGTTTGAAGGCCCTAGAAGATACACTGCGAGGACTACCTACTCGCCCAATGAGAGAAGAGCACCAACCCTTTGAGAGACCTGAGGCCCAAGGATTTTGTGAGGCTGGGGTAGGGGTGAGGACAACTGGAAACAGGGGGGACAAGGAATGTATGTAAACTAGGAAGCGAGTAAGACTTAAAGTAAAAAAAAAAAAAAAAAAAAACAAGAAAAAAAAAACTAGGGGGTGGCTAGAAACTGTTTGCTCATAGAAAGCTTGGCTAGGATTTGCCACTTCCTCAAAATGAATCTGGGGTTTGGGGGGCTGTGAAACATTAGCTCTGACGACTTTCCAAAGTGACAAAATAGGGCTTCTTTTTGATTAAAGTTGACTTTAAATGTCATCTCTCTGGGTTTTTTCGACTCTGAATTTAAGGATCAAGAGCAATTACCCTCTTAGATACAATACATCTAAATTTTTAAACTAGTTCAAAAATTCACTGGAGGGTCTTCTCTAGTGGAACCTAGATATGGTCTAAACTAACATGGAAAGCACAACCGGTAAAACTTATTTCTTTAGTAGTGACATCTCTAACTTAGTATCTCGTTACTTCTCTCTGTTTTCAAGTGATTCTGACAGGCCCTGACGATCTTTAAGTTAAAATCTACATGCGGTCCCGGGAACAATTCCCTTTTTGCTTTGTTTTCTATTTCATCCCTGATGTCTACCTCATATTTCCCCTTACATTGCCATCAATTTTCAAAAAAATGGAATGGCTTCCTAGGGAAAAATTAAAATTCTAACTATGGATTCCACCTCTTTAAATGTTGCATTTTAGATCCTGCTTGTAAGGCCCATTGCACCTTTTTGGGTAAGGACAATGCTTTTATTTGATGCTGGGAAAGTACAAATGATTTGGGCTCATTAAAGATGTTCAGTCTATACTTATTTTCTTTTTGAACTTCTTTTTTTTTAAACTTAGCACTGAGAGTTTTACTTAAATTTTTTTTTCCATTATTTTTATTCATTTATTCACTTTATATCCCAATATCATACCCCTTTCTCCTAGTAACCCCCTCACAACAGATCCCCCTCCTTTCCCCCCCCTCATCTTTTCTCCTCGAGAAGGGGTGACCCCTCCCCCCCCCCCACTCCCCACTATTTCACATCAAGTCACTGCAAGACAATGCATCCTCTCCCCATTGAAACCAAACGAAGTACCCATTAGGGGGAAAAATCCAAAGGCAGGCAACACATTTCAGGACAGCCCCCTCTTACACATGTTGGGGACCTGATGAAGCCAAGCTGCACTCGTCACATATGTGCGGGTGCCTAGGTCAACCCATCCATGTTGCTCTTTGGTTGGTGGTTCAGATCTGAGACCCGATAGGTCCATGTAATTCACTCTCTAGCTCTTCTTGTGGTGTCCTGACCATTCCAGATCCTTAAATCCTACCTAAAATTTTTCCCCTCAAGACTCCTGAAGCTCCACTATTTTGATCAAGAGTCCGCAATCTGTTTTCCATTGCTGAACTCTTGTGAGGGGGGTAATCTTAACTATTTTTTCATCATTTTCCTAACACACCAAACATTTTGATAAAAATTGTTTAAAAAAAAAAAAAAAAAAAAAAAAAGATTTGGCAACATAACTCAATTGGTACAATCTTTGCCTCACTTAGAAAAATTGCCAGTCAGCTTCAATCACCCAAATGTGAGCTGCCAGGTCCTGAATTCCTATTTCCCACAATTCAAAGTAGAGACAAAAAGAAAGATTCATGGCTATCTTTTGCTACAAAGTAAAATTGAGCCTTGCCTGGGATAGATAAACACATCTAATTACTATAAATATAAAATAAAAAAATTTGTATCCAATAATTGAAGTCTATGAACATTTTAAAAATTTCAAAAAAACAAGAAAACCTAAACATAAAGAATGGAGAAAAACTACTTTTATCATTCGAAAACTAAAAATGATGTTATTGAGAAGGGCAAAATATTGAGATTTAATGTTTGATAGCTTTTTTTTTTTTTTTCCAATTATTACCTTTATTTACAATGAATTCTTTCTTTTCATGTCACAAATTGACTGTTTTTCGCAGGGGAAATCTTGTTTATAACTCACAATGAAAACTCTCTCAATCTAGTGAAATGAAAGGGATTGATTATTAAAAAATGTGAAACTACTATTCAACATTAACAGAGCTTACACTTTCCCAGCTTTGGTTTACCTTGAAAGTCTAATGAAAATATTCAAGCCCAGGGAAACCCCAACGAGGAAAAAAATTATAGATTTGTTTTCAAAATTGCAGTCACTGATTGTCTCCTTCCCAGTGTGGAATGAAGAATAGAGTGTTTTCCCCTTTCCCTAAAAAAAGAATAAAAAAGGAGAAAAAAATTAAAAAAAGAAGAAAAGACGAAAAGACTATCTTCTTTTTAAAAAAATTTTTTTTATTGGAATCTTTATTTTAAATCAATGTTATCCCCTTATCCCATTCCCCCAAAACACACACTCGGAACCCCCCCTATCCCATCACCCCCCTTCTGCTTCTCTGTGGAGTGCCCTACCTACCCCCCCCTCCCACCTCCCCCCCCGAATTCCCCACACGGTGCCACTTCATGGGACCAAGGACTCCCTCCCCCCCACGCCAGACGGGGCCATTCTTCCTTAAAATCCTGGAGCCTGGACCCCCCTAAGTGTTCCCAGGCTGGTGGTTTACACCCTGGGAGCTCATTGGTTTGGTATTGTTTCCCTCAGGGCAATAAACCTTTCACCCTTCATCTTCAATCTAACTCCTCCTTGGAACCCCTTGATAGTTCAATGGATACCTGTGACATCTGCCTGGCAACCTCAAGCACGCTATATCAGGTTTCCTGTCAGCAATCACCCTGCTCCACATCAAAACGCCTACCTGTGGTGACTGCCATGGGATACCCAGGGTGAGCAGTCTCCAGGCGGGCCCCCCCCTTCAGTTACTGTCCCACACTTTTGTCTTTATATTTTCTCCCTTGATATTTTTTACTCCTTCAAGAAGGACCGAAGGGCGGCCCCCACGTCGTCCTTTTTTCAGAGCTTCATGTGGTTTGTGAGTTTAATCTTGGTATTCAACTTCTTGTCTAAAACAAATAAATCAGGGTGAAAACCATGGTGTTCTTTTTGTGATTTGATTACCTCAACTCAGGATGTATTTCCTAGTTCCCCATTACCAAGAATTT
>JAJTUV010002650.1:185000-205599 GCA_021653895.1 Mastomys natalensis | reverse complement strand
AGCTCCAGGCCAAAGACCGTGTCTCGAAAACCAAGGTTGATAGTGTCTAACAAATAATACCTGAGGTTGATCTCTAGCCTCTACATGCATGGCCACCCATATGCACCCACTCACTCATATACACATGAGTAAAAAAATGGGAAAGACTGAATAATAATTACATGTGGGTAAACTATCTAACCCAAAGACAAATATTGTCAGACTGCTGACAATCTGGCAGTTCCCCTAAAAGATACAAATATATCGAAAGAAAAAGGCAGACAAAAAAAAATGACGTACTATGCAAGCAACAACTACTAAAAAACAAACACAGAGTACACAAAATAAAAATACAGACTTTATAAGAAAAGTATTTCTAGGAATATAAAAAGCAATTCATGATAGTAAAAGGGGTAAAGCCAGACAAGCCTGGTGGTGCAAGCCTTGTTATCTCAGCTACTGTAGGAACTGAGGCAGGAGGATTGCAAATTCTGGGCTACACTCTGAGTTTAGGGCCAGCCTGTCTTCATTTGAAAATGAAAAATGTTGGGGATGTCACTCAGAGGCAGAGACCTTGTCTAGCATGTATGAGGCCCTATGTGCATCCTTGGTACCACAAAAATAGAAAAGGTCAAACATGAAATTATTTTAATCAACATGCAATTATAGTTCACCCATGATGATACACATATGT
Organism: Mastomys natalensis; assembly: GCA_021653895.1. Taxonomy (NCBI): domain Eukaryota; kingdom Metazoa; phylum Chordata; class Mammalia; order Rodentia; family Muridae; genus Mastomys; species Mastomys natalensis. The sequence continues at coordinate 204,926 of JAJTUV010002650.1, read as the reverse complement.
AATCTAAGTATTGTGAAGGCTCAGCCACTAGCACGACAATTGAAGGTCGACCTGGGCTACATAACAAGACTATCTTTAATAAAAAAAAAAAAAAAAAAAAAAAAACCCACATGTAGGTACCTGACAATAGAGCCTCAAAATAACCTAATAAAATAACTGACAGAATGGACAAAGAAGAATGAAGAAAGAAAGAAACAATAATTTAAGAATTCAATGCAGTACTAATAGGTAGTATAAGTCTATGGATGGATGGATGGATGGATGGATACTCTACTGGAAAACAGAACACTCAGTTTTAAGTGTACATGGAACATTCTCCAGAATGCACCATAGAGCTAAACCTTAATAATAACAGCACAAAAGAATGAGAGGCCATTGAGATGCCTTAGCAAGTAACTTGCTGCCAAGCTTTTCTGAGATAGATTTATTATACGTTAACTTATTTTTATGTTATGCATTATGAGGGTTTTGCCTGCATATGTGTGTGTGGTGTGTGTGTGTGTGTGTAAACCACGTGCATGCACTTGTCCCCAAGCCTTACAACCTGAGTTAACTTTGAGGACCCACATGGTGCAAGCTGAGAACCACGACCCACCATTTGTGTTTTATCTCCACATGTGCAACATGGCACACTCACACATGCACATACACATATGCAAACAATGTATCAATGAATGAATGAACAAATTTAATAAAAATTTTAACAAATCTATTCAAATGACCAACAAGAACATGAAAAGTTGTTAGTGTCAAACCCATATGAGACAGGATACTATCAAAATGACAAATAATAAGCAGTGAGAACCATCCTCATTGGAAAATGGTACCATACTATCACAGCTACTTCAAAACGGTCTGGCAGGTTCTTCCAAGAGGTAGACCTGTGACTCATCAATTCCACTCCTAGATATTTACCAATGAAAACATGAGGACACCAAGAAACAAGACCCTCTAAATCAACATGAGCAAAGTTCCACATGAACTCACAGGGGCTAAAGCAGCAAGCACGGGGCCAAACAGGTCTACACTAGGTCCTCTGCACAATATTATGGTTTCCAGTTTACTGTTTTTATGGATTCCTGAGTGGTTCTCTGATTCTTGTGCCTTCTCTTGGGCCCTTTTCTTCTGTTGGTTTGTGTTGTCTAACTCTGAAGTAATATATTATTTTGTCATAGTTTTCTAAAATTTAACAAGGGGATGAATGAAACCTAGCCACAAGGGTAAAGGTTAACAACTGGACCACCCGTTATCCTGCTAGGTGAAGGAAAACCTTTTTATTCAATAGAGTGACACTGTGTATATCAACCATTCCAGGACAGGCCTCCTGTTGAGGAGTAGTTAACCAAACATATAATGGACTCCACTATGTGTGTGTGTGTGTATGTGTGTGTGTCTGTGTGTGGGTGTGGTGTGCGCATGCATGCACGAGATGCCTTTATTTGGTTACACTCTGGTGGATTATGTATTGTTTTAGTTTTTTGTCTTTAGCAGGGCATGGTTTATTTTGTTTTCCTAGGTCTTATATTTTTGTTTCTTGAGAAAAACTTGGGTGGATAGGGAAGGAGAGAGGATCTGGAAGGACTTGGGGGAGGGGAGAATATAATCAAAATATATTTAAATTTAAAATTTGTTTTAAATAATAAAAATTATAATAGAAAACATGTCCACACAAAAAACGTATACAGAAATGTTCACAGCCGGCGCTATTCACGTTAGTTTAAAAGTAGAGATGATCAGCATATCAATAAAGTGTGGTATTTTATATTTATACAATAGAGAATTGTGAAATGATAATAAAGAATAATGGAGCATAGTACGTAAAGACCACATTCTTTAGCAACAGATTGGGATGTGCCTAAAGCCATTTGGTGTGGAGAAAGGAACAATGAAGAGTTAATGATACTGCTTTCCTTTAGAGGAAACCGAAATATTCTCTAATTAGGTTATGATGGTGTTCACATAACTCTGTAAATACACTAACAGGATGGATGGATGAGTTTATGGTGTGTAGATTATATCTTACTAAAACCCACTTTTAAAAGATTATGATGGCTTGAACTCGAATGGTGGAAGTACCCTGTGAAAAGCGCTAAGAATCCATATATATTTCAAAGGTAGAGTGAGTAGGATTTTCTAACATATTGTGTGTGGGCTGAGGGAATGTAAGGACTCAAAGATTTTTGTTCTGAGCAACTGGAATTATGGAGTCAGGAACTGAGAGAAGACTGTGTGAAGCATAGTTTCAAAAGATAAGTTAAAGAGTTCAGTTTGGGCATGTTGAGCTGGAAATGTCAAGTTGGTAGAAGGGAAAAATACAGTTATCTAGCTGTTTCCTGACAGTGAGTTGGACTAGCATTATAAAACTGGGAGTTAATATACAGATAAATTTTAAAACTATGAGATGAATAAGATCTTCAAGGTATAGCTAGAGAAGAGGGGATGTCTAGAAATTGAGCTCAAAATGGTGGAGGAGAAATAAGAAGCAAGGAAGATGGAAAAGAAGTAAAAGTAGATACAAAGAGGGTACATCAAGCGTGTGCAGTTCTGGAAGCCAGGTTTCAAAGAGGAGGCTGTGGTCAGCTATGTCACATGCTGCTGGGAAATCAAGCAAGATAAGCAACAGAGAGTCACAGGGCCCTGGGGGAATGTTAATAGAGCTAAATGGAAAAGTTGATTGATACACATTTCAGAGCGAATATAAGATCAGTGTCATGTCTATACAGAAGCAGCAAGAATCAAAAATGCAATTAAAACTACGACAGCAGTAAAATAGAAGGTGTCAAGAATAAGTCAAACAAAATATGTGCCAGAGATCCTTTGTGGAGGAAATTATAAAACTTTATCAAGATAAAAGCTGTGTTCCTGTTCAGAGGTAGAGAAAACTCAATATTGTAAAGCTATCCTTTACAATCAATAGATAGTCTAAAGCAATAATATAGCTATGTAATTCCTATCAAAAATCTTACAGGCCTTTCATGGAATTTGATAGTTGCTTCTAAATTTTATATAGGTATGCAAAGAAAAGCCAAGCATTCTTGAAGAGCAGTAAAGACTCCTCTATCAGTATTAATTTCCATATCAGCGCTAGTATTAAACCAGTTGTGTGGGGGGGTGAGGGTAGCTTTGGGAGAAGGGGTGCCAGTTAGCTGCTCACATTTGGTTGACGTGCAGGGCACTGGTCTTTACAGACTGTTACTAAGTTCCAGAATTTAACATATGTTAAGTGTTTATGTGATAGAAAATTACATGCAATGTGTTATGTTATGAAGATTGTGCACTATTTATATTTTAGGATGAAATGGTCAGTAATTCTTTTCTTCAAAACTTTCAGATTGAGTAACTGCAAAAAAAATTATGAAAATTTTATATATGCCCCTCTGGACTTTCCCAAAGTATACTAAAGGAGGTCAGGTTAAGTAATGTGATGCTCTCCTAACCAGTAACATTGCATCGCCCTTTACTTAAGTCCTCCGTCCCTTTCTAACCAGAGTGGTATGTTCTTTAGCTTGGTTTCTCACTTTATAATAATGTATCTCATGAAAAAACCACCCATACACTAGAAGTATATACAATTGCATGGGATGTAATAATGTAGGGAAGGTCCCTGAGATAGAACCTAGGCCTCCTGAATGCTAGCCAAATGTAGTTACTTGTGAGCATAACCTGTAGCCCATGATAGCAGTTTTGTTGAAATTAAGATTTTATAAGAAAGTTATTTTTAAAAAAAATAAATAAGCTTTTAAATTGTGTACATTTCCCAGCAGCTTGTAGTTGGTCTTCGGGCATGGCTCTCTATTTCCGTTCCATTGCCTACAGAAATTGGACAGTTTCAGGAAGCCAGTTTCAGAAGATAACATGTCCTCTGTCTAGGAAAGGATGTACTCAGGCACTGAGCTTTCCAATGTTGTCCTAGAATAGTGATTGAAATGGACAGGCAAAACTGGACAGACTCTGACATGCTGAGTAGCTTTAGAGGTCTCTAAAGATATAAGGCTGGAGAATGGGCAGAAACTTTAGGCCTAAAGGACCAGAGACATTGTTTTGTTTTGTTGTTTTGTTTTCTAATGGAATTTTCCACCAGCTCATGTGACCCAAGACAACATTCAATTCTTCCAGAGTTCTCTTCAGGGTTTAACTAGGATACACTTTGTAGTCCCTTCCAGCCTCAACAGATAAAAATTCTAAGTCCACCTGAGGTGAAAAACAGCTTGCACATTTACCCTCCGGGTCTCCAGGTTGGTGAGTAATTAACCTCCTCTCGATTGATTAGAGCTCTTCAAAGTATTGCTGAGCTGGCTCTCTAGAAGTGTAGAAAAACAAAGCCATGCGCATCTCCAAATGGCCATTCTTTAATCAGGAACTCCCATTTACATATTTAGTTTTGAGACTATAAATAGAAGTGTAAGTGAAACTGTCCTGCAAACCAATGCAGCCTGTCCGCACCCTCCATGCTGCCTGTGACAAGTGGCTTCTGGGCCACTGTGCAGAACCTTCCTGTGTGTTGTTCCTCCTGTGTACATTTCCAGAAAGGAACACCTGCAAATGTCTTTACAGATGTGTGTGCTCATCTGACTTCTCTTATCTTTACATTTTTTCCCTCTGTTTCATGGCAACCACAGCCATGACCAGAAGAGACCTCTATGTGTGCAAACTGAGCTTGGTCATTGAGGGATGGACTAACGGTGATGCTAAAGGGACAGCTGGATAGATGAGTAGCGTAGCACTAGACATCATTTGTGCCAGCTGCTTCTCGTTTTTCTTCCTTTCCAATTTGAAACTGCCCTCCCTCTGCCAGGGATGCTGAGCTGTATAACTGCTCCAAGCCCTTGGATTGTTAGGCAGTGAGCAGGGCCTGGGGTGACTTGACTTCCTCATGTCAAAGCTCCCCTTGGACATAAGAGGCTCAAGCCTCCAATTTAGAACTGGAGAGGAAATCTGAAAAGTGCAAACCACTTTCAATCACTGGCAGCCCATCTTCATCCTCTCCTTGGAAATTGGCTAGTGTTGTTTAAAGCAGCTCTTGCTTCTCACCCTTGAACTACACTTGCTCTGTTTCCTCAGCAGCACTTTTGAGGAACTAATTTATGAAGGTGACAGGGACTGTGTATTACACTGGGTGAGTCACTGGCCTATAGTCAATGCTGGGGAGAGTCTTCGAGATGAACAAAAACTGCCAAGGGTGGCTTCAGTCCAGCACCCAAATGTTCACATCATCCTCCCCTCCCCCTTTTCCATTTTAGGGTAAAAGTAATCAGGAACAAGAGGGGGAAGGGATTTATGGGAATAAATAAGATACTGTCTCACAGCCAAAGCAACATTCAGATTCTCAGCTGGCAGAGGAATTCCTGAGCCTGATCTGTAGTGAAAGCATGAGCAAACTGCTAAATGGAATGCAAAGAGAACCCAACTTAATCTCCAATCCAGACCATCTACAAGGAGTCTCTCTCGGGCGGCCAGTACTATTCCTGGAAGGCACAGCGCTCACCCCAGTGGCCCCGCCCTGGCGTGAGAAATCCAGGGCTCTGTCAGTGCCAACTCAGGCTCTTATTTCTGCCGTCCAGTTGCTTTGGTGAAATAGGAGTGAACACTGCCTATCCATGAAAGGGCAACTCTGAAAGCGATTTATAAACTGTAAAGTACTAGGGAACGTCAGGTGGCCCTGTCACTCATGCATTTCTGTTATATACTGCACTCCTTCAGTTGTCTTTTCTCATTATGGGACAAAAACCACAGAATTTTGTGGTAAGAGGTCAGGCCCTGCATATAATCAATCATGCACAAGTCCTGCAACATAGAAGCATAAATCGGCCTTAATTCTGTATTTTCCCGTCGACACATGGAGAGCATTTGCCAGTCAGCAACCTCACAAAGACGTCACAGAATGGTCAAGAAATGACCCCAGAAAAGCTCTTGTTGGGGGAAAGCCGTAAAGCCTTTTGAAGGCAAAACTTTCAATTCCAAAGGGCGATTATTATTTCTGCATTGAAGTAAAAGCCCTTGTGTTTATACAGCCTTTGATTCTGATGTCAAATGTCCGATGACTCCTCAAACTCTACTCCAAAAGAAAGAGAAGGCAGTCATGCTGGGGTCGCTGTAGCTAGTGGTGGGCTCTGCCCAGAGTGACTGGCTGGGGAGATCAAAGAGCTGAGCCTCAGCATTTTGTAGGGTGGGTCACTGTGGGGCTGTATGAAAGAGCTTCCATCTCTGGCTCGCACCTCACCCAGGCTGCACATTTAGTAAATAAAGGGACTTGACGTTTATGTTAAATAAAAAATTAAGATCTTCATCATTTTATTCATCCCTCTGCCCATTGTTTATTTGGAATGTATATTTGATAGCACTTTCCAGAGCAGAGCAAGCCCTCATAGAGACAAAGAGGGCTGTGATACCAAGCCTGGCAGCCAGGGAGTAGGCATTACATTCCTCCCCTCCCGATCCTCCTTTTCCCAGAGCCCATCCAGCTGACAGGTGCCAGAAGGGAAGAAATGTTAGTAAATGTTAGTTTCCAGCTCCAAGGAAGCTGTCACAAAAGGGAGACAGAACAAGAAAGCTCATAAAATCCTTCAACTGAGGGATGTAGCGAGACCTATCTAATTACACAAGATTAGAAACGGTTTAACTTGTTGAGAATGTGCTACATGTGGAATGAAAGAAAATGACACCTCCAGCGCCCTGTAATGATACTGTATTGGGAGGAAAGCACAAAGGGTTTGTTCACGCTATCAGTAACACCAGCTTTTCTCATCCAAACAGTTTTAGCCACATCTGGTTTTAATATGGCGGTCTAAGTGGAGTCAGTTAACTTTTCACCCACTGCTCTGGCCCTCCTCTTGCTTCCTTCGCATGCAGTTCCATTTGTATTGGCATTGTCCTCCTCTGGCCCATGCCTCTGCAAGCTGACCAAGGCAGGCGGGGGCCGAGGGGTGGATTATGCTCAGAAACTGTGCTTATCTCTGGACTCTGGAGGGTTTTACTGTTCAAATAGCATGTTGTTTTGGAAGCAAGGCCTAGTCTTTGTTTCAGCTAAACTCAACAGAATTTAGATGTGTCCTTGTACCTAATTCATTAAGCCACCAATACTAAATAAGAACTCCCTCAGTAGTTTGTGAATTGTGAAACATCCTGGTTTTTTTTAACAGAAAGGCAAAGATCACCCTGATTACTTTGTTGTGGTGTCAGGGATCAAACCTGGGGCTTTGTGCTTGCTGAGCAAGCACACCGCCACTGAACTGTGCCCCCAGCCCCTCATCTCAGTTACTTCCAACTAGAATGCTCTGGGAAGTCTGGTACCCATCTAATGGGTTTCTGGCAAATATAGGATTGATTAGGCATTGTTGTGCCTGTGTTGGGGGAAAAGGATCTTTGGTGACTGTATACCAAGGGGGCAACAAGATAAGCATATTTCTTATAAAAGCAGAACTTTCAAGCTATAAAATGCATACTAGTAGACATCCATTTATATTGTATACAAACCGCTAGAAAAGGGGGTTTACTTGCCCACATTCCAAAAACAGTAGGCTTTTACAAATGGCTATGATGAAAGGCCGTGATTCAAAACATATGTAGTCCTATGATATTAAATAATATTTACAAATTTTGCCTTGTTTAAATTTTTACCACATAGTGCCTTCATGAGCAGCAAATTCATAACTCTAAGCTGTTAGGAACTATCCACTCTGAGGACAACGCACAATTTAAATTGTATTCCAGTTTGGTTCTTCTTAGGGCCTTTTGCTGTGTTCTGAGTCTTGCTGGAATACACATTACAGTTGAAAGGGGAGTGTAAGAGTGATCACCAGTTCCTCTGAAAGTTATCAGATCTTTCAGGTGGCTTCTGGTGTATTTTTTCTCATCTGAAACTAATAGACAAGACACTTCTGAAGCAAATTTCTTACCCAAAGAAGTGACTGTCGGTAAACCATTTTATGCCCTCTGGTAGGGAAGAAGGGGTGATACTTTCAGGCACATGTAATGGTCTTTACCTGGAAGTTTACAAAGACATTCATATAAGGCTGGTGCCTGCTGCTGTGGTACCATATAGAAGGATAGCCAGAAGTCTTGTGTGTAGCCTTGACCTAAGAGAAATAGCATATTTACTACATTCAAAGCTAGCAGCCTTTATTGAGCATATAGTATGTGCATGGCCTTGTTAGGTTACTCTGACATGCTCTGTAACATATTAATAGATGTCTTTTTCACGCTGACCAGACAACTTCACCAATCATTTACAGACTACTGCTACTCACAGGCATTGTGTTGGGGATCCCAAGATAAGTCAGAAGTTTGCCCTTACCTATAGACTCTATCTAGCTCAGAGTAAAAGGTAACAAACTACAGGCAGTATGTGGGTAGAGAACATGCAAAGAGCTCTGTGTTTAGAAAAAGAGAATGATTAATTTTCTTAGAGGGGTGTCAGAAAGGTTCACAAAGGAGATGTTATTTGAACTCTATCTGAAAAGAGTAGGTAGGATTTCAAGAGGCAGACAGGAGAAAGGGAAAGAAATTCCAAGCCAGTGGAACAGTGTGGGCAAATACTTATTAAAGTCTGTAGTTCTTTTTATCATCACTGGGAGAAGGCAAATATAAGTTGCACTAGTGTCGAGTTTGGATTTGCTTGTCATGATTACATTGTCATTTTAAAATACACGACATGATATTTTAAGGCAATGACAAGAAAAGGCCTGGTGGATTTGAAAGTTCTCCTTATTAAGCTGTGATGCTTATCTAGTTTCTTGCACATAGCAGGCCCTCAATAAATGCTTGCTGAATGATGAGACCCATATCTCTTTCCATTTATAAATTACTGCTCTGTCAAGGATCAGCTTACAAAGCCAAACTTCCGCCTGGGAGTTAGGAACGGGTGTTCACAGTTCTGCTCTCTGTCACCCCTGCCTTCCCTGCTCTCAAGAAGAGTGACTGCCACTGGAGCCTAGCTGTGCTTATGAGAAGCAGGGAAGCCGCCTTTGCTTTCAGTCCTCACTGACACTTTCTATTTGGAGGGCCTGGAGATGGTTGAATTCCAAAACCAAAATGCCATTTGAACGGGCCAGTCCTAGTGTGGGTGACATAAAGCTTGGTGTCCTAAGAATGTCAGTCATTTTAGCTAATATGGATAAGGAGAGCTCACATTTTAAGTTTTACAGTAGAACCTAAATATGATTGATCAAACATTTTATATGGCAATAATAAAGATATGAGTTGTCTCCACTGAACAGCCTTGACAGTGAAATGCAGTAATGCTTAGCCTCTTTTTAAGAAGAAGAAGATAAATTTTTATTATTTTTATAAATTATGCAATAACCTTTAGAGAAGTAATAAATTTTTTGCCTTGAAAATCACCAGGGAATAGATGACAGAGAATGTAGTTTAACATAAACCATTCGCAAATTATATGCAGGTCCACTTGTAACCCTTTTATTAGGTGTCTGAATTGACTCTTTGGGAAAATTCCTATCAGAGAATCTTAACATTGCAGACTCTGAAATGTATCAAGAATGTACTTCTTCAGTTTCAAACCTTAGCAGCAGCTATGTGACTGGAACTTTCAGGCCTAATCTGTATAGCTACACCTTACCAGGTCATAGAATATATGTTTTTTTCAGGCCTAGAGCTACCCTGAGTAAGTTCATCCCACAAAGTCATTACGTGCCTTCTGGAGATGGGCACAGTGCAGTTGTTAAGAATGTAGCAATATATAGTGATATGTCTCCCTGCCCTCTATTGTACCCTTAGCCCAGTGAGATAGTGTGTTGTCTCTTGGGTCAAGGTCCCCTCTAAAATGCTGGTTCCAACCAGCTTTGCATTACTTAAGCATTAAGGCATTAGCTTCCTGTTTTTCCAAAGAAAGGCAAGAACTTTTGTCCCTGGTGCATGGAGTCCTCCTTTTAAGTTTCATATAGGGGACTAGAGAGATGGCTCAGCAGTTAAGACTGCTGGCTGCTCTTCCAGAGGTCATGAGTTCAATTCTTCCCAGCAATCACATGGTGGCTCACAACCATCTGTAATGGGATCTGATGCCCTTTTCTGATGTGTCTGACAACAGTTACAGTGTACTCATATACATAAAATAAATACATAAATCTTTTTTTAAAAGTTCCATATAAGAAATTAATCTTTCTAGATCAGTAGTTCTTAACCTTCCTAATGCTGCAACCCTTTAATACAGTTCCTTATGTTGCGGTGACCCCCCCCAACCAAAAAATTATTTTCATTCCTACCTCATAACTATAATTTTGCTACTGTTATGAATCATAATATAAATACTTTTGGAGATGGTCACGACCCACAGGTTGTGCACCACTGTTCTAAATGCTAACTTTTGTACTCTTTTGGGGCCTGTGGCATGGCACAAAGAACATGGGGTTTTGTAATGCTGAATCATCTGGGTTCTTTAACTAGTAATATGACCTTGGATCATTTCTCCAGACTCCCAGAAGCTCACTTTCTTCATTCTAAAATCAATGCTCCTCAGAGCCACTTGGCAGGATGGTTATGATAAGAATGTACAATGGGTAGAAAACACCTCATGTCAAGTCAGTGATGGCAACCAGGCTTAGGAAGTAAGACATCTAGATTTTGAACCCAGGTCCTTCTGAATCAAAACAGTCTAGGTAGGTTCTCTACTTCCTTACAGCGGCTCTGAAAGTCCTGGATTCCATTTTATCTTAGCTAAGACTTTATAAGGGATAAAGAAAGAACACAGTTGAAGAAACAAATGGATAGAAAGGAAGAAATATGCTAATTTGTTTAGAGACACTTAGGACGTCTGTGACAGATAGCACTAACTCCAGGTCCAGTACCCTTTCCTTACTGTGAACACTCAGCATATTCCTTGTGAGATTGCATCTAGTTTTTCTGGAAGCATTTGCTGACCACCACTGTGGCCTCAACCTGGACATAGGTGCTTCTTGTTAGTTAAAAGCCATGATCCATGACTCGGAGGAGCTTATGGCCTAGCAGAAAAGCAGAAGCTGCACCAGACAACCAATTAGGGCAAATGGCACAGCATAGTGCATAAACAACTAGCCATAATGGAGCTAAAACTAAGTGTATTATCTCTGGCTGCCAAAACTAAATCCGTAAGATGCAATGCCATAAAAACAGGAATTTGTTTTCTCTCAGTTCTGGGGGCTGGGAGTCCAAGATCAAGGTGCCAGCATAGTCAACTTGTTCAATAACTCGAAGACAGCAGCCTTAGCAATGTGTGTTCTCAAGGCCTTTCCTCAGCGCTATGTGACAAAGTTTAAGAGTCTTCTCTGGTCTCTCTTATAAGGACACTCATTTGTTTTCTTTAAGACAGGGCCTTACTATATAGACCATGCTGGCACTGAACTCACAAATCCACTTGCCTTTGCCTCTCGAATACTGGGATTAAAGGTGTGTGACATTCTCAGATCACACACCCCTTATTAACCTCATTAGCCCTCCTTACTTCCTTGCTCTAAATATAGACACACAGGAATTAGGCCTCAACGTGTCATTTCAGCAGTCAGGTACATGAAGATATAAATACCAGGGTTTACACATGTACACATATACACATTCCCAAAGCTCACAGGTTCAAAAATATTTCCAAACAAACAAACAAACAAAAAATACATCCTCTATATTTGTACACTATCTGTTTTTCCTGCTATGCTAACCCTATGTCTGCCCTGAACCACAGTTCCAGGCATGCCTTTAACCAAGACAATTCCTTCTGGGAACAGCCTTCCTTGCACTTGGTTGCTCAGTGAAATTCTACTCCTCCTTCCCTTTAGGCTCCAGTTCCCATGTCCTCTGTAATATCCTTCCTGGACACCCAGCAAGTCAGTATCACTCTTTTCTCAGAGATCTTACAGTTACTGACACAGAAAGAGACCTTGTCCTATTGCCATGTAATCCACGTACTTATATTTCTCCACAGTCATAGATGGAAAGACGAAAATTGTCTGATACTTGCATCCAACCCCAGCCCCAGCCCATTCTTTTATACAGCAGTGTCTGAGAACAAGGAGGGTCTCTGGAACTATGGTACCTCACAAGCATCATGGAGTCATTGCTATATGCCTGGCATTCTTCAGGACATTTTAAATAAATTTATTCATCTGGATCCCCATATCAACTGTTATTATCCCCATTTCACAGATGGCTTGCCCAAGTTAACAGAATGAATTAAGTGGCAGAGCCAGGATTCAGACTGGAAAAGCAGTCAGTGTTCTTAACCACTGGGCCACCTCTCCTGCCTCTGGTGGTGTTTGTGAAATCTATCCATATCGATCTAGTTCCGTTTGTTCCACTGCTTGGTAATCTCATTATAAGCCCATTCTGTGCTTTATTTTCCTCTTTGCATCTTTGTGGACCTTTCGACTAGTCCTGATTTTTGCCACTACAGTCCATCACAGTGAGCATTCATCTTTGTGCTGCTCTTTGTGTATGTGCATTTCTGAAGAGCATAGGTTTGCTAATGAATTGCAGAGGATCTGTGTATTTCCTGTTTTGCAAGAATCAAAATATTGGCAGGGACAAGGGAGTACAGTGCCTAAGAGCAGAATTTGATACATCCAATTCAAATCCCTAGAGTGTTAGGACTCTGAAAAATTGTTCTACTTTGTTTTCCCCACCTGTAACATGAGAGGAGAAGTAAATGCCTAATAAGGTCAATTTGTGAATTCAATGGAGTTAAATAGTTCACATAATTTAGTATCCTAAATGTGTTATGTTTGCTTTATTTACTTACTTATTTATTTATTTATTGAGATAATGTCTCACTATGTAGCCTTGGCTAACACAGAATTCACAACTCACTCTGTAGACCAGGCCAGTCTCCAACTTACAGCGATCCACCTGCCTCTTCCTCCCAAGTACGGAAATTAAAGATGTGCACTACCATGCCTAGCCTGTTATTCTTTTTCACTATATTTTATTGCACAGTTCTCCCAGAAATGTGAAAATAGGCTGTATGTAAAATATAGATATATAAACAGGAGAAAAAAAAAACCATGAGCATGGTCACCAAAGTGCTAACCATTGTTTGAAATGTAAATGATCGTTTTTTTCTTTTGTGTTTTAAAAATATTTTCCCGGTTCTCTACAAATGGAATGTATTACTTTTATAATTAGAAAACATGAGTAATAAGTATAATTTTTAATAAAAAGAAAATAAAGAAACAGATTTTTTAAAAGCAAAAAATAATGAATTTTCCTTCTGGTGATCAGGGACACTGCAAGAATAGTAAGAGGTTATTACAACAGCATTATAGAAGTTTAAAATCAGCCTACATGCTTGTTCACTAAGAGAGGATTGATTAAATCAAATACATTGTGAAAGGATCTCCAAGATAATGTGGTGAAATGAAAAAGGCAAATACAGGCTGCTGTATAGAGCATGTTACAATATTGTGTTAAAATGTTATCTTTCTGCTTACATATACAGGCTGTTTCTCCAAACGGGGTAGGGAGAGAGCTGCTAAAAAGAATTGGGTATCTAGGACATAGCAGACTATTCCCTTACTAAATATCATTTTCTTCTATGGAAATTTTTGACTTAGATGACTATTTTAAATGAAGTAATTTTAAAGAATCTCATGCTAAAAAAATGGCCTTTTTATAATGACTGTCAATAGCTCAACAGTAATTAATCTGGCTTCTGAAGCCAGGAGAGGCAGGCTAACTTGGGGCCCTGACTCCCCCTGGCATCTGGCCCTTGAGCCTGTGCTTGTCTCAGTTCTGCTGACCCAGTCCCAGTGCGAGAATGAGTCACATGGAGCAGGCCCAGAAGGGTGGAGAGTGATTCTAGGAGCGTATAATAACCCAAGCGGGGAAGTACATGTGGGTGTCCTTCTGTGCAACTGAACACAATCGATCATCTGAAGACAGGTAGGTGGAGGGTGAAGAGGTACAGCTAGAGTGTGTGTGGAAGCCGGCTGGGAAGCCAGCCTAGGATGAGTCATGCTAAGGAGCTTAGACCCTGCTGTCAAAGATGTGCTGTCACTAAGAGGTTTACTGGAGGAGAATGGCAAGCTCTTATTCATAGTTTTGAGCGTTTCCTCGGCTGCAGTATAAGGATGAATTGGAGAGGGAGGGAATAGAGACAGGAAGAGTTCCTCCAATACCTTCAGTAGACGATGGCCCCAATCAAAACTGTGAGCTGGGATTTGAGGTCAGGCCTGCCTAGCTCCAAAGATCAAATGTTATTTCTCTGTCCGACACACTGTCTGAAGAAATGAACAATGAATCTCCTGTGTACAGCCTTCCCCACAGTAATACTAGAAGTATTACCAGCAGATATGTGTCTTCATCTGCACTGAGATGAAATGCCACCTCCTAATAATGGCATCACAGACATGCCATTTTAAGGAGGAAACCCTAAAGTATAGTTTCCTACCTTTCTGCTGTCAGGTGTTTTTTTTTGTCAAGAATTCTTGCCTGGAACACCTTAGCAAAGGAAGAGATTTGCATCTTTCCTTGTTCTTTAAATATTTATTAGTCATATAAATTACCCAATAGACTTTTTACTTTAAATATTCAAACATTTAGAAAACTATATGATCTATGAGTTCCCAGTTTCAAAAACAGATTTGGAATATAAGTAATACAAACATTATAATTCCTACCTTTCAACCTGGGAGGATCCAGCAGGCAATTCGTGTGTCAAGAATGTGTCAGAGTCAATGTTAAGAGCATTACATTCACAAGCCTCTAGTAGAAGGAGCATAGTTTACTCACAGTATTTTCGCCAGTAGGTACCCACAAACGGATGAAAAGATGGGTTGCAAAAGACTATTGCAGTATTCCAGCTAGACTCTTCGGCCCTGTGACACTCCTGGTACCAGCTTGCACGCATGTCTTTTCCTTCTTTCTCCTATAAGTAACATCCAGAATAGCAAAGCTGAGGAGATATTGTTCCATAGGTATGTTTTTAGGGAAAGAGTTTTTTTTTTTTTTTAAAAAAATCATTTATTAAATGACCCTTTGTTTGGCTGTATTGAGAAGGAGTGCAGGGCTGGGATTGGAGCCGTATGCTTGCTGGGTAAGCACTCTGTCACTGACTCACACCCCCTCCTTTAGTTTTTTTTTTAAACAGTATTATTAAGGTACAATTCTTGTTCCATACAAGCAAATCATTGAAAATGTGAAATCACAAGGCATTGTGGTACACACCTCTAGTTCCAGCATTCAGGAGGATGAGGTAAGAGACTCATGAAGCTAGCTTGGGTTACATAGCAAGTTCAAGGCCAGCCTAGGCTATGGAATGAGACCCTGTATTGGGGTTGAGAGGAGAGAGAAACAGAATTTTCTACACAAAAGTTTTGCAACTATTCCCATTACCTAATATCAGTCCATTACCCCCTAAAAGAAATCCCAACCCCTCCAGCAGCTGAGTTCCTCTCATCCTGCTAGTCTGTATGCTTCCTCTCTAAACTTGTGTATTCTGGATGGTTACTAGAAATAGAGCTTCACAATGGTCTTTTATTGCTGGTCACTTTCACCTAACATGCTTGTTTGTGTGTGTGTGTGTGTGTGTGTGTGTGTTGTGTGTGTGTGATCTGTATGTTCATTCTTTTTATTATTGTATAAGGAGCTTTTTGAGCCAGTAGTTTGTGGTTTAGGTTATCACACTGTTTTGTATATTTTGGACAACTGAAGGAATTCATCTGAAACTGAGGAGAAGCCAACATGAATACAACCCAGAATGAATGAGATTGTAGCCATCCTCATCTTTGGCACTCACATAATTACTCTGAGCCAAAGAACTGTCTTAATAGGATGCAAGCCCGGTTGTGTTCTGTGACCTTCTGCTGGCACTAGGCTCATCAAGAAGAGCTCATGGGTGCTGGCATAACTGGGCGAGGCAAGTGCCTCATAGCTTGTGTCTCTGGCTCAGGCAGAGCTTGGGTGCAATTCCTCATCTTCAGACATCTGAAAAAAGTATGTCGGGGATCTCCTGGTTCCATTTGTTCTGTTTGCCAGTGGGCAGAGCACACCACACTGTGCAGACAGGTTAGACAGTTTATTGTAGGCTGGTGAAAGCAGATTAAAAAACCATCAGCTTGGTGGGAACCTTGCTAAGAATCCAATCCAAATGTCAGATGAAATATTTACACAGCCAGGAGATAAACCAAGGGAAACAGTGTGCCCTTTGTGTGTGCCTCTGAGTGTTGCAGGCACACACAGAGCCGCTGACCATTTGTCAACTTCCAAGATTTATTCTGCTGCTTCTGGCAAGGGGCAGCCTAATGATTTAATAGCTTGTCAACACCTACACAGAGAAACAAGGACTGGCACTTCCTCATTTCTTATTTTCTTTGCTTTAAATAGGAATTCCTATTCTAAGTCATTGGAACCTGGAAATCAGACTGTCAGGTTTCCCTTAACTTGAGTGCACAGTTCCTGAATCTGAGCATGATGAATGTTATAACTTTCCTGTTATACAAACACAGGGTCGGTACCCTTTTAGAACAGCCATTGAGTTCATGTCCTAAAAGCTTGAGTGTTTGCTCCAGACCGTTGCCATGAGCCAGTTTCAAATGGAGTGCAACTATTTTGTTTCTGTCCCATAAACCTCTTGAGTTGAAAGCTGCTTGATCTAAGTCTAGCGCCTGGTTGCCACATTTACATCTGAGATGGACTACGTAAAGAATTTTAGTGGGGAAGGAGACTAGATTTCTTACACAGAGTAGTGTTCTCTTGGCATCCTTGAACAAATGCAAGTTCCTGAAAGCAGGGACTTTGTAGCTCTTTAGCTCAGCAGATCCCACAGTGTCTAGTTCAGCATCTGGCCTACTGACACTTTAGTTCATGTTCTGACAATTCAGCTATGAGCTATGAAGAGAATGACAAATTAACCAAAAGTACAACAGTGCCTTAGTCAAACAGTACCTTAGATGCCTTGGCTTTTATCCCCAAACAGAGACAACTGTATGTCTCATATATTTGTGCTTTTAATATACACCCATTGACTTGCTTAATGCAAATTCTAAATCATTAAGTTTAGGTTAGAACCTGAGATGGTATGCATTAGGTTGGTAGATGGTAGGCCACTGATTTAATGTCACTAGTCTAGGTACCATATTTTGAATGGCAAGGCTCTAGAGATATGGTATCCAATATTCTCTCTACTAGGTACTGCAGATATCAAGCATTTGATATATGCCTAATGTACCTCAGATTTCAAAGCCTTAGTAAAAATATCAACTATTCTATTTGTCATTTGTCACAGTATATATTAAATTGATAATATTTTTATTATACTAAATAAGATATAGTCTTAGTCAGGGGTGATAGCACATGTCTTTAATCCTAGCATTTGGGAGGCAAAGACAGGAGAATACCTGAGTCCAAGGCCAACCTTATCTACATAGCAAGTTCCAGGCCAGCTACCTACATGGTGTGAGACCACTCTCAACAAAAAGATATAGTCTTAAAATTAATTGCACTTGCTTATTTTTATTTTTTTAATGTGGTTAGCCAATGCACTTTGATTACATATGTAGTTCAGATTCTAATTCTGTGGAAGAGCCTTGGTTTGGTAGAATGCTTGCTTGTCTAACATGCATGAGGCCCTAGGATTGATTCACAACACCACATAAATAAGGCATCATAGCACTCAGAAACTAGAGGCAGGAGGATCACAAGTTCGAGGCCATCTTCAACTACATATCAAGATGCAGGCCAGCCTAGGTTATATGAGACCTTGTCTCAGAAATAAATTGTACTAAACAGCAGTGGCTTAGAGTGGGAGTCAGCAAACACTTTCAATAAAGGAACATAGCACAAAAATAAGGAGTTTTTCAAACCATATGGTCATCTCCATTCCATTGCTATAGCACAAAAGCAGCTGTAGAAGGCATATATATGAATTATGGTTGTGTTCCAATAAAACTGTAATTATAAGAACAGGTAGAGGCTAGGTGTGTTTGCAAGTTCCATAGTCCCAGCACTTAGGAGGCTGAAGCAAGGAATATCTTATGCACAAGTGTTCTAGACTAGCATGCAGAACATAGAGAAACACTATCTAAAACATGAAGTTGAAGTTGTATTCTTAAAAACACCCTACAGTCATGGTGAAAAGCAATAGCCTTATAACTACCAGAAAGGAAAAAATAGCATCAGAACCCCTTTACAGCTTCATTCTCAAATAATTAGTTGGCCTTTCCAGTAGTTCCTTCAAAGGCCTCAATTATAAGAATTTCTTTATTAGCCTAACTCAAGAGCATACTGAGTATGAAAAAGATCTGCTTGTAACATTTGTCAAAACCAATGAGAGGAAGCCTTTGAGATGGCTCATCAGGTAGACACGTGCTGCCAAAGTTCATGACTTGAGTTCAAACCCCAAGACCCACATGATAGCAAAAGAGAACCAACTCCCAAAAGTCCTGACTTCCACAGATTTACAGTAGAAAGCATGTACACACATATATGAGAATCTTACAAATCCTAGGGAAAAAATACATACATATATATATATATATATATGTCAAGTGTATATATATATATATGTATATGTATATATATATGAACCAAGCAATGACTTCAGTGAACACACAAGAATTATGGCCATAAAAACTGTCCCTGTAAACATACAAACATTTAACTTGATAGATAAAAATTTCAAATTGAGTATGTAAAGATTTATTCTTATTATTTTATATGTATGTATAATTACCTGCATATCTGTCTGTGAAGTATATCATGCAAGTGGCTCTTGAGGCCAGAGGAGGGTATCAAATTCCATGGAACTAGAGTTACAGGGAGTTGTGGGTGCTGTGAAATGAACCCAGGTCCTCTGCAAGAACAACAAGTGCAGTTAATTTCTGAGCCATCTCTCCAGCCAATAAATTAGGTGTTTAATTTATTTAAATATGTGCAAGAAAATTAAAAGAAAGTATAAGAAACATGTCTTTACTAAAATAAGACTATCAGCAGGGACAGAGATTACTTTTTTAAATAACCACAAAATAGAAATTCTATAGTCAAAAAATTGTATACTCTACTTGTAATCAAAATTCATTAGAGTGACTCACAGCAATTTTGAGCAAGTAGAAGACAAATCAGCAAACTGGAATGGGTCGGTTTATATTAGTCAGTCTACAGTACATAAATAAAAAAAATAAACAAAACATTAGAAATCCATATGACAATATCAAATACTCTAACAAACACACCATGAGAATCTTGGGAGAAAGGGAGAAGAGGGTACAAAAAGAATATTTAGAGACATAATGGCCTAGGACTCTCCAAAGCTAGTAAAATGTGTGTATATGTCTAAGAAGCCCAACAAGTCCAAATATGAACATCTCAGAGATGTCCACATTAAGACAGGTTATAAGGTGCCAATGGCATACAACTCTAATGAAGAGTAAAAACCAATTTGTACATGCCGCTCTCAGTAAGATACTGACTTCTGATAACAAACCATGCGTGCCAGAAAGCTAGGAGATGACTTGAAATGAGTGCCGAAAGCAGTGAAACGCTACACAAAAACTCTTGTTTGGCAAAAGTACTCATCAGTTATGAAAGAGAATTTAAAGTATCAACAGATCAACACTGGGAGATTCTGGTGCTATAAGAAATACTAAACCTGCTCAATAAGAAAATACTAGGGGCCAGGGGTGGTAGCACACACCTTTAATGCCAGCACTTGGGAGGCAAAGGCAGCAGATCTCTGAGTTGAAGGCCAGCCTGGTCTACAGAGTAAGCCACACAGAGCTACACAGAGAAACTCTGTCTCAAAAAAAAAAAAAAAAAAACCAAACAACAAAAAGGAAGAAAGAAAGAAAAGACTAGGAGATGGGACTGTAGCTTATTGGTAGAATGGGTGTAGCATGTGTTAGATCCAGGGTTCCATCCACAATACCAAAGATGAGGGCAGAACTAAAGCAATTTCTTAGGACTGAAATGAAATATTACTAAGCAGTCATTTGAATCCATAGGAGGAAATAAAGA
>JAJTUV010002650.1:0-182500 GCA_021653895.1 Mastomys natalensis | reverse complement strand
CTGAAACTTTTTGTTTTCGTTTGCTTGCACGTTTGTCTTACAAGGATACCGGGCATATACATGGTACACAGACATATATACAGGCAAAACACTCCTACATAAAAATAAATAAATACAAAACAAAGGGTATGGCAGCAGTGTGAGACAGGGTCTCCTCATGTAGCTCTGCCTGTCTGAGAACTCACTCTGTAGACCAGGCTGGCGTCAAACTACAAGAGATCTGTCTGCCTCAGCCTCCTGAGTGCTGGGATTAAAAGTGTGTGCCACCACACACATCTCCAGAAAAATATTTTTTAATTAATAAACCCAAAAGTCCTTTGAAATTTTTATCAAAATTGATTGAAGTTTAAGTAAATTCACAAAGGAAAACAAAGGTGTTACTCAAATTGTGTGACTAGGCCACAAAATTGCCCAGGAATTTGGTTAAACATTTCTGGTTGTGTCTGAAACATCTTTCCGTAAGAGATCAGCTTTTGGGTCAATAGACTGAGAAAAGGAGATTTCATTGAGCAGAGTAAGTGAACAGCATCCAGTCCATTGAGGATGTGAATAAAAGAAAAATTCAAAGGACAAATTCTTTCTTTCTATACCTTGGCCTCTCCCTCTCCACCCTGACTGCTCAGCTACGCTAGTCTTCTGCCCTCAGACTGAATATGCATGCATTTTTTTTCATTTCTCTGTGGAACTCTAACAAATACAACTGTCCAGCTCATTCTGACTCAAGTATTACCCAAATCCAGCTATGAACAACAGCAACAGGAATAAAAAACCATACAATATGGATGTAGCTTAGGTATGGAGCATCTGTTTAACGTGAATACACACCCCTGCATTTGATTCCTAGCACCACAAAAGAAGAGAAAGAAAAATTCTCTTTGGTAGCACACAGTTGTAATCTCAGTGCTCTGGAGGTGCACCCATATGTACATAGGAACACACACGTGTGTACACACATATGATATACAATAGCAAATGTTCACTTAAGCCTGTTGGAAAAATGAAATCAGCATGGATTGCTAATGGGAACCTAAAATATTGCTTCCACTTTAGAAATTGGTCTGGCAGTTTCTTAAAAGTTAAAATTATCAAGTAACCTAGGAATTCTTCTCTAAGGTATATAACCACAAATGTTCCCATGAAAACTATACATAAGATTTTCATAGCAACATTATTCTTAGTAGCTAAAAGCAAAAATAACACAAAATGTCCATCAATGGATAAACAAAAGGTATATCTAAACATGCATGCACACATACAGGCACATGCCTTGGTATCCTTGGTGGATTGGTTCCAAGACCCTCGGGATACCAAAATCTTAGGATGTTCAGGCCATCTATATAAAATGGTTTTGTATTTACATATAGCCTTTCATACATCCTGCTCTACACTTCAAATCGTATCTATTTTTACCAAAGCTAACAAAGTGTAAGCACTGTGCAAATAGTTGTCATACAGTGTTTTATAGACCGTGGTAACAAAAGGCTATAGATGTTCACTGCAGATTTGTTTTTTTCTGAATATCTGTAATCCATTTTATTGAAACTACAGATGTAAAACCATTGGATGGATGGATGGATGGATGGATGGATGGATGGATGGATGGATGGATGGATGATCTGGAGAACATTAAGAGGCAATTGTGGGGCGTGTAGATTTTATCATTTAGACTATTTCTCTTTGGGCTCTTACAAGCATAAACATAGTCATAAACATAAATAAACTCCTGATGCAACATAGGTAAACCTTAAAAATGTACATCAGATGGAGAAAAGACACAAAAGGCATTTATATGAATTGTTCAGAATCTGCATATCCATAGAAACAAAAAGCAGATTCATGGTTGCCAGGAGCTGGAGGAAGGGAAGTGAATGCCTAATGGGCATGGAGCTTCCTTCTAGAGTCATGAAAATGATCTAGAATTAGATACTGGTTGCACAGCCATGTAAATATACTTCTTGTAAACATACTAAATCATGGACTGTAAAAGAGTGAATTATATTTCAAAGAAAAAGGACAGAAGGAAAGATTCGACTCATGGGTTTTTATTTGCTGATGCTGGATCTAAAACAATGGCTTTAGAAATCCACAGACCAGAGATTGGTGTCTAACTTTCAACCGGCAAGCTCTGTGGCCTTGGACAGGTTACTTAATAGCTTTCAGCCTCACTTCTTTATACAATGGGACTATGTCCAGTACCTCCCTCTTATTGTGTGAAGATAAAGTTGGGTCAAATATAAACTCTATGAAGTTAGTCTTATCTCCAAGGCCTTGAGCTGGTGAGCTTTCAGTGCACGTGAGTGAATAAAGGACTTAGCTCTCTCACTGATTCAGGAAAACAAATAACAGCAGCAGGCCTTTTATATATACTTATTGTCTGTCTATCCATCCACTCCTGTATTCATCAACATTTACAAGGTCCCCAACATGTGCCAAAGTAAAAAGACACACTCTAACCCCTAAGAGCTCCATCTGTCATAATCCACAATGTTCTACAGTTTAGTAGAGACTGTATGCAAAGGTGCTATGGAACATGAGAAGACCCAGAAATGACATGCAGTTAGGAAGGAAGAAGGACCTGTCATCACTCCCTGGAGGAAGCAGCAGCTGGAAATTTCAATAGCCATGTGAATTACTCAGGAGGTCAGAATGAAATCAGGAGTGAGGTTAAAGTATATATACACACTCAAAGGCTCAGGGTCACTTGGTAAAATGTTGAGAACATGGCCAAATCCTAGTTACAGGAAATGGGATGATATCTGAAACAGCTCATAAAGGCCCAAGTTTGGTCCTGAACAACTAATTCAACAGTAGTCTCTGTCCCTTGTACCTTACTTACCACTATCTGCCGTACGCTACACCTGTTTGTAATTTACTGCATGTCTCCTCCCACCATGAAGAACTGTATAAAAGGGTCGCAGCATTAGGAAGGTTGAGAACCACTGTTCTAGAATGGGAGTTCCCCGAGGACTTTGCTCAGTGCTATACCCCATATGCTTACCACAGGCATCCATTGGCCTTGCCAAGCTAAAGACACTCGGTACATATTTTTTAGTAAATGAATGAATGAAATAAATACACTAATTCTTGTTTAGGAAATCTCAGGAAGACAAAATTATCAAACAGCCCAACATCTGGGAGCCTACAGGCCAACAACAGGCTAAGAGGACTGACAGGGACACCTATTCTGTGCCCTCTCCTCTCCTTGGTCACTTTCTGACTTCTCTTCCAGAACTTTTACACTGTCTTGTAACCATTGAAAATCCCCCATCACTTACACATGTTTCTCTATGCCAGGCAAGCCGCCTGCTTTCTAAAAGCGCCTCGTGTTCCAACATACACCTACCCAGCCACCCAAGTCTCGCCAAGTACAAACCTATTCTCAGAAGCTCCTGCATGTGCTAGATAGTAGCAATGTGACCACATTAATTTTTAGCAGTGTGCAAATCCATGCCAGAGAAGACTGTGATATATAATTTTTAGTTTTATCATGTAAACTTTTAAGCATATATAAAGGAAAGGAAAAAACAAACAGTGGACTACTATGCACCCACCTCCTCCCAGCTTCAATAATTATCCACACCCACCATTTTTATTCTGTCCTCCATCCTTTCTGAAAGGGGCCAGTAAATATGTGTTTCCAGTACATAAGGGGCTACGGTATCCTAGGAATTGAACCCAGGGCCTCAAGAGTGCTAAACATGCACTCTACCACCAAGCTATATTCCCATCCCAAGAATGACCTTTCCTTAATATAATCACAATAAAATTATCAAACAGCCAAATTAGTAATATCATCATCTAGCCGGGCAGTGGTGGCACACGCCTTTAATCCCAACACTTAGGAGGCAGAGGCAGGTGGATTTCTGAGTTCGAGGCCAGCCTGGTCTACAGAGTGAGTTCTAGGACAGCCAGGACTACACAGAGAAACCTTGTCTCAAAAAAAGAAAGAAAAGAAAAGAAAGAAATTAGGCCAGGCAGTGGTGGCACATGCCTTTAATCCCAGCACTTGGGAGGCAGAGGCAGGCAGATTTCTGAGTTCGAGGCCAGCCTGGTCTACAGAGTGAGTTCCAGGACAGCCAGGACTACACAGAGAAACTCTGTCTCGAAAAACCAAAAAAAACAAAAAAGTAATATCATCATCTAATATTAGTGTCTGCCACATTTTACCCAATTATCTAAAACAACATTTTAATATATATTTGTTCAAATTGGAATATAAACAAGACCAAAATATTCAGGTTCAAGGCTGGTTGGTAGAATTTCA
Source organism: Mastomys natalensis (assembly GCA_021653895.1). Classification (NCBI taxonomy): domain Eukaryota; kingdom Metazoa; phylum Chordata; class Mammalia; order Rodentia; family Muridae; genus Mastomys; species Mastomys natalensis. The sequence continues at coordinate 178,236 of JAJTUV010002650.1, read as the reverse complement.
GACCTCATGGAAAATGACACTATTCATTTTGAAGCCTCTGTGAACATTCCGGATTCTCTAGCCCCAGGGGACTGCCACCCCTTGGCCAGAGAAAACAGCCATTCAAGATCCGCACTCCTGTTCAAATATATTTTCTAGTCCTTAATAAGGGGTAAAGGCTGAGGAGAGAAAAGGGTGCCAGAGGAAGATCACGCCTCCTGAGCACCAACCTCAGTCCCGACCCCCAACTGGCTGACGTCAGACATCTCTGGTTTAGCTGTATAAAAATAAATCATAATCACACTCATCCCCAAGGGTTGCTTACTATTATGCCTAATTACACTATAGCACAATAATAATTATGCATATCATTAAATATGTGTCAGATTGACTTTGTCATGAGTTTTATTCAATTTCAATATTAAACTGCTCTGGGAGGCACAGTTTTCAGGACTTGTAGTATGTGGTCTCTCTTGGGAACCAGGAGACCAGCTGGGAGCCAGCCCACAGCTGAGCATCTCTTTCTGTACTTTGAGTCTGGTTGTCTGCCATGTGTGCCCACTTTGTTTGGGCAGCCTGGGTCAGAGGTGTTGGTCTGCCCTTCCTCCCCAGAGACTATACATCTGGGCTTGAGGCATAGTGAGTCACACAGACAGAAATGGCCAGAATAGCAAAAGCCTACAGATTTCACCAACATCAACTGTTGTTTCCCTTATCCACAGAATTGGAAGTCAAGTTTTTGACTCGTCCCATGCTACAATTTTCATATTCTTCCCATTTTGGAATGTGAAATGAACTAATAAGTCCAAAGCCATTGAGTTCCTAGTTAGCAGAGCCAGATGAAAAATCCAAAGTTGAAGGTGATGAACCAGAGCTGTAGGGGCCACAGCCCAGTCAGACTCCACCTACAAAGCATTCCTCTGTGGTAACAGATAACATTTTCAATTTTCAAACTCAACTCCTAAGAAGCTAGCACTGGAGATGTGAGCTGAGGGCTGGAGTGGGGAGCAGTGCCTTCCAACTCACATTTGTTAACTTGGAAAACTAAGTTGAGGCCTGCACCAGGAAGCTGTCCAAGGCTGAACCTCCCCACATATTTTCTAGCCACTCTGGCAGAAGATATTTCACTGCTTGCTGGCACCTAGGTAGTTACTAATCAGGTACATCCAGTGTTAAAGCAGGGATAATATGGACAGAAGCCTAATAGGACAACCCCCTAGGTCATGTGCAAACCCAGTGAATAAGTTCAGGCCATCTCTGTGTCCTGCTCTGTGCTAAGAGAACATCTTTGTGCCATGTGGTTCTGGCTCCTAAGAGCAGCACACCTGGCCCAGTGGGGAAGAAATGACAGTAAACAGTAAGACAGAGTGAACCTGAGGGCTGAGAGCCCTTGTGGGGGCCCAAAGGAGTAAAGAAGGAATTCTGCCTTTGGAGACTCAGTGAAGACTTCAAGGAGGTTACATTTGAGCTAGGTCTTTTAAAATGAGTGGGAATAGTTTAGGTTGAGAAGGGAGGTCTGAGAATTCTTTACAAAGGTGATGGCAAGACAAAAGGCAGGGAGGTAGGACAAAGCATGGAGGAACCAGGATCCTTTTATAGTTGTAGAGTAAAAAAGTGATCATTAATGCATCTTGTGGCCTTAATAGTTTAAAGTCAGATTTCAAGGTAGACCCATCTCTCCTGTTGACTGTTTCTCTATGACCTTTGCTCCCCACCACACACCTTGCTTTTGTGACTGTTTGTTGTCCTTTTTGCAGTAAACTTAACTCCAAAAGCTGATCTAAAAGATCCCATTTCATTGTGATGACCCTAAATTGTGTGACATCACACTGGCCGGCTGAATGGCTTAACTCTGTGCTAGTCCAGCTTCTTGAAGCAGCTAAAGGACTTTTCCCCTTTAGAGTCAAACCCAAGAAAGCTTAGCCTGCTGTGGAAAACAAAGGAACAAAACCTCTGCAGCCCCTGGACTCTGAGCTAGGACTCTGATTGCCCATGTCTGTTGATCAAATGCTCTATTTGTTTAGCTGCTAGCTGTCCTCTTCATTTGAGGGACGTTAAAACTCTGTTGGTTTGAGTGTGGCAAGGCGATGAATCATACTCGTGTCGACTCTTAAATAAACCTAGGGGACAAAACTAAATGTACCTTTGCTAATCAGTGGATGAGCAATGGTGAAGCACCTTGAAGGGGCTGGAGAGCCAGACCTGCATTAGAGGCTTTTGTCATGAAAGCCAAAGTCCTTCACTCAGTTAACCCCTAGGGCTTTTCTCTAGGTTTCTTCCTTTGATCCTCAGAAACAACTCTTGAAGGATGACAGCATAGAGATTCTTGTCCCCATTTTATCAGTGAAGAGAGTAACCCTTGAAGGATTAAGTGATAGCAAGTAGCTCCCCTGTTGGAAACCAAGCTCTTGGTGACAGTGCTGAGGGGGCCATGGCAGTACTGATACTTTTACAGGACAGCCAGCCGCATGAAGGCAACATCTGTAGACGGAATTCTACATGCTCTTCACAGGGAGCTCTTCTTAAGTGAGACCTCCAGATGTTTGTCATGTTTGTCCCTAACCAATGCAGCAAGGAGACAAAGAGTGATGAAGAGCAGCCTTGGCAAGCAAATCCCCCTCCAAGACATGAGCTACTCACTCACTCCCTTCTCACCAGCGTGATCAAGTTCAACCTGTATAAATCTATTTTAGTGTATTTTAATTGCTTGTAAACCGAGTGTTTCCTGGATCTGCCACTGACCATGAATAATTAGAGTCATTTCCATGACTGGGTTTTCGAAAGTGAATGGGCAAGCAGACAGAAAGGGCTGCTCAGAAGTGAGAGTCGCTTGTTACAGCCTGAGTGGGAGCATTTGTCCCAGCCTTCTCCGGTTTTGTTTTGGTTTTGTCATGATGTCACTAGAGCCGCCTGCTTTTCAGCTACACTGGCTGCCCTTTCATTTTTTATGCAGCTCTCATGTTAAGTAATGCCAGCTGTTGACAACAACCAGGCCCAACTGGCCACATGTCAGAGTCATTCATTCACCCAGCAAAACTGTATGGAGTACCTACTGGCCAAGCTGGTACAGATGTCAGAAATAAGAAAAAAAAAAAAAAAAAAGATAGGGCCCAGCCCACACTGTTGGGACAATACTGTCTAGTAAAGGAAAGATACAGATAAACAACTGTTGGACTCAATGTGATAAGTATAGAACACTGGTCAGTGAAGTGTGGGGTTATGGGCGGAACTTGGTCTATCTTGGGACCTGGAACCATGTAGCAGAGAGCCAACCTTCAGCAAGGGCTCGGGGAGACAAGTGGTTTTGACCAGATAAAAGAGTGGGAGAGACACTACAGCTCAATGCATCCACAGAGAGAGAGGACCTCGGACTAGCCTTGGTATAAGATAAGGCTGGAAAAGTCCGTTGGCTGGAACAGACTGAAAGCCTTTGTGTTCCTTGCTTTTGCATTGGACTGGCCTTGAAAAAGTGGGGGATGCCGGGCGGTGGTGGCGCACGCCTTTAATCCCAGCACTTGGGAGGCAGAGGCAGGCGGATTTCTGAGTTCAAGGCCAGCCTGGTCTACCAAGTGAGTTCCAGGACAGCCAGGGCTATACAGAGAAACCCTGTCTCGAAAAACCAAAAAAAAAAAAAAAAAAGAAAAAAAGAGAAAAAGAAAAAAAAAAAAAAAGAAAAAGTGGGGGAGCCTACACTAGTTCTTAAGCATGAGGAATGGCATGGGCAGATATGAATTTCTGACAGAAAACTCAAAGCTGGTAGGAAAATAAAGTTAGAGGTGAACTCCAAGTGTATGGCTTTATGTGGCTTCATCTTCCCTATGGCCTACAGGAGCCCTTTGCCGGCACCCCTGTGGTGGCACTTCTTAGACCACAGCAATTGATCATTTGCAGAGCTGGCTCTCCATTCACTCATGAGGACAAGAACTGAGTCTTGTTCATCTATTCCAGGCCATGTGTGGCACACAGACATGCTCAGCAATCATGTGTATCATCTGAATCAGTAAGCAAATGAATGGATAGGTCCTAGAAAGTGCAAGCCCAGTTTGTGCTGAAGTAATCTATCTGATGGATGTGTCAGTGAGAAATCCCACGATGATGAAGTATCTGGTCCATCCATGGCTTTGCCCTCTCTCTACTACACCAGTCAATCTGTCAGCAGTCAGCACAAAAGGAAAATGTGCTATTTGGGGAAGAAAGTTTCCCAAAGGTCTGTACTGGTACTGATTTTGACCCAGTCCTATGTCCTTCTTCTACAATGAATTTTTTGGAGACAGAATATCATGATGTAGCCCAGGCTGATGCTGAATCCATGATCCACTCACTGTCTTCCTTCTATAGCCTCCTGAGTCTGTGAATTAATGTTTGGTAACATGTTTGACTATTATCTCCATTGTCATCCCTCTAGTTCTTCTGCCTTTCTTACCTTCTCTTCCTTTTCTTTAGACCTTTCTCATCCTTTATAACAGCTCTATTGCTTCCCATCATCTCTTGAAGCCTTACCTATTGTCCAGTCCGTGCCCTCACAATCCCCAATTCCCACTTCAGAATTCCCATCATCCTAGACAGTCAAGTACCCTCTGCCATTCCCTTAGTGTAGGTATTCCTGTCCATGTCAATATTCCCTACTAGATAATCCCTTCAAGGCCTGAGGCCTTCACCATTGTCTCCTAGTACCTAGCACACTGCTCCCTGCCAAGAGATAAGCATTCGGTGTTTTTAGACTTTACAAAGTACCTCAAGAAAGAATGGCAGTCCTCGGAGTGTCCAAGGCCTCGTTCTATCTCTTTGCACATAGTTAGATAGAAGAGATTTATTTTATTTGGTTTTCAAAAAAAAGTCATTGCTCATCAAACAATGGGAAGATCACAGTGCGGGATATCTTCTGAAAGCACAAAACCTACTGCCTCCAAACAAAGCACAAGGACACCAACCTGGTCAGGGTCATAAATTCAAATATTTACTAAGGGGCCTCATTGTATGATGGGACTTACCCATGGTACCAAGTGAACAAAGAAAGGCGTATATTCTCTATGACGGGAGTTAAACTGGATTAGGTCTACTTGGAACACATTAAGTTTTGAGAGCCAAGAATTCAAGTTTTCCAGGTGTCAATGTTCCGCAGATGATTTGAAATGCAAGTCAGAGAAGGGGACAAATTTCATTGAGGTCTACGCTCGCAGGGCTCCTGCAGAGATTTAATCAAAATGGCAACAGAAAATATGTGCTCTTGCAGAAAGAAAGAGAGGTTGAAGATGTGACAGAGAATTGTATGTACTTCAGACACAGATGAAGTGCAAGGTCTATCCTAAGAAGGATTGGGGAAGCAATGGTAAATGGTGATGGGGAGGATAGAAGGGGGAGAGGAGCTTGGCATATGATGATAGACGATCAAATATGATGAATGGTAACTGAGAAGAAAATATTATATTGGACAATTGGGAGGTCATTATTGGTCCTTGATCTCTCTGTGTACCCTACCCCACTCCTGGTACAAGAACTAGAGCTCATGCTAGGAAAGCACTTTACCACTGGGCTACACTCCCAGTCCTTTCAAACTTGATTTTGAGATAGGATCTCACTAAGTTGCCTAGGCTGGCCTGGACCTCATTCTGTAGCCCAGGAAAATCCTGAACTTGCAGTCCTCTTGCCTCAGCATCCAGAGATTACAAGCTACCAGGTCTGGCTAACTTTTAGTCTCCTACTACAGTAATAGCAAATAAAGATAGAACACAGCTGACTTAAGCTCCACCCTTCCCACCATCCAGTACCCTCCATACACTGAAACTTGAGTATGGTATATTTTCTTGCTGAGTCTAGACACAGCCTCAGAAACTTCCTTAACATAGTGCTCCCAGCAGTTACTACCAACGAAATGAGAGCTGTCACTAAACTGAAGTTTCTTAGGGTGTAGGGAGGAAGCAAAACTGCAATGTGATGAAGTGTCTGAGAAATGAAGGGATCAAGACAGTGGGGACAGCATGTCAGGTAGCTTAGGGATCTCAAAAGGGCAGTTGCTTGGCATGGTATAAGGATTCACCAAGGTAGTGGTGACTTCTCCTCCAGCAGAATATGTTTCCAAAGTCATCTTAATACTTGTCCAGCAAACAAGCCAGATAAAACAATACCACTGTGTAATTCCATCTCTTATCTCCATCGCTGGCCAAAGGAAAGCTGAATGTAAAAAAAAAAAAAACCTTCATGTGTAGGCTTGTTTCCAAAATATTCATTTGATCAACAGAGACATATGGTATAACCAGAGTTGGCCCAGCATGTATTTATGAGGGAGGAATTCTCTCTAATAGTGGAAACTTCAGTATCTGTAGTGATGTGGGGAAGGTATTGGTCTTGGCCAGAGCTCTTCCCCCGAAACCACACCCTGGAGGGAAATTTTGGCTTTCAGGGAAAACCCTAGAGAGGTGGAAACCCCTACCTTTGTCTTTCCTGCCTCTTCCTCTGAGATCCTGAGCATTTACTATAGGCCAAGCACTGTCCGTGCTTTACATGAATTAACTCGTTTTCTGTTCCCTTGTCCTCCTTTCCTCCCACCACTTCCAGTGCCTCATCTCTCCTGTCCATTTTTCTTAGTCATTTCCACTTGATCCTTCTCTTGATCTATGCCACTCTTTCTGATTTCAGAGTTCTTGGAGACAGGCTGAGCGCTCCTAAACTCACCCACTTTGATGAGAACAGACATCTGTACAGAAATTGATTTTACTCACTGTCCATTACATTCAGAGTCCTATTTCTTTGTATATTTGATAAAGCCTAAGAAGAAGGAAGAGTATCTAGCACTAAATAATGATGTTTGTTGAGCATTTACTATAAGACAGGTACTATCTCAAGTACTTCCTGTGAGTCACCTCATTTATATTGTTGCAAACAACCCTATAAAACTAGGTTCTGTTATTTCCCCCACTTTACAAACAAGAAAGCCAAGAGATTAATAGAAAAGATTTTCCTAAGGTCACACAGCTAGTAAAGGGCATAACTGAGGTTAAAGGCTCATCACACATGACTCCAGAAGTACTTGTCTTTAGCTAATTCATGACTTAGTAAAAAAACTCACTGGTCTGAAACCTACTGGTTTCAAGTGCACAGCTGTGGTAATTTTAATAGTATTATCATTAGGATATTGGACAAGCCACCTAACTGGTTCAGTGCTGCACACACTGAACCAATACGTTTATTACATTTTTACAGTTATTCCTATTTTCCCCTATTATATTGTTTTCTAGGTTTTTATCCTGAGAACTGTCACTATACCTGATTCTTTTTGTTTTGTTTATCCTGCTTTTCTAGGGAGTCTAGAATGATACTTAGCACCCAACAGAATGCATGCTCATGTGTATGTGAGTGCTGTGCATTGGCTAGTTCAGGAACCTCACTAAATAGGTTACTTACATAAACAGGGTATAGATATATGCACAAGTCTTTTCTAAGTTCATTGGCTAATGAAATAAGACTTGTTAATATTGGGCACATTCTCTGATTAAATGTAATTGGTGCTCAAATAAGATAACCTTTCTGGATTTACCTCGTTATTTTGCTTGTTAAACTTTTTTCAATAGCAAATGTTTTAAAAAATTATAATAAATAAGAAAAATGACTTTAAACCATCGGAATAAGGGCTGGGGTGCAGCTCAGGGTAGAAGGCATATTTTGCATGTGCAAAGTCCTGGGTTCCATCCTCAGCAGCATAAGAAAAAATATCTAAATAATAAAAGTATATCTTTAACTTATTCATTCATTCCATCATGCATTCATTCATTCGTTCAAACACACAGTTCTGGTATAGTTATACTCTTGGGTATGGACCTCCCCACTAAGCAGTTCATGTATACTGGCTTTGTCTAACAAGATGAGGAGTGTGGGTGGGATGTACCTGGAGTTGAGACAGTAGCCAGGTTTCTATTCTAGCAGCTAATGATCTGCCTTTTCTTCTACCCTCTTGTCCACCTAACATCTTTTCTACAATAGCATATATCACCCTGACCTCTGGGTCATGCTCTGGATAGTCCTACCTTCCATCCTCTGCCTGCCAGCAATTGCCTTTGATGTTTTGCTTCCTGCTGGCTCAATCCAGCAACTAATGGAGTTATTATTTTTGTTTGTTTGTGTTGTAAAGCCATGGCAATAAAATTTACTCCCAATAATACTGCTGCAATTTTATGTCCTTAAAATGTACCATCAATGACATATGTAATAACAAAATTTCCTGTAAACAGAAATGTTTTTCTGGGAAAAAAGAGGGCTTTTTCGTTTCCATCATGGTTGGACCTAGGTTCTTTGATGGAATAATTGGAGATACAGGAAAGTTTGAGATGCATCATGTGAGACGATGCTAAGGTTCAGAGTGCTGGTATTATGTTATTCTGCTTATGATGAGTTCTGCTCACAAGGTGATGCAGGATAAGAAGTGCTCTTCCTGGCCAGGGCCCAGGTTACAGTCAGAGACACAATGTTCCCAAATAGCAACAGAGAAAAGCCTCCGGTCTGTAAGAAAGATTGGCACTAACCTTGGACTTGTCCTGGTGGAATTAAATGTAATTTTTAGAAAAAGGAGGAATTTGAGTTAACAATGAGAAGTTTGAGAGTCACTCAGAGTATTCCAGGAAGAGAGCTGGACAGAAGCAGGTACCATTATATCCCTAGCTGGCTGGGAGATGGGGAGGCAGCTCTGGCCCCGGGGATGAATTGGCAGCATGAGAAGCTATAGCCCTTTAAGTGTCTTCTTTACTGCTTCTCATCTGAGATGACAAGAGGCTTCTGTTCATTGCCCCCCCCCCATCTCTCTCTGCTGGCTTTTTTGCCCTACTGTTAACTGCAATTCTTATCCCCCAAATATCCTTCCAAATATCACCCTTCTTCCAGTGGTGCACCTTGGTTCTCTGTCATGACTTCACCCACATACACTGCTGTCACATCTCTAGCCACCTGCCAAACATCATGACCCAGATGCCCTACTGTCATGTCAAATCCAACTGACAGCAAGCCCATCTTCCGTTGGTCAGTCTCGCACCATCTAATTTATCTCAGTAAATCAGTTCCTATTGGCAGCACTGAGATCTTCCAACTCATCCTGACTCAAAATCCACGAACATCCTTCCACAGCCAACAAGAAACTGCCAAATCCTATTGAGTTTCCCTATAGGGTATCCTGTCTACTCCACCCTACAACAACTGTATGGTTCAAGTTCTCACTGCTTCTCCCGGAATACCACTGTGTTAGCCTCCACATTAATCACTAGCCTTTCTGTGCTTGAGTCTGCCCCAGTGCCTACCACGGAAAGTCTGTCTCCTCAACCTGAAGCCAAGGCTCTCCTTTTCCAGCTCTGGCTAGCTCATTGGCACTCGGTGGTCTCCACATACATCTTGATTCCATTTAACAATCCCCTACCACATACAACTCACCACTGCCTGTCTGTCATCACCCTCATCCTTCAAGATCCTAATTCTCCCACTGGAAGTGGACCACTGTGAAATCTCAACCACACTTTATCTATTCATGTGCCAAATATGAATTGAATTGAGCACTTGTTTTTCCAGGCCTTGTGCTAAGAACGATGGGTAATATACAGGTGTATAAAACAGCACTTTCCTTCTGTGAGTCTTTCTCGGCTGTTCTTGCCTCCATGTTGTAGGTTCCTTCCCCAGTGCCTGTAAATATACTCAAGATGCTCCCATCTTAAATCCTTCCCACAGCCCCATACCAGATCAAACTCCTTTAAAATAAGGTACTGTCATCTGAATTCTCCTCTTTACTTCCTCCAGTCTAAATCCTTGCCCTTCTCTGAGCAAACCTCTATCCACACCCTACTTCCTATGGGTACAGGAAGGAGACAGTTTAGACCTCATCTCATTTAAAGTCTCTAGGAGAGTCTGGAGAGATGGTTCATCAGTTAAGAGCTCTTGCAGAGGACCCAAGTTCAATTTCCAGCACACACATGGCAGCTCACAGTCATCTGTAACTACAATGTTCCAGGGGCTCCAGTGCCCTCATCTGACCTCCAAGAGCACTAGGCACACATGTGATGCACAGACAACATGCAGGCAAAATACACATGCACATAAAATCAAAGTGAACTCTTTAAACTCTCTGAGAGATTTCAACTTGTTGCCAGAACTGCTTCCATGCCCTCTGCCCAGCCCAGAAGTGTTGGCTCTCCATGATTTCTTCCCGTTGACTCTCCTTTCCCCTGTGTCGCAGGCCCTCCACCCTGCTGACCAAGGCAGTCTTATCTGCTTCCTTAGTCTTGTTGTCATTGGTAATTCCCAAATCTATAACACATGTGCTGTGAGAGGCCCAGCCTCCCCTTCCACTGGGCCTACTCTCTCACATAGACCATTGTCACTAGCATCCTGACTCTGTGTGTGCCCCCGACCAGAACCACCCCTCACAACTCCACACCTTCTTCTGGGTCCACAGGCTGGATCCTCTTACTGTTCCTCCTGCAAGACCAGACATCTTTACTCTTTCCTTTATTCCCCAGACCCAAGTTACTGGTCCATTCTGTTGGTACTGTCTTCGCAGGTTTTCCTTTTCCATTACTCCCACAAGTGTCCCTCTCACAGTTCTATGAGCAACCCTCAGGGCTTCCTTACTGGTGACCCTACTCACATTCATTCCTCAAATTCCAACAGACTCCACATGGGAACGAGTGTGACTTCTCTTATACACAGCCCGTTCACTTCCTGTATCTCCTCTGAGCTTCAACTCATTATCCCACAAGTATTTATTTACCACCTATGAAGTCAAGTATTGTTTTGAGAAACAGCAATATGGCAGAGAACAAAACAGTGATCTGCCTTTATGGGGGCAAAGGTAAAGACATGCCTGAGGTAAAGGCATGGTTTGGCAAGACCTGCCACAAAGTTCTTGTTTTCCCCCACAGTCCACTCACCTACAGCTAATTATCCCTAATCTGGTGCTCTTCTGCTTCAGGCGCCTTGCCTTTGCCTGGTCTCTGCTGGGGAATGCCTTTTTCCCACCTCCATCCTCCCTTGGCCAGACCCCTACACTCAGTTCCCCTGGTGTACTTTACAGAAGTGATCTCTAGGATAACGTAGCTCCAGAGTTTAGTTTTTGTGCCTAGTCCATGCTTCACCTCCCCCATCTTAAAATGAAAACAATGATACACACCATATAGGTTGGTTGTGAAAATTAAGTTCAATCCATAAAAAATGCTTAGATACTTTAGGTCCATGACAAATAACAAGCCTGTAATAAGCATTAGCTGTCACCACTTTTATTTTAGCAGTGTTATATCGTTACTGTGTGGCTCGCCTCACTGCTCCACAGTTATCTCGGCTATTAAGCATGCCTTATTGTCTTTGTACTCTTGTGACTAATCTAATCCAGAACATAGTAGGGAGTACTGAGAGGAAGATAGAAAACTCTGCTGATTTAGGTCTGTGCCTGGGGTTTCCCATGACCAAACAGGATGATGGAGAAATAACAGCAACCTCAAAGGCTTCCCCTGCTATCTTTTAAACCAGGTATCCAATTGTGTGCTGTTTTCATTGTGTGCACAAGAGCTGCAAAGGATTGAGCAAGAATGGAGAATTAAGTTGGGCTGAACTGAACTGGAGACCAACTATTTACATTCCTTTATTCATTGACTCGTGGGGTCAAGACTCAGACCCTGCAATGACTACCCCAAAGCAGCCATTACCTTCAACTCCCAGCCCTTTGCCCCACTGCATACCTTCCATTTGCCCTGCCCCACACTACCATGTTCCCCTAAAAAAAGTTTCAACTGAAGCCCAGGAAGCAAAAGGAGTGCTGCAGAGAAAGGGGAAGGGGTGGAGAGGGGTTAGCACCTCCCTTCTTCCTTTGCTGAGATCAAAGCCAGTATGTTCCCTTGAAGGCCGGCTAGCCCCTTTCATCTCCTGCCCCACCTGCCTGGATGGGACTGCAGTGTGCCCATTTCCTTTTCTCCTGGAGCTGGAGGGCAGTTCCAGGGTGGGGCGGGCCATGGGCTATTTCTAGTGCTAGCAAAATCCCTCCACCTCAACATCTTCTTTGCGTACCATGAACCATCATCATGTTTCCTCTCCATCTCAACTATCAGTAACAGGTCTCTAGATCCTAGGACCAGAAACTATGAGAAAAGTCAATTTCTCAGCTGGTCCTAAGCTAACCCAATGGCTGAAGCAAGTGGGGAGGCCAGAAGGCTTGTTCTAGAAGAAGGAACAGGCTCTTCTTTCTACCTCTCAGCCCTGAGCATTTACCCAGCATTCCTCAGAGTATAGAGGGGACAGAGTTAAGCAAGGGCCTCTTGCCCCCAGGAGAGAAGAATTCATATTTATCAGAATCCTACCATATTCCAGGCTCCAAGTTAGGTCTTTTGGTAGATATTATCTCCTGACAGCCCAAACAGGTCAGCATTTATCATGCCTGGGGTAGAAATGACGAAACCAAGATTAACAAGCTTACCCCAGGCACACAGCTAAATCCAGGTGCCAAATTCCAGCTGTCCCTGGCTCCAACACCAGTGCTCTTTCCACTCCATCTCCAAAGCCCAGAAAAGCTGTTTGTGCTGAGGTGACTTTGAATTACTCCACACAATTAAACAGACACCTAGCTAAACCCTTAGCAAATTAACTTCAGTCAACGTATATTTAAGGGAAAATTGTGATGACCTGAGTTTCACTCTATGGGCCATGCAAAGAGAATATGACAGAGTTTGTGCTCTAGCAGAGTGGATATAACAAGTGCAAACTTATAACACAGGAACAGAGGCTTTGAATCCAGCCTATGGGTTCACTTGGCCTTACCCAAGCAAATCCTCCAAGACTGGGAGCTGCTGTGCATAACTGGCTTCCAATATAGGGACTTTTCTTAAACATCTGAGCGCCCCCCACTCCTGGACCTGAGAAAAAGAGTATTTGATTGGCAAAGGAGGAGGGAAGCTTTGGGAACCCAGACTTGGCTATTACCTGTAGTCAATCTGCTTCAGCAAAGAATGGGTCATTGATGACTCTGCCCAATGTGTGGCTCAATCAGTTAAAGCCAGGTGCAAATGAAGCCAGGATAAGAGGCTTAATCCTAGTAGAGCTGCTTGGTCATAGGCAGGCAGTTCTGGCCCCAACTGACCATGTGGTTAGCAGCCTGTGCTTTTTGTCAAAGGGGACTAAAGCAGGAAAGTGTAGGTAGTCACATAGTAGGCACTCAAGTGAGAACATGCTGTTCCAAACCCTTGGCTCCAGACAAGCTGCTTATAGCAGGCCTTGCTGACCAAGGACCCACAGTGTCAGCTCTGCACATGGAGACAGCAGTCACTCCTTTTATACCTTGGCTAGGCACCCTGCATCATATTTTTATACTACTCCAATGCCAAGGGTGTGGGTCTCCCCAAAGAGCTGCTTTGATGCAGCTGCTTGTGTGGCTCTAAGCTTGTCTTTCCATTCCCATGAGATGAATACGTCAGTTGACACATCTCAGGAGAAGAGGCCACCACACCTGTTTGAAGCCTTCTCTTCTACAACTTGAACTGAAGGGCCCTCCTCAGCTAAAAATAAATGCGTCTCAAGTTTCTTCAGCCATGATGAGGGGGTAGTTTCTAGATGTGTCCCCCACCCCAGGTAACCTTGCTTTTCTGCTTAATATAGGGATTTGGTAAAGATAATCTCTACCCGAGGTAGCTTCCATCTCTAAAATTTGGAGTGCCAGGAATCACAAAATTATATCTCTGGTGATGACTAAATACCACTCCCTTTCTAGATCAATTCACATACATGGCATGAGAAACATTGGCATGATCTTGGATAATTGAATGTGTAGGATTTTCTTTTATGCTATATAAAAGCTGTCTCCCCATAAAATTAATCACAGGGATTCCATAAAGACACTGCTAAAACCTCTAGAAATCGTTCTACAATATCTCCCATGGTACCAGATGTACATCCAGACTCCCAACAAGGATACTGTAAGTGACAGTGGCAATAACTTAGGGTTATTTGAGTGGCATCAGAGTCACGGCATAGCAAGATTCCTGTTTTCATATGTGCAATAGTGTTTGAGGTTTTGTTTTCTTTTGTTTTAGGGGAATTTGGATTCCCTGGTTTACTTACTACCTAACAATGTCACTATTGAAACACATCATGTTAAAGACCATATGCTCTCTCTCCAGAGAGCGTACACAAATACTATTTCTGTTTAAAAAAAAAAAAAAAAACCTAAACAGAAATCATAGCTTTGCATATTTCTCATTCAAAGACTGATCCCATTTGAATGATTCCTTTGTTGCAGAATGCTTTTCCCCAAGTGGGCCCTAACAGAAGCTAAATTAGATATCATGACTTAATGAAAGGTCATGAGGAGTCATCTAACGAACTAGAAATAGAATCCACAAGCCTTTATTTTGATTCCTCGATTTAAAAACAGAAACTTTACTATAGAGAAAGAAAAACCTAAAGTAGTCTTAGTAGACTCACTTTGCCATTCATGGAGCAGGAATCTAAGACAACAAAAGCTAATGGACTGTGAGGCCAAGAGATAAATAAAGCGCAAGGGACTGCCTGCCTCCAGAGAGCTCCTATCCAGTGGGGAGAGGAGAGAATAGTCACTGCTGAGAAGTATCTATCCAGTGCTTATGCACACCAAGAGAACCCTCAAAAGACAATAATGCACCTTTACACCCTGCACGCAATTGGCATCATGACCTGCGTGTGACTTGCAAGCAAGCACTCTCTATCTGAATGGTGGTCGTAAGAGAGGCACCAGCAGTGCTGTGGAGGTCGGCAGAGAACGAAGGACACCTTTGTGAAGGAGGTGACATTTTAGCTATGCCTGGAAGTTGGGGAGATTTTCCCCACAGGCAGCATGGGCTGAGGGGTGCAGGAAACCAATGAGTTCTAAGGAAGGACAAAGTGTGGAGGGAGCACAGTGGGCTAGCGTGCGAGAGCACAGGGAGCAGGGAGAGCTACGGCCCAAGCAGAGGAACCTTTGACAGCAAGCTCCCAAATTCCACAGTGCCCGTCACTGAAGGACGGAACAAGTGCACATAGCGATGCCACCAGGGCAGAGCTTCCTGCCACTTCGTGCCACTCTGCCCTTTGAGGCTGCCCTGACCATGTCAAGAATGGTGAGCTTCTTTTGATTGCCCTGTTTGTTTGTATGTGATTTGGTTTGGAGGTTTTATGTGGTTTTGTTTGTTTTTTGGCCTTTCCCTTTTCCTTACAGTTTTTCACAGCATATGGTCCTGATTATGTGCTGGAAATCACGCCAAGCTGCCGGCCAGACCGCAATGAGCCCCACCGAATCCAGAAAATCCTCAACTACATCAAAGGTGAGCACCACCCTCCAGTCCTGCCCTCCTTATTCCACCCAGTGTGTGGTGGCCTGCTGCTGGGGGCTTCCTCAAATACCATTTGTCTTTTGGCAGCTAATCATTCCACTGACTTGGAAAGGAAGCCTCTTTTGGGCCTAACATCTCATAGCTGGAATTCTACAACAAGCCACTCTGGTTGAGATTGTCACTTGGCTGGCTAATGTCACCTTCAGAAGAACAAAAGGCTCAACTTTAAGGCACTTCCAAGGGAAAATCAGTTATAAAATATTCTGAGAGCCTTTTTCTTTGAAAAGGCCAACAGTAAAACCATCTTTACGGGTTAGGGTATATGTCTCAGTGGTAGAGCATTTGCCTACCACTCCATCTCCAATGCTGTGAAAAAGCAAAACAGAAAAACTTCTCTTTAAATTGAGGGAAGTTCAAGTGAATTTAGACCTGATGCATTAGGACATGGAAGGAATTCCTCCCCCAAACACTCTTGCAGCATGGTCTAAGAGAGAGCCTTGCAAGTCTATGGAGGTCCAGTGAGCAATCAGGGAGTTTGATGTTCTTGGAACGGAGCTCCAGCCTTGCTCTTAGAACCCAAGACTACAGCTACTGCCCTCTATCCCCTCCCCAAGTTATTTGTCCCAGGATAGAGAAGAATGGTAGTTATGGCTATATAGTTCACTGGATTCTTGGGAGAGTCTTTGCTCTTAGCTTTCCATTAGAACCCCTTCCCAACCTCTCAGCTGCTTCCCCCCTCTTTTTTTTAAAAGACTTATTTCTCATCTATCATTTTTAAAGCAATCATTTTCCTGGTGTGTGTGTGAGAGAGAGAGAGAGAAAGAGAGAGAGAGAGACAGAGAGAGACAGAGAGAGAGAGAGAGAGAGGAGAGAGAATGAGCATACACACATGCTTGGTTCCTATTTGCAGAGTTAAGAAGCCAAAGATATCATATTGCCTGCCCCAAAGAGTGAAATTCTCTTGTTTATTCATAAAATGACACAGACAGTGCCAATCCCCACTTTTGACTCTCCTTCCCTGGAGTGTAATCCTGTGTGAAAAGAGGCCTGCTCAAAGCTGGCCTCATCTGAGGGGATATGCAGTGTTCTGAGGGTCTTTTGCCAAAAGCTATGCTCAGTAGCATAGTGAGCTCAATGACAAACAACAAAGCCCTTGGTAAGGATCATGCTTCTGGGGCTCCTTTGACCTGAGAAGGTTTTCTATGCTAATGAGCCTCAGACCTCAGTTACACTCACAGCTAATTGCCCCTTGTAAGGTCCTGTAACCCAAAGCTTCTTTTGCCCCTCAAGTTTCAAATCACCTTCCTCTAGTCTCCTAGTAGCTTCCCACTGCACAAGTCCTCACTTTCCAACAAGTCTTCGTCCTGTCTCAAATCTTAAGAACTTCATAATCCTTTGTTGCTGGCCCTTCTTGCTGTGCTGCAATCTGGACAAACACCGGAGACTTGCACCCTTCCCCCTGTCTTCCCTCTGCTCCTCTCTGCTCCAGAACACAGTCCCTATTTTCCCTGAGACTGATTGTAAACCAGTTTCACTGGTTCCTGCTTATCACTCCTTCTCCTACCTTGCTATTTTCCCTCCCGGGCTCTAAATTCTGGTGGCGCCCAAAGTACTAAAAGCAGACAGCAGACACACACCTCTGCAGCACCCAGCTCATACCTCATGTCTGCACGTGCATGGATGCCCTTGCCTCTCTGCACACATTCCCAGGCCCATGACTCCAGACAGTGGCGCCATTTGCTCTTGGGGAAATGAAATGGCAACGAGGAGAAGCTTGATGGAGGTGATGCAGAGAGATGAGCTGGAAGAGAGCTAAGGGAGGAGCAAGTGCGGTGACTCAAGGTAAAAGGCAGTGCCAAAGGTTAGTTAAAACAAAACGAGGACACCCCAGAGGACATGGCAGTCCTCTTTTTGAAGTGTTTTAACAGATGGAGGCACTATTCGGATAGTAACACAATGAATTTTAGCATGGAGAAAACATCTGAGCCAGGAACTAGATTCTCAAAAGAGACTTCGTGCAAAGCAAAATGAGATGTGGCTTAACAGCATTTCGTCTAAAAGAGAATTAGAGACCGTAGTTGACACGGAGTTCAGCATGAGTCACCGGGTCAAGGTGGCCTCCAGAGATGCTAATGCAGTATCGACCTCACTTTAAAAGGGCTCTAGACAAATAGGAACATGTTGCAGGAGGTCAGCCAGTCTGGGGAAAGCACTGGAGCCCAAGCTCCAAGAGGTCTGACTAGAAAAGCTGGGGCTTTCTGGAGAAGAGAAAACTCAGGAAGGGGGGAGGGAGGGAGGCTGTCAGAGAGCAGCAGGACAGGGTCTATGTGGATATAGGGCACAGGGGTGGACTTATGGACAGGTATCATAAAAGGACTGATTTTTCATTCGCTAGGAGGAATTCATAAACAATTAGAGCTATTTGAAGTGGAACAGGGTGCCCAGAAGAGAACGAGGACTGTCACTAGAGACGGAAGGTGAGGAGTAGAAGGTCATTTGACTAGCAAGCTCCTGCCTGGGGAGAAGATTCCTTCCAGCCCTCAGATTCCAGACATTATAACAGGCAATCAGAGCACAGGGGGAATGAGAAGGAGCTGGTGAACAGCTTAGGTTGGCTGATGAGTCACTGTGTTGGGTGGGGACTGCTGAGTAAAGGAAGGAACTGATACGGAGACAAAGGGAAGCGAAGTCAATAAGAATAGGTGACAAAGAGCCGGGAGGGTGGGCGGCAAGGACAGTGAGTAGAGACTAGGAGAAATGTTCGGATTTTCCATTAACTGTCTCTGTTACAGAGTCTTTGTACCCCTAGCCAAGCAAACTAACAAAGCACCTAAGTCGGGAACTGAAAAAGAAAACTCAGCTCAGCCTAGAAGAATGGAGGCTAGAAAAGAAGTCCAAATGCTGCTCAAAATGGCCAAGCTAACCTGCTATACTGATTCTGTGCCCCTCAGCCTAGTGACGCAGGCTGCCATCAGATAGTGTGTTGCCATGACAATGGTCAGTGTGGAAAGGCTTTTTGAGTTTTCTGTATTCTGAAAGATGTCCTTAACCAGTCTTCAAGACTGTCATTTGTTCTTGTATATAAAAACCTCCGTGACACTGGCTGCTCCTTACCGTGTGTCCCCATCCCATCAAAACCTAGAGCAGGGCCCAGGTCACAGGTTGTTTAGGGAAGGTGAAGGGGCACAGAGAGGGTAGAGGGACTGGCCCCTGTGCAAGGGAGTTTATCCCCAGTATGTCTATCCAGTTGAATTTGTTCAGCCTTGGGGTTTTGAGTTTTTTGTTTCTGTTTTAGGTTTTGGTTTGTTGTTGTTGTTGGTTGTTGTCCATTTCTGTTTTCTCACTAAATCCCTTAGAAACATAAATAATGAAATTTTAGCCTATTGGAAATGAAACCCCACAAGATTTGATGCATGCATTGTACATGCCCCAGGACAACTAAAGGCAAATGCAAATTGCACCTAACCCATCTTTTTGCCCATCAGTCTTTTAAAAAAAAAGACAGAATTTGAAACACAGAGAGTCAGGCTGGAGTGATGTTCAATTCCCAGCACCCAAAACGGCAGCTCACAACTGTCTGTAACTCCTGTTCCAGAGGATCTGACACCCTCACACAGACATGTATACAGTCAGGCAAAACACTGATGTACATAAAATAGAAAAACAAAACCAAAAACCCACAGAGACTTAACTAAAGCTACTCACTTTCGACACAGAAAAGATCTATTTTCTTTTCAACAAACTGTCCTTCTTGTCCTAGTGAGCTACCCTAAGTGTACACTTCATTGCCCCCAAGAAAGTCCACATTTCAGAGTGCATGACTGAACACAGCTCATGACTACTAACGTGAAGTCATCCTTGCCCCATCTCCACATGCGTGGAGTTGTTTGCCTTTCCTCTGGTTAACATACTCCAGAGGAATTAGCTCATAGTGAACCTTCCAGACTTGGAACAGTGCTGATGTGATCAATCCCCAGAGGGGCCCAGCTAGCTCGGGCATAGGGAAATGGGGTAGAGGTAGGAATTTGCTGCTCTGCAGTACCTATGGCACTTAAAGCAAGTAGGGGCCACCGGGGGCTCCGTGCTTCATGTTTCCTCTGAAAGGAGGGGAGGGTGCACTGTGCAGTCGTGACTATAGAGTGGAATTAACACCAGAGATTTCAGCACATGCTTAAGGGTTCCCAGAACTATACTCCAAGCTTGCCTTGGGATACAGAAAGAAGTCATGGGATCAAGAGAGAAGGAGAAAGAAGGGGAGAGAAAGACGGTGCAAGAGGGAAGGAGGGGACCTAGGGGTACACCTGCCTTTCCAGTCCTTATGAAGAAAGCTGACAGTACAGCAGCAGGTACAGGGCAGGGTAAGGAGGGACCAACAGACTGATGTTATCATGGGGAGAGAAAGCACTGGTGAAAAAAGAATAGCTGCTATATCTCTTCTAGACGAAGAAACTAAGGCTCAGAGAAATAAGTGACTTAACCAAAGTCCTCGTCCTTCATTCAGCAGGTACTTACTAACCACTTCCAGTGTGATTCACAGCATGCTGTGAGGGTAGCGCAGACATTTGAACCCAGGTCTGTCTCAGTGGGAACTTTGCAGTCAGGCTCTTTGGCCTTTTTGGTTCCCTGCCTCACTTTGGCAAGCCATCGCTGCCTGTTAAATCTACTCACCATTTCTATGTGCTTTAGCCCCCAGCCCCACCCCCAGGAAGCCCATCTTACCCCCACACTGCACACTCTGCTCCTTCCATGTAGCTTTTCCAAAGCACCTGGAATCCTGGAAATCCCTGGAAACAGGAGGAAAATGTCCATGAGCAACTCCTAAAGTTCTGACCCCACCCCCAGCCATGCCTTTTAGTGCTCCATCAGCTCCCACCCAGCTCAAATCTGGAGCTTTGAACTCTGTTCTGAGCTAAGAGGAGGACAGGGAACAAGAGGCTAGCCCAGGCCGGGCGGTGGTGGCGCACGCCTTTAATCCCAGCACTTGGAAGGCAGAGGCAGGCGGATTTCTGAGTTCGAGGCCAGCCTGGGTCTACAGAGTGAGTTCCAGGACAGCCAGAGCTACACAGAGAAACTCTGTCTCGAAAAACCAAAAAAAAAAAAAAAAAAAAAAAAAAAAAAAGAGGCTAGCCCCAAAGCTCCTGCCACCTCCAGTGTGTCTATGGCCACCAGCTCCAGCCTGCTGTTTACAGTTCTACAGCCCCGTGCTGAGACCCTTTGCACATCTGCTGCTAATATTGTTGAGAGAACTATTGTGTGGGGGATGGGGAAGGAAGCATCCACACACACACCCCAAATTGCAGCTTGAAGTCTAAAGGTAGTAAGTATCGTTCTATGAGTTGGCAGCGGGGCTCAGACTTCAAGGGCTGCTGGAGCCCTAAGCTCAAAGCAGTTCTGCATGAAGAGACACTACCCCAAAGAATTGAGGCTTACCCTGACACCTCCTCTTACTGTCTGAGAAGCATAAAAAGGGGTTAGGAAGCAGGGTTGATCCCAAGGACAAAACCGACCATTTGCTTTCTGGTTTCTTGGAAGGACTTTGGAGCAGGATTGTGGTGGAAATCCCGAACCAGTTTGCTTGGCTTTAAGTAAAGATCTCTGTGACTTCTCTCCCTTATCTCCCCTTCCTGTTCTCTGCCCTCTCAGCATCCCTCCCCCATCCCCCAGCAAACTCCAGGAGCCGGCCACCTGCTTGCACTTTCCTACTAATCAGACTCCTATCTTTGCTTCACTAAAAGCATAAGGAATGAAAGGTTTATTGTGGTTATTGATGCCAAGTAAGTTACCAAGATGGCATGCTAAAATTTTTTACAAATTCTAAAACACATTTGGGGGCTATCCCCCCCAAGTTATGATAAATTAGCAGCTTAAATTTAATATATCATGATATGAAGACCTCTACATGATAGCACTGCCTTCCCTGTGCCTACTAATCATCTCTCACCCCATCACTGTTTTTACCCCATCACTCTTTGTAATCCATTCCTACCCTTCATAGGCTCCCAAAAATGCATTCTGAATCAGTTACAATTTTAAGAGATATGGTCCTGTCTTCTCGTTAAATATCAACTCAATTAAGTTGTTTTTGAAC
Organism: Mastomys natalensis; assembly: GCA_021653895.1. Lineage (NCBI taxonomy): Eukaryota > Metazoa > Chordata > Mammalia > Rodentia > Muridae > Mastomys > Mastomys natalensis. Next base: position 156,870 of record JAJTUV010002650.1, on the reverse strand, counting down.
CTCTGATGTGTTTGCTGTCATGAGCACTAAGAGTGACTGAAGGCATGACCTCTGCTTCTAGAGAATAACTGAAGTAAGATCCCAAGGATGGTTTGAGGATATGGGGGGGTGGGGGGGCCCTGCATAGAAGCAGCTGAGAGTAAAGCTTGAGGGAGATTCCTTTCTGAAGGCCAGAGGATCTGAATGGAGCAGAGTACCGATGGGGACGGTCAGCAAGGGAATCTCAGAAGCATGAGGACAAAGGTGGCATTTATTTCAAGTTGAACAGACCAGATCACATACAAAAAAGTGGAAGCCATTCTAGGTTCTAGAATGAGGAATGACATGATAGAGTGATGTCTGGGATGAATCGTGACAGTGTAGTCTAAAGGTGGACCTGGATGGACCTGGGCTAGAGCTGAGAAATAGTGTGTAAAGAGTGTCAGCAGGCCTTGGGGGTAGGTAATTTATAGAAAATCAAGGATAAGGGAAGAAGGAAGGTCACTCTGGGGTTTCCTAAGTGAGCACAAAGCGGGACTGGGAAGCTACCAGTGGAGGGGGCCTAGCTTTACACACCCATGCTTAAAGTACCTTATTCTGTCCATAACATATTCTGTTTTGATATACTGAATTTGAGATATAATGCTAATTCCATCTAGTATTCTTATATGGAAAATTTTGTTGCAGCCAACTACAAAGAAGATTTTTAGAAATACTTGGGTGAGATAAGTATTATATGTTAAGTAAAAAAAAAAAAAGCCGGGCGGTGGTGGCGCACACCCTTAATCCCAGCACTTGGGAGGCAGAGGCAGGTGGATTTCTGAGTTCGAGGCCAGCCTGGTCTACAAGGTGAGTTCCAGGACAGCCCGGGCTACATAGAGAAACCCTGTCTCGAAAAACCAAAAAAAAAAAAAAAAAAAAAAAAAACCCAAAATGGTTTAATGCCATCAACTCTCAATTGTATAAATGTATCTATGTGGAAGTATGGTGGCTATGCACAGAAAAACATTCAAAAGAAATGTAACAGTTGTGATACAGGTTGTTTGAGGCAGGGTTTCATTGTATAGCCCAGGCTGACCTCAAACTCATGATCGATGTCCTGCCTCAGGCTCTCCAGTACTAGGATTGCAGGCAAGTGCCACCATCTCCATCTGTCGCTCAATGATACTTGGCCAAAGTACTTTTAACAGTTGTCATCTAGATTAAAATTATGAGTAATTCCTCTTTTTTTATATGTTTTTAAAGTTTCTAGCATGAATATATATTGTTTCACAGAAAAAGTATGTATGGTTTTTGTTTAAAGAAAAGACGGTAAGAACTAGGGATGGAGCTGTACTATTTTAGAGCCTATCCAAAAGGCCAAAACTTGAATCCTTAGTTATAGATCTTATTTTCCAATTATACATTATAAAATATGGCCTACAGACCTACAGACCATTTCAAAAATGGATTTGGGGTGAGTATTTTAAAAGTTTCAAATGCCATTTTCTCTAGATACCTTAGGAATTCTAGGGTATTCCATTTCTTGACATTCAGATGATCCTTTGTTAAAAATGTAAACCTCTTTTGTCCTCTGCCAAAAGGCAGAGAATCCAAATGTTTCTTTTTCCAAATGGCCATCCATTCTAAGGTGTCTCTCTAGGTTTTGGTCTTCTGCTCCACTGATCTATAAAATCTGTTCCTTCACGGTCATTAGCACCATGGCTATATTAATAAATCCTAGGATGAGAATGGTTCCTCATAGTTTACTGTAAAGGCTGGATGTTGTGTGTACTGCTGCAATCCCAGCGCTCAGGAGGCTGAGGCAGGAGTATTGACAATACGTACCAGCATGTGCTACAGATTGAGACCCGTCTCAAAAAAAGAAGTTAGTTAGGGCCTGTCAAATGTTTCGGTAGGTTAAGATTCTTGCCACTATGCCTGATGACCCGGAGTTCAAGCCTGTGACCCATGTAGTCACATGGTAGAGAGTAATTCTCTGACCTACATGCCTGCAAACTAACATTTGAATATGCACAGATAAATACATGTAAAATAAAATTAAGCTGAACCGGTTCTTTGTCTTTCCATATGAACATTAGAATAGCCTTGTCTAGTTCTATAAAGTAATGTTGATGTAATTTAGAAAGGACCTGTGTTAAGCCTATACTTCTTTTGGATATAATTGATATCTTTACTCTGTTGAGTCTTCCAGTCTATAAATATGGCAATATCCAACTTTTATATGTAAATGTTGTTGTTGTTAATTTTAGTGTGCTGAAGATTGAACCTAGGGCTTTATGTGTGCTAGACCAACCACTATACCACCGAGCTACATCTTCAGTCATTTCACTTTAATTTTGAGACAGAATCTTGCTAGGTTGTCCAAGCAGGTCTGAACTTCAATCCTCCTGCCTCAGTCTCCCACATACCTGGGATTATAGGCCTGAGCCACCATACACAGCTAGATTTTTATTTTCTTCATTAACATTTTATAACATATAATAAAAGTATCAATGTACCAAGATATAGCAATCCAAAAAATGTATATGCCTCAGACATCAGTGTCTTGAAATACATGAAGAAAAACTGATATGATTGTACATGGAAATAGAAAATCTATCATTAAGACTGGGAAGATAGCCCAGCAGCCAAGTGCTTGCCTAGCCCATGTAAGGTCTTGGTTCAATCCACATTTCAGAAAAGAAAATTAAAAAGAGAAAATCCATGATTAGAGTTATAGACTTCAGTATCCCCTTCTCATCAGCCAGTTTAGCAGACAGAAAAAGCCAGCATATAGAAGAACTCAACAGCGCTATCCATTAATAGGTTCAAACTGACATTTATGGGTTACGCTAAACAACAATAGAATACACATTTTTTTAAGTACTAAAGGAACATATACCAAGATAGGACCATACACTGATCCATAAAATTAATCTGAACCAATTGAAAATAACTGAGATTATATAGAATGTCTTTTCTAATCATAATAGCATCAACACAGAAATTACAAACCTCTTGCAAAAGAAAACTCAAGGTCCACATAGCTTCACTGGAGAATTCTAATTCTACTGAAACCCAGAATTAGCACCAATTCTGTATTATCTTTTACAGAAAATAGAAAAGAAAACTTTTGTTGTTGCTACTGTTGTTGCTTGTGCTCTTTAAGGAAAGTGCTGTCTGTCTCTCTCATACACACACATAGACAGAGACTTGTGTACATGGTCATGTGTGTAACTACAGGCACATGTGGGACAGCATACATATTGAGGTCAGGGGACACCTTGAGTGGTCCTAGCCTTCCTACTTGTTTAAGAGAGGGTCTCTGGTGTTCACTGCCACATATACCAGTCTAGCTGGCCTTTGAGTTTCCGGGATTCTGTCTCTGCTTCCCGCCTTACAGTAGGAGCCCTGGGATTACAGATGTGTACTATGCAGATTCCGGGGATCTGAATTGGAGTTCTTGTGAGTGTGTTGTAAGTGCTTTTACACACTGAGCCTTCTCTCCAGCCCAAAACAGGGTCTTGCGATGTAGTCTTGTCCACATAGTTTAGACTGACCTGGAATCTGTGGTAGTCCTCTTGCTTCTCATTGGTGTTTAGATTACAGGCATTATTACTTTTTATTTCCCTGCCTCAACTTGACAGGAAATGTTTAAGAAACAAAACAAAAACAAACAAAACTTACATATATATGTAAAAATTACTGCTATGTGATACTGAATGATGAAATAGAATGTTTTCCCTTCTAAGTTCTAGACCAAGGCAAGGATGTCTAATCTTGCCACTCTTATTCAAGATAGTACTGGTATTCCTAGCCAGTACAATAAGGCAAGAAAAGGAAATTTTATATATATATATATATATATAATGTGTGTGTGTGTGTGTGTGTGTGTGTGTGTGTGTGTGTATACATATATATATATATATATGTATACACACACACATATATCAGAAAGGAAAAAACATTGCCTCTACTTTGTTATGAATAATGGTTCATGTCAAAAACTTAAAGGAAAAAAATAGCTAGAACTAAAAAGTTAGTTCAGGAGCTAGGACTAAAACCCCATAGCAGAGTGCCTGTCCAGCACGCATGAAGCCTAGTTGCAATAACAAGTACCACCACAGAAATTAACAAAAAAAAATATTCAATGTGGTCATTAAAAACACTTAAAATTAATTGTATTCTCTATACTAACATGTGGAAACAAAATTAAAGTAAAAAATATAGCGCCATTCAGTCACTTGAATCAGAAGAAAAAAAAAAAAAAAAAAAGAAAGAAAGAAAATGTGAGTCAACCATGGTGGCCTACCCTTGTGATCCCAGATATTAAAGCAGAAGGGTTCTCAGTTTGAGGCTTACCTGGTAGCTTGGTGAAACTCTCAGTATTTAAAAAAGAAAAACGGGGGGGGGGGGGGGGTAGTGGCATCAAGATGTCTTTGCAGTAAAGACATTTGCCACCAAGCCAATGATTTGAGCTCAATTCCCCAGGCCCACATTGTAGAAGGAGAGTGTTGACTCCCAAAAGTTGTCCTCTGGCCTACACATACACACAGACACACACACAGACACACACACGCACACACACACACACACACACACACACACACACACCACACTGTATAGGTAAATGTTAAAAGAAGCAAAAGAAAACCTTCTAAAAGTGAAAAGGGAGCCATTAATTATTTTATATGCCACTAAAGGCTGAAGCTAAGGCTTCATGTTATGCAATTGATCACCACCAGACTTTCTTTTCACTCTTTTTTTAAGATAGAATTTCTATTAGTCAGAATTCTCTAGAGGAACAGAACTTATAGAATGAATATATATATATACATGTGTGTGTATGTATATACATATATATTTAATAAACATAAATAATATGTATTATATAAATATATAAATGTATATATACATACATATGTATATAAAGGAGGTTTATTAAAATGACTTAGAGGCTGTGGTCCAACTAGTACAACTGTGGCTGTCTACCAATGGAAAGTTAAAGGACCTAACAGTTCAACCCAACCAGGAAGAGAGAGAGCAAGCTTCTGTCTTCTATATCATTAATATAGCAGAAAATGTCATCCAGATTAAAAGTGACTCTTCCTACCTCAAAAGATCCATATTAGAAGGGATCTTCCCATTTCAAATGATTTAATTTAAAAAAAATATATTCCTCACAGGTGTGTTCAGTCATTTGACTTTTAGTTAATTCCAGGTATAGTCAAGTCGACAACCAAGAATAACCATCACAGGGTCATGTTGAATTGCCCAAACTAATCTCGAACTTCCTATGTAGCCCAAGCAGGCCTTGATTTTACAATCCCTGCCTCAGCCTACACCAGTGCTAGAATTACAGACCTGTGCCACCAAGGTATAGCTTCTACTGAAATATGTTTACATCTAGTTCCCTAAAAAGTCAATCAAATAAAACATCTGGGTTCCATAAGGGGCCAGCATCAATAATTTGAGAACAAAGGGGAAGCACCTCATTGCTGCTTAGCAGGAGTACGAACTCATGTTCCCATTAGACCTTCATTAATACTACACCTTGGCAGGGATGGAAGTGGCACATTATTTTAAACAGAGCCTCCCTGTGTAGCCCAGGCTGGCCCTAACTCACACCTTTCTACCTCTGCCTCTTCAGTGCTCAGGGTTACAGACAGACCTGCACCACCCCATTTGACTTTATAGTGGGTCTTTTTTTTTTTTACTGCTCCCCACAGGATTTCTGTGATGTAGTAGTGGTAGGTCTACTTGGTATTCAACAGAAGTGAAAGAGGAGCAGGATATTGCTACACTAATTTCCTATTTCAAGTTTTCATTCATCAGTAAATATAGATTAGGTGCCAAATATATATCTGTGCCAAAAGCTGCCCTAGGCACTAGAGATGTAGGCTAGGAAAAATAAAGACTTTGCCCATCAGAGAACTTGTAGTCTACTGAAACAGATATGCTGTGAACAAATGAACAAATACTTAGTGCTGATTCCTGATTCATTCAAAAGAGCACCATTTTAGACAGTAGTCAGTAAAAGTCTTTCTGAGCAGATAATGTTTGAGAATCTGAGAGTTTTACTAACGTGAGTGAAGTTTTACAAGAGCCAGGTGAAGACTATTCTAGATGAAAGGCAAAGCATGGTTAAAGACCCATGGAAGAAATAGTTTTAGTGTTTATTGTATATGTTTTAATGTATATTAGAAGTACAGAAGTCACATGAAACTTTGAAGTTAAAAACTTTTATGTTTTATTCAATATGTGTGTGGTGTGTGTGTGTGTGTGTGTGTGTGTGTACACGTATATACATATCACAGTGCATTGCGGAGTTCCAAGGACAACTTTGGGGACTCAGTTCTCTCTTCCTATCATTATGGGGTCCTGGAGATCAAAATCAGGTTGTCCTGCTGAGCCATCTCACCAGCTTGAAACCTTTGAATTTCATAGATATTGTTGCTTATGATGAAACTATTTTTTTTTTTTTTTTTTTGGTTTTTCGAGACAGGGTTTCTCTGTGTAGCCCTGGCTGTCCTGGAACTCACTCTGTAGACCAGGCTGGCCTCGAACTCAGAAATCCGCCTGCCTCTGCCTCCCAAGTGCTGGGATTAAAGGCGTGCGCCACCACCGCCCGGCAAGATGAAACTTTTTAAAAATAAGTTTACATAAGAAAGGTTTCTGTGTGTAAATACGCTAAAACTCTTGGAAGCATTGAAGTTTTTAGGATGCACAACTAAAGTATTTATTAGTTCCATTTAATAGGCGAGGAAACCAAGGCGTTCGGGGTTAATCGCTTTGTACAAGGCCACATAAGGGGAAAGTGGGGGGCAGGAGTTGGGATCCCACCTGGGAAGGTGAGGATTGTACTCAAACTTACAAGAGGAAATACACATCTTTTTTCTTCTGCCTGGCGAAGCTGATTATTGCACAAAACAAATGAAAAAAATTTTCAAGAGCAGCCGGCAGCCCCAATATGTTTAAACACTCTGTGTTTGTTTTCCTAACCATACCTAAAGCAATGGTACGTCACTCATCTTCCTTCAGCTCTTAGTGTGAAAATGATTGAGGGGCAAAAGGAAGGTAGGCAATTATTAGAGAAAATAAGGTAAGCTTCTCGGGGGTTCTGGAATGTCTAACTGTTGACAACCTTTGGGCTACACAGAGGCTCTTTAACCATCTGAGGTTGGGAGCTGTGCAGAGTCCAGCAGCAGCACTGAGGGTCATTTGATTGCAAAGTAAGACTCCCACTACACACACACACACACACACACACACACACACACACACACGCCTCCACTTTACCTGGATGGTGACATTCCCACACCACAGTCACCAGAATGTTACAACCTTTTGAGAAAGGAAAGTATCTTCATGGCTCCTCGTTTGCCCACATCCTTCTGCGTCTTTGCAGCTCCAAGCATTATTTTGGAGGGGGGATTTCATAAAGATTTCTAAATTGAGTTAGAATTTCAAGTCTATTGTGACATGCAAATTAGTCCTGCTTGCCTGTTGGCAGCAAAGCAGCTGAAGTGCCTAGAGACGGGCCATAAAATGAAAACATCAAAGTGATTAAATGTGCCCGAAGAGCATAATTGAGTGCATGAATAAGAGAAAATAAAACAAATTGATTTTCTCCAGTGCCAGAAAAACAGAATAATTGAGAACAAAATAATAGACTTTGAAGTAATCAAAGTGAGGAATGCACCATAGTGACACAGAAACAGCCAGTTGTGGGAGAGATTTATTGTGTTTCTGTTATCATTTTTACAACTTTAATTTCATTAGCTAATAAATACAAATCAATTGAAAAATCAGTCAACCAGAGAGGAAGCCGTCCCAAGCCAAGATTTTAATTCACACCTCTAAAACAGACTGAGGCGGTGATCCTTAATCCACTCTCTCACATGTGTGCGCATGCACGCACATGAGCGCATGCCCACACACACACACACACACACACACACACACACACACGCATGCACACACACGCGCGCGCACATACATATACACACACACACACACACACACTCTGCAATCACAACAAGTTCTGGAAAGCCTCATTGGAAGGTGGTGACCAGCAGCTGCCTATTCTGCCCGTCACTTGCCATATACAGTTTACTGATTCAGCCATCAAAGTGGTAACTTTTATACTCCACTAAGATCTCCGTCAGAAAGAATTGCCTGAGTATAAGCATCCTAGTTTACAAAGATGATGTTTTCATGACACTGACCACATCTGTGATCTTGCCCTGGATCCTGTAACTTCATTTGGTGGTGACAGTGGTGACAGCAGCTATGAACACAACAGCAGGAATACCTGTCACTCTTGTAGTACTGCTGAGAATATGTGGCTTGCTCCATTCCCCCCTCCCTCAAAAAACAGTGACAGTGAAATCTAATCTAAAATTGAGAGGACCAAACAAGACTGTGCTACCCCTTTGGCATCCAGTTTGCTGGCTATGATGCTAGGCAAGACCAAGGCAGGAAAGCTAGATGGAGGTAGACTTCTCATGTTGAGCCTGACTGTAGAGCATCAGGGACAGCAAGCCATGCTGGGACCAGGTGCTGGAAGATCACAGAGTAAACATGAGACTGCTTGGAAACTATTTTTATGGCTCCTCCAAGAAAAGAATCCCTCCACCCCACTCCTCAGCTGTTCATAGCTCAGTGGCCCTTCCCTTCAAGAGCCACAGCATTGACTGATAGGACCTGAATTGTGGATTTTCCTTTATAGGCCTTTGAGCTACTCTGGCAGTAGGTGGGACTTCCAGATGTTTGTGACTCACTCTGTCTTCAGGGTTCCGTAGTTGTGACCATGTCTTTGGCTATAGTAGAGGTCTTGGGACCGCTGGGATTGTAAAACAGGGTGTACAAAAGGAGCTGGCCATGCTGAGACTGGCACTACTTGCTGGCTGCATAGGATGGCACAGATAAGAGACTATGCCTGCCAGACCTTTCTGTCCCCTTGAATCCATCTTCTAGGAAGCACCAAGATGGCGAAGGTACTCTCAGACCTTCTAGTGACATGCAAGACCTAACTGAGATATGCCTTGAAATGAGTAGTAGATGTTAACATTTTGTACAAAACAACAAGAGTTTGTCTCTAGTTCAAGCTGAAGTTCTCAGCTTCCATTTCCCACTGGTGTTTGGGTGGAGCAAATCATTTTGAAACTCTAAAGCATTATACAGATGTAAAGCTGAATTAGCCTCCCTGCCTCTGTTATTCCCATTATCCTTGATTTCCCAGCACAGAATTTTTGTCTGAAAAAGCAATGTGGAGCAGGAACATTGACAAAAAGAGCCCAAGAGCTATGACTCCCAAATGCCTGGAGGCGATCACCCAGCCCAAAAGATCGACAACTGCTGTGGCTCGCTCCACTGGCTGCCTGGCAGGCACGCAGCCCACCCCTGTGATGTCACCTCTACACTTACTTATGCCCATCCCTCCACAAGGAGCCAGCAGATTTAGGCACAGGAGGGGAGAAAAAATGAATCATAGGCTATTTTAGAAATTGCTTCGATTCCATTTGAGCCTGCAGCGGTGCCTTGCAAGCTGAGCAGAGCACCCTAAGTCACAGGGTAATGTGTTTTAAGTGCTGATAGCCTGGAAGTGCCAGAAGCATGGTGGGATTAATCCACAACTCCAGGTTCTAATTCAGGTGGAGGAAGATAAATGGTAATTGGTGGCTCTTCAGAATTGTCATTGAAAAGCTTTTTGAAGACAGAAAAGATTGACATTCTGAAGCAAGCAATACAGTTGGCAATCGCCAGCTAAAAATTAAATCAGCCATCTATGTCAGCAACATGCCCAAAGCTGGATAGAATTCCTTTGGACCGAGCCAGGTGTGGTGGCTCTCATCCCAGCACTCAGGAGGCTGAAACAAGAAGATTATGCAAATTCAAGGCCAATCTCAATACTCAGTGTAGACCAAGGCATCTTGGGCTCCAGACTGATGCCCCATCAGAAGAGGGCTAGAGAGATGACTCAGCAGTAATAAATAATTTTCTTTTAATTTTAAAAGAAAAAAGTGTGAATAAGTAAAAATTACGATTTGATTTAAATAAATAAATAATTAATTAAAAAAAAAACTCACCAAAAAAAAAAAGAACTGTTGGACTGCCATAGACCCCAGTTAAAAGAGAGACCCTTACAGCTGTCAGCTACTAGAGCACTCATTCTAGATCATACAAGCTCCCCTCTCGCCAAAATCACAGTCACCTCAGTCCTCCCTGCCCTTCATTCTGACTTCTGGCCACAAAAACCTTGTGGCTGTCTTTATACTCAGTATAAAGATGCCTGATGCCTGCAACATTTTCCCCTTCAGATGTCATGTACTATGAGGCCATCTGTGCCCTTTCTGCCCTTAGCACTACACCTACAGGTATTGGGTAGCCCTGCTGCATGGATGTCCTACCCAGATATGTTGTCTTACACAAATGTTATCTTACACATGTCTTCCTTACTGCACCAAGAGCTTCAAAAAGGCAAGAAATGTGCCTTGTTCTTCTCTCTGTGTCCCTGACACTGAGCACAGAGCAGAGGACCCCAGGGGCCTGAGGGAGGCCTGTGGGTAAGGATAGGAGATTCCTGATGGCTGCAGAACAGCCTGGATCGCAACTCCCAGGAACCATCTGTATGATTATTTCTCACAGGTGCCATGTGCTCCTCGATAAGAGAGATGAGTGCCACGACATTTTTTTAATCATTTCTTAATATATGTCCAAAATGTAATACATACAGCAAGTCTGTTTCTATGGTTTTACTTTTGTTGCCCTCTTAGAATAGATAACATCACAATAGCTATTGAAGTTTTAAAAGTGAATGGAGATACAGAAAAATACTAGATGCCTATTGGTAGAGAGGTTAAGTGGAGAACTGGATGTGGTGGTGCCTGCAGGGCACCCCAGCATGGGGGAGGGCTGAAGTGGGAGGAACACAAGTTTGACCCTGCCTCAAAGTAAGAGATGTTAAGTAGATAGAGCAGCATCTGGCTGTAGTTGGAGAAGCAATCCTAAATTCACTTTTTCTGCTTCTCTGAGGAGCCATTCAATGTCCAGGGTTTCCAGGGTCACTTTGGCATTCCTCCAACCTGCTATGATACTGTCTTTAGAATTCATTCATTGCAGAAGGGTAACGGGAGTGAATACAATCACAGTACATTATATTCATATGTGAACATGTCACAATGAAGCTGGAAGGAATGGGGCATACCTTTAGTGCCAGCACTGGGAGGCAGACACAGGTGGGTCTTTGGAACTTCAGGGCCAGCCTGATCTACATAGTGAGTTCCATGACTACAAAGTAAAAGGACCTGTCCTGCCCAAAAAAAAGTATTACAGTGAAACCCATTTTTTGTACAATTAATATGTACTAATTTAAAAGGGGGAGAACTAAAATCTCATTTGCCACCAGGCCAAAGTCCTCTCCATTTATTGGCATGTATTAGCTTGCCTCGAGAAATGGGCCACGTTTCTGCTCCTGAGTTGAGCAAGTAAGTACTCAGTCAGCTGTCCTGTAGCTCTGCAGGCATTGATTCCTTTAGTGACTGGGTCTTAAGCCCCTGTTGTGTGCAAGGCTCTGTAAGGGATGCTGACGACAGAGCAGTAAGAATGATGGACATAGCTCCCACCTTCACAGAGCCTGTGAGGGGAGACAAGCTAGCAGGAAGTAAAGAAGCCCAGATGTTTCTAGTGTGCTGAGTGCATCAATGAAAGTACAAAAGAACAAGAGAGCAGAAAAGTGACTGGGCTGGCTATTTAACTTGGGAGTTCCTAAGGACTCTCAGAGGTGACATTGGGGTTGAAGCCTGTAGACTCAAGGTAACAGAAGTGATAAAATGAGTCAAAAATTAGACTATCCAAGGACAGAGTCATCCAGGGAAGAATGAATGGCAAGTCTGTAGGAAGGGGACACCACATAAGGGAAAAGAGACTCATGTTCAAACCACACAAATAAGCCCATGTGGCTAGAAGTGAGGGAACAGGCAAGAATCAGGGATTTGATTGTAGGTATGAGTAGATCGTCTGATAACAGGAGGGATGAGGTCTGACCTGAGCACTAACAACATGCTCCACCTGATACATAGTTGACTATAAAGGACCAGGAAAGATTCAAGGAGCCAGCTTCCAAGCCATGAGAGTGTTGCAAGCAAAGAGCAGTAATGATTCAGAGACGTGACAGTAGTGAGTGGGGAGGAGGAGCATGGATTTGTCATCTGTTTTGGAATTAGAATCCATGGGACTTGATAGTGGATTAAAGAGGAAAATTGTAAACAAAGGAAGAAGTAAGAAGTAAGCCCCCCTATGCAGCACAGTGACAGAAAGACAAAAGGACCAGAGGTCTGTTTTATATCCTAAGTGCTCACTCCTCATTGAGTGGTATGGATGCAGAACAGTTTCCCTTCTGAGAAAGCTCTTTTCAACAACACTAATGTGTGTGTGTGTGTGTGTGTGTGTGTGTGTGTGTGTGTGTGTGTGTATTAAAAAGACTAAATAATCATAGAAGAAAAGTGTCAAACTGGAGAAATATCTATGCTCTATGAAGAATCAACTCAACAATAAGAAAATAAAGAACCCAACTTGGGAATGTCAAAGGATGTGAAAAGAGCTCATGAAAGATATGCAAATGGCAAGAGATTGTATGGATAGATGTTCAACATTGTATACCACAAAGAAACTGCAAATTAAAGCAACAGGATAGCACTACACATCTACCAGAACAGATGCTTCCAACACCAAGTACTGGAGGAGACATGGACTAATAGGAACTCTCAGTCTTTGTTGGTGGGAATACAAAATTGTCTAGCCATTTGGGAAGACAGTTTACCAGTTTGTTCCAAAGCTAGGCAGTCTTACTATAAGATCCAGCAGTTGCTTTCCTTATCATCTACACAAATAAGTTAAAACTCATGTCCATACAAAAATTTGCACATGAATGTTTATAGCAACTTTATTTGTAATTGCTCCAACATGGAAGTAACCAAGATGACTTTCAGTAGGTGAGTGGATCAACTGTGATATCAGGAAGTATAGAAAGCACTAATATATTCCTTTCTTCCTCTAAACATCTTGCATTAGTTGGGCACTTCCTGCTCAGCCTTTCTGCAAACCTGAAACTGTTCTAAGTCTATTCATTGAAAAAAGAAGATTAAAATGAATGTTCACGGGCACCTAGCAAGGGATATAGCACAATGGAGTCACTATGTAAATGTTAGTTGAAAAACTGGATAAGGGAATGAGTCCATCGGTGGCAGTACATTCTGTAATCCCAACCAAGACCTAGAGCCTGAGGTAGGAGGATCATCAGTTTGAGGCCAATCTGGGCTAAGTGGCGAGACTTTGTCTCTGAAAAGCAAAAGGAGTCAACCAGTGAATTCCAAGAACCCAGGCTTCCTGAGTCTTGGTTCAGAAGGTCTTGTATATCAGAAGTGAATGAAGTCTTGGTACAATTAATTGCCCAAACCAGAATGTTGAGAAGAAAATGGAGTATCCTGTATGTAAACTAGAAAATTATAGAGAGGCCACAAGCTACATTTTGCATCCAAAAGTGATTTGCCTATTCATACTCTTTTAAACTTTTCAGTCTCCCACATTTAACACTAGAAACTTTGCATTCAAATGTATATTTTGGTACTTCATATGGGAAATGAAAATATAGACACATGCAGGGCCTATATGCCTGCCTAGTGGTGAATGGCTAGATCCATGTGGCAAATATATGCATCTTGTTTGCCACAAGCTCTATACATCTTACTCTAGGTCTAACATGGCTTTCCATTCACACTACTTTAGACATCTTTACTTTTATAATAGTTGAATAAAAAGGAAACTAAGAAACAGTCTATGTATTGCTAGTTGCCCTAGAACTCACTATGTAGACTAGTCTTGCCTCAGATGGGGAAATCTGCTTGCCTCTGACCCCAAGTGTTGGGGTGAAAGGTGTGCACCACCACAGCCAGCGGGAAGCTATTTATTATACTGGTCATGATTCACAGTGGTAAAATGGTAAAAGAAACAGGAGCTCCGTGTCTTGCCCTAGTTGGATTTTGTTCACATGCAGTAGATTCTTTGGCTCTCTTGGCATTTATGTTGGCCCCTCTGACCTGAAGCCTAACCACAAGATGTCTCTAAGTTCTGTTTGCTCCTTTCTCTTGCACTGTCTCCCAAGCCTCAGACTGTGTTGGCCTTTAGAATTTTCTCAGGCTACCACCCACTGCTAGAAAAGCTGGACATCAGAAGAGAGACAATGGGCATTATTTAAGCTTACATGTTTATGGTTACCCAGATTCAACACTGCTCATCATCAACTTTTGGTGGAAATGATTCTTGTTGTTTCAATTAATTGCCTCCAAATGTAACTATAGAGTACGTCAGGCGTAACAGAATCCAGCACCCACCACCTTTCCTCTCTGTGGTCATATGTTGCTAAGTCATAATGACACAGAGTCTTGTTCTTTCACATATTCATTTCTTCCCCAAGCACTGGCTGTGCTTACAGATGATCCTTGCTTCAGGACATCAGCCTGTGGGCTGCCGTCAGCAGGGGCCCCATGGACAGGGCCTGTCTAGGAGAAGGCTTTAGGCCTTACTTCCAGATGGTCAGGGGACACTGAAACTTCTTGCCTCAGAAAAGAGTGTGACCACAGTTGGCAGTGACCAAGAAGCATCACTACAAGCAAAAGCACCCAGTGAAGAGGCTGAGGCAGTGACCCGAATAAGAGATGTGACAAAGGTTAAGACAGTGCCAAGAGAAAGACTGAACACAGAGACATCTTGAAGTTAAATTTGGGAACCCATAAGACATACAAGGGCATGAAGTAAGGCATGAAGAATCAGGCATGGGCCAAGAAGCATTGTGAGTTTGTTTCAAACACCAAAAACATGATCCAAAATAGATGAAAAAAAACCTGCTAAATTTGGCCTCATCAAAATTAACTTTTGCTTTGCAAAAGACTTGCTAGTAGAATGAAGAGATAGCAAATGTACTGAGATAAAATATTTGCAAATCATATACCCAACAACAGATTTGTATCTAAAACATACAAAGAGCTCTCCAAACTCAACAGTAGAAAAAATACAAATAAAAACATGGGCATAAGACATAAATAAAGAATATACAGATAGCAAATTTAGTGCATAAAAGATGTTTAACATCATTAGCTATTAGGTCAAAGTGAGATCACCACAAGATAGCACTATGTTCCCACCAGAACAGGTGAGCTGAGCACTGGCAAGGATGTGGGAAAACCAGCTTCCTACCACATCCCTGGTAAGAGTGTAAATGCCACAGAGACTCTGAAAAAACACTTCAGCAGCTTCTTATAAGAACTAAACATATATTGTGTTCACACAAAACCCCGTATGTGTATGTTCATAGGAGCTTTATTCATAATAACCAAAAGCTCAGTTGTCCTTTAGTGGGTATTGGTTAGATAGACCATGCCACATTCACAGGCATTTCATGCATTCAGCAACTTGGATTTTTTTTACATTTATTAATATATATTAATTATACAAAATAATGTGTTCCACTGGCATTTTCATATATGTGTATCATATACACTGATCATATTCACCTTTATCACCTTCTCTCTCCCCCTTTTGGATAGATCTTAAGAGCAGTACTCTGAATGAAAATGCCAGTCACAAACATTTACGTACTGGAATAGTTCATGTATGTAACATTCTGGATGTAATACTGTTTTAGAGATGAGAAACACTAATGGTTGTCAGATCCTAGAGAAGGTGAAGGAGGTGGGTGGGAGTGATTAGATTTTCACAACTGGAATAAAGATTATATGAATCTACACTTGTGACAAAATTGTATAGAGCTGGATACTTATTAACACACAAGTACATGTCAGACTTGTGAAATACAAATAATATCTGTGAATGATGCCAATGTCGACTTCCTAGTTTTGATATGAACACCAATCATACAAAATGCTAATTGGAAAAACCTGCTAAAGGCCACAAGGGCCTACACCAACCTGGGTTTTGTTGCTGTGATTTGCAACTTCCTACAGCCCCACACTGTTTGATTCCATTTATATAGCAGTCTTGAAAAGACAACACTGCGGTGACAAACAACAGATCAGTAGCTGCCCGGTGAGCCAGAGGATACAAATGCAAAAGGCTTGGGGGATCAGGAAACTCTTCTGTGTCATGAACGTGTGTGTGTGTGTGTGTGTGTGTGTGTGTGTGTGTGTGTGTGTGTAGAATCAGGTCTGTGCATAAAACAGTTTTACTATAGATTAATTTTAAAATTACAGAAGTATGACTCAATTGTAGAATACTTTCCTAGCATGCACAAGGATCAGGATTTGATTCCCAGCACCAAAAACTAAATAAGATTTTCTTTTAATTTAAAATGGAATAACAACTGCTCTGTCCTGATCACCTCCTCCTTTGCTTCCTCTTCCACTCCTCCATCATGTATACCTGCTAGTGGAAGGCTCCGGTGCTAGATGTTGGAACTTAAAGTACAACAATATTCTGCTCTAGAGGACAGTCAGGCAGTGGAGCTTAGTCTCGGATGTTTCAACCCAAGGAAATGGAGCAGAGAGAAGAATGACCAGGGACCAAGTGAAGGAACTGATCCCTTTTAAAGCCTGGTCCTGTGTAGTGCTTTCCCAACAGAACTCTGGGGCCCCTTACTCCATACTACACAGGTACCCACAAGAGAAAGTGCCAGAAGGGCTGTACCTTGCTAAAAGGAACAGAAAGGTTGGGGTTAAAGAAAGATTTGATGCAGCTAACTGTGAACTCTGAAAAGTGTTACCAAGATGTGCACATGAGTATTGTATGTATAATGAGTGTGTGTGCATGAGTGCGTGTGTGCGTATGTCTAAAAACCATGTGTTTTATTCATGACTCTTGACTGGTGGCGGAGCTGGGATCAGCTGTGTGGTTCTTCTGGCTTGGCCTAGACTCACCCAGTATCAGCAGTCCACTGCACTGGTGGTCAAAATCCTTGCTAACTTGCATAATACTTTCTAGGATAATAGGATATCTAAGCCCTTTGTCCCTCATCATTTAGGGCTTTATTCCCATAAATAGGGTCACCACATTCTCATTTTCAGCAGGGGAACTGGCCCCAAAATGTAAATGCTTATTTTCTTCTTCACAGCTCTATTGAGATATGTAATTCATACACATTACCTGATTCTGAATTGTGTTTTCTCTCCTGTTTGCAGGGAATCTGAAGCATGTGGTCTAGTTGACAAAAAGAGATCAGGTTTCCAGAGCTGGGCAGCAGTGCCTATAATGAAGACAGTGTGTTGATGCAAGCAGTTTGTGGAATTTGTGACTGCAGGGGAAATTTGGAAGAAATTACTTCCTGAAAATTTCCAAGGGGCACCAAGTGGCAGCTGGCCTCCTGGAGTGAGGAGGCAGGCACCCCAGAGCCAGGCCTAGGGGGAAGAGGAAGATAGCCAGTGTTTAAAGTGTTTATTTTAAAACACAAATGCAGGTTTTTAATGTTCCAAAATTATTTTTAAGCAAATTGGGGGGAAGAATTTTATCTTCATAAAGGGGACAAGTCAGGAGCTACAGGAGAGTGGGGTTGGGAAGGGGGGCAGCAGACAGGCAGGTTTGAACCTCAAGGCCACTTAGATAGAGACCGTGGGGGAGGGGTATCAGCAGACTGGGAGGTAGAGAGGAGCCTACCACTTTTGTTTTAGTACTATGCACTCAAGTTGTTCTTAATAAAATTTTTTAAAAATCTAGCTCGTCTCACCATTCTGTTACTGCCACTGACAGCACACACAGTTCTGAACTTGTCCTGCCACCAAAGGTCAGAAATGGCCCTCCTGTTCCCATACTCTGTCCTGGCCAGCCTTGGACTCTCATCTTAAAATTTGGACCTTCCTGGGGAACTAGTGTATCCCCAGCCCAGATGACAAGCTCTGTGTGCTGGGGCCCGTCATGAAAAAGAACCTGCAGAGTTATAGGCTCTGCATCCATAAAAGGGGCCTGTTGCATTCTGAGGAGGAGCTTGCTCTGTCAAGGATTCATGGGTCAGAAGGCCAGGCCTCAAAGGGCATTTCCATGGGTAAACAGGACACTTCCAGCTCAGCGCAGACAGCTGATACTGTACATGACAGTTGGCTGGTATGACCAGGAAAGACGGCAAAATAGGGGAAGACAACCATTTGCCAGAATTTTATAAACTGATTGACCAAATGTTTATTAAATTCTTTCAACCACTGCAACAAGTCTAAGAGACACAGGCACAGCCCAGTCCTGGCCTGGAGCAAGGGGAAGAAGAAGCAAATATATGCACAAAGCTGGGGATCCCTGAATTGAAAGCAACTAGCTTTGCCCTCTGAAGGGATAGTTAACCCAAATTTCCCCCCAGGCAAGCAAGAGCATTCCACAGAAGGGAGTGAGAAAGCCTTGGGTCTGTCCTGGGCTGGGAATAGCCATGCTTTTATTAAACAGTGAGAGTGTCTGGTGGACTAGAAGTACCAGTCACTTCAAATGTCCACTATTCTAATTATACACTCTAGGCTTAAGGCACTTTGGCTTGTGCTGAAAAGAATGAGGATTTCAAAGATGTGGAGAGTGGGGACTCGCTGAATGGGCAGGTGCCAAGGTTTGCCCTTTCAAAGGTTTGCTTATCCCACTTCGGTTTCCCAATCCATTCCTTTCCATCTACCTCCAGCGTCCCCATGAAGGCCTCAGTTCTGAGAGGCAGCCACCTGGTAAGAACAATGGCTGGCTAGTGCCCTGTGGCCCTTTAAGTGAGAATTGTCCTGGTCAAGGATATTCCCCCTATATGGAGAGAATAGCAGAAGTGCATGGGACCCCTTCTCCTGGCCAAGCTGGCACTTCCTGAGAACTACCTCTGCCTCAGTTCTGGCCCAACAGGATCCATAAAGTTACTGAGCTGATGACCTTGGGCCAAGCCTCAGAGGGCACCAGTGCAGGGGCCTCCAGATTGTCATTCATTGCATTCCTATAGGATATGCTGGCCTGGAGTGCAGTTCAGTGGCAGGATACTTGCCTCCATGCACACGGCCCTGGATTCTGTCCCTTAGCACTTCAAAAATAGAGGAGGAGAGACAAGAGAGGATAAGGGAGAGGGAAGAGAAAGAAAAGATAGGAAAACAGTGGGCAAAAAAAGAGCAACAGGTAAAGTCAGGGATCACTTTTTTAAAATTAACCAAGTAAAATTGAAATACCCAAAGGCAGAGCCAGCATCCACAAACACAACCAACACAGCAGGTTAAGAAAGGCTCTATCCAGAGTTATAAAGGCAGTAACAGCAACAAGGTAAGGCACCAAACAGGAACTCAGGGACTCATACGGACTTTGGTGGACCAGGAAATTATAAGATGCTTTGTTTTGCTTTTGGAGCTTTTTTTTTTTTTTTTCAAGATTTCCTCTAGTGAATCACATTTTATTTTCACAATGGAAAGTAGGCTGGGGTAAACAGCTCAGTATGCAGCGCCTGCCTGTCTGCCTACTATCCATGAGGCCCTAGGCTCTACCCTTAGTCCCACAAATAAAGTAGTAAGCTAAAAATGAGTTGCTTAGTTAAGCAACACTAATTAAACTCAGTCACACACACACAAAAAGAAACTGTTGTTTGGGAGAAGGGGTTCACCTGGAGGAGATGGGGAGTAAAAGTATAATGGGGGTGACTGTGACCAAAATGAATTGTGTCTGTGTGTGAAATTGTCAGAGTTCTGGAGACTGTAAATGGTTGTTACCTCTGCTCTTCGATAAAGATCAGAGTCAGTTGGAGCCTCCCACTGTGCAGACCTGGTCTCAGCCTCAGGGCTGTTCTTACTACCCAGGAGGCTCTGAGCACAGCCCCAGGAGAAATGGGCTGCAGAGCAAGGTAAGTGGATGCAGGTGTGAGCTTGCCTTCCCTTCAGTCAAAGGTTGCTGTCCACTAAGTTCAAGCCCAGTGACTCTGTTGACAACCATGAGGCAAACATTAGAATGCACCCCTTTATTTAGGTCATTTCTCCTTAAAGTATGCCATTATCTTTCCTGCTGGATAGGTATTACCATGCCCACTTTAGAGATGAGTAAACTGAGTCTACAAACTGAAATCATTTACCCAGGAGTGGGTGGGAGAGAACATCCCTAGCTAGAACAGCAAACTCCCTTTTTCCATAGCCCCACACTAGTGCCACTAGAATGTTCTTTTTTATTGCATTTATTCATTAATCTTTTTTTTAACAGTGCAGACTTTATCCCCTCCTGGTCCACCCTCCGACTGTTCCACATCCCACACCTCCTCTCCCCCAAAACCCCTCTCCAAGAGGATCCCCACTCCCCCCACCCACCCAACAAGACTTCCCCACTGCCTGGGGCCTCAAGTCTCTTGAGGGTTAGGCACATCTTCTCTCACTGAGGCCAGACCAGGCAGGCCTCTGCTGTATATGTGTTGGGGGCCTCATATTAGCTGGTGCGTGCTGCGTGGTTGGTGGCCCAGTGTCTGAGAGATCTCAGGGGTCCAGGTCAGTTGAGACTGCTGGTCCTCCTACAGGGTCGCCCTCCTCCTCAGCTTCTTCCACCTTTCCCTAATTCAACCACAGGGGCCAGCAGCTTCTATTCATTGGTTGGAAGCAAATACCTGCATCTCAGGGGTCCAGGTTAGAATGTTCTTAAAACTGTGTGACTTTGGAGCAAAAGATTTTCTTCTTACTTACAAAGTCCAAGCTGGATCAAGCCACATACTACTCCTAGGCCCTCACCCTACAATAAACAGACAAATTAGTCATGTGTTTTTTAGCAAGGTGCTTGGCATTGCCGAGTGTGTTTCCTTACATGGAAAGCAGGGCAAATGTTTTCTGTACTTCATGGGCTCTTATGAGAGGCTACTGACTTATCAAAGATGGGGGCATCTGAAAAGAGCCTTAAAAACTTTGTGGTGGCACAGGTCTATAATTGTAGCACTTGAGAGTTAGTTCAAGGCCAGTCTGGGCTACATGACAACCTCTCTCCAAGAAAAAAGCCTAAAGATTGTACATAGAAGGACATGCACCAGTTGGGCGGTGGTGGCGCACGCCTTTAATCCCAGTACTTGGGAGGCAGAGGCAGGCGGATTTCTGAGTTCGAGGCCAGCCTGGTCTACAGAGTGAGTTCCAGGACAGCCAAGGCGACACAGAGAAACCCTGTCTCATAAAACCAAAAAAAAAAAAAGAAGAAGAAGAAGAAGAAGGACATACACCAGGACCAGAGAGACTATAGGAAAACTTTAGGCTGTGTCTATAACTTGAGGGTTAAGAAAAATAGTCATCTTAAAAAGAATATATGTATACGAAACCCTGGAATCAATCTCCATCACTGAAGACAAGAATGTGTGTGGTGTGTGTGTGTTGTGTGTGTGTGTGTGTGTGTGTATGTGTTGGATATACTTGTATTTGCATAAAACATCTTTGAAAAACTACACAAGAAACTGGGACACTTCAGTTGCCTCCAGGCAGTGAAACCAGGTGGCAAATGGCTGGGGAAGTGAGGTAGACTGGCAATGTTTCTTTTTGTACCTTCTGATTTTTTAACCGTGTGGATGTATTACCTAGTCCCTGAAAAAGTAAATAAATAAAATTTAAAAATAAGAAGAAAGCCAACGGAAAATTCCCAAGCCGGTTTCCCTTTAGGGAGAGTGGTTGTACCTCCACTGCATTCATTGTGAGTGTCACAGAGAGAGCAGTATATTTCCAATTCTAGATTTAAAACACTCTCAGGCAGAAGAATTTCTTTATTAGCAAATGAATGTTGTCAATCAACAGAAAAGGGGAGACAGAAGAGGAAGATGAGGAAAAAGGAGGGAAAGGAATGAAAGCAGCCATCAGGCTGAACCTCTTTCTAGAAAGTTTTGACAGCCATTCCCCTGCTGCATTTACCAGGAGCAGGTCCTATAGCCTCCTATAGCCCAGATGCTGGGCCCACAGTTGCCCAGTAGAGCCTTGGCAAGCAATCCAGCCACTTTCACCTCATGCTGCCTAAATCTGAGCCTCTGGCACTCAATTGCTCTGGGACCTTGTCCAAGTAAGCCAGTCTCTCTAAGCCTTAGTGTTATCATCTATCAAGTATACTCCCTGGCCCTGTCTCCGGGGAGAGAGCTGCTGGGAGGGCCACACACACTAAATGAATTATCAATGAGCAACCCAGGTACATGCCTATAGTCCCACTTACTGAAGAGACTGAAGCAGGAGAATCACTTGAGCATGGAAGTTCCAGCCAGTCTAGACAACAGCACAAGACTGTGATGACAGCATGCTTGCCAAGCACATGTGAGGCCCTGGGTTCAATCTCCAGCAGTGCATAAACCACATATAGTGCAACACTCCTGTGATCCAGCAGGAATTCAAAGTCACCCTGGGGGTATAGCAAGTCTGAAGTAGAGACTCTATCTCAAAAGAAAAAAGGCAAAAAAAAATGAGAGTGGAGAAGAGAAACAGAAGAGTGAGAGAGGAAGAAAGGAAGGGAGGGAGGGAGAGAGGGAGAGAAGAAGGAAAGGAAGAAGGAAAGAAGGATAGAAGGAAGGGAGGGTGTAACAACAAACTGCTAACTACAATAATTCTCATCAGCTACAGATACAAAGAAAAGAGTTCACATGTGAAATAATATATCTGGAGCTCAGCTTTAAATACTCTGTAGGAGAAAATACACATGGTGGGAGATGGACAGAACAAAATACAAAGAATGCTATAACGGCTGAAGTTGGTTGGATTGTACTGCACTCTCTACTTTTTTTGATTTTAATATCAACAACAACAACAAACCTGAGATGTGAGACCAGAGAGAGGCCATAGGAGGGTGAGGGCATGGTGACAACATGTCTGTAACCCCAACAATGGAAGCCAGAGACAGGAGGCTCCTGGAGATTCACTGGCTTACAATCATTATCAAAACGGAAAGCTTCTAGCTCAGGAGAAGACTCCAACTCAAAAAAAAAAAAAAAAAAAATAAGAGAAGTAAGTAGTAAAAGACAGACACTCCAGAACCAGCCACGAGCCTCCACGAGCAAGTGCACACACACAGAGAAACACACACACACACACCCAACAGGAAATACATACCACCACATTTGTTATTGTACTTAGCAGATTACTGATAGTTTTTCAAAGAGTTTTAAGGCAAAGTAAGTGGTCTCTCTAGAGAGCCAATGCAATCCTGAGCAAAAAGAATAATGCTATAGGTATTACCATATTTGATTGTTACACTTTCAAGTTATACTACACAAACAGCATAGTACTGGCACAAAAAAGGCCTATACATCAATGGAACAGATGACCCAGGGAAGACATATAGCTATAGTTACTTGGTTTTGTATGAAGATCCCAAAAATATACATTGGAATGCAAAACAGCCTTATCTCGGTGACTTTTCTGTTGCTGAGATAAGATAGCAGACAAAAGAGACAGAAGGGAGGACGGGTTTATTTTGGCTCACAGTTCAAGATTATAGCTTGTCATTTTGGGAAAATCACAGTAGCAGGAGTTTGGGACAGCTGGTCACATTACATGCTCAGAGACCTATCTCCCAAGTGGCTCTAATCTCATCAAGTTGACAATTGAGATTAACCATCACAATCCTTTTCAAAAACTGTGCTGGAAAAAACTAGATCCCCATCTCTCATTCAAAATCAACTCAAAAATGGGTCAATGACCAAAATATAAGATCTAAAACTTTAAAGCCAATAGAGAAAACACTTCAAAATATGGTGGTCATAAGCAAGAAATTTCTGAATAGGATTCCAGTCACTCAGGAAATAAGATTGACAACTGAGAAAAAGAACCTCCTATAATTTAAAAGCTTCTGCACAGCAAAGGAAATAATCGAGTGAAGAGATAACCTACAGAATTGAAGAGAAATCTTTGCTAGCTATACATCCAACAGAAGATTAATATCTACACTATACAAGGAACACAAAGAATTAAACAACAAGAAATCAAACAATTTGAACAATGAATAGGCTAATGAAATGAGCAAAACAGTTCTAAAAAGATCAAGAACAGGGCTGGGGAGATGGCTCAGAGGCTAGAGCATACACTATCCAAGCATAACGATCTGACTTTGAATCCCTAGACCCCACATAAAATAGAACATACTAGCACACATCCATAATCTCAGTTTTCCTACTGAAAGATGAGACACGGAGACAGGAGGCTCCTGAAGCTTGCAGGTCAGCTAGGCTGGTGTAAACAGTGGCAAACAACAGAAGGGACCCTGTCTCGAGTAAAGTAAAAGTGATTGCCTAACAATCACTGTCACTCAAGGCTGGTGGTCATCTGACTTCTAACATACACACACATAAACATATATATACTTCTACACATACACACATACAAAAACTTGGGGAATGACTTTTTGAGACAAGATTTCACTGTGTAGCCCTGGCTGTCCTGGAACTTACTCTGTAGACCAGGCTGGTATCAAAATCACAGAGATCCACCTGTATCTTCCTCCTGAGTGCTGGGATAAAAGGTGTAAGATACCACCTCTAGGTGCAAAACATTTTTTAAAGTACAAATGGCCAATAAACATGAAAAATGTTCACTATCACTAGCCGTCAGAGAAATGCAAATTAAAACTTTTTATCAAGAAAATAAGCAACAAGTATAGGTGAAGATTCAGACAAAAAGCAATCTTTATACACTGCTAGTGGGAATGTAATTAGTGTAGCCACTGTGGAAGTCAATATACAGGTTCCTCAAAAATTTTTAAAAAACATCTACTATATGATCCTGGGTGTTTACCTAGAGGACTCCAAGTCAACATATCACAGAGATTCTTGCACAACAACTCATAATAGCTAAGCTATAGAATCAAAGCCAGTGTCCATCAATAGAGAAACAGATAAAGAAAACATAGTTTATATACATGACAGAACTTTTTCAGCTATAAAGAAAAATAAAGTTATATCAGTCGAAGGAAAATGTATATGAGTGGAAATAATCATTATGCAAATTAACTTAGTCTCAGATCACAACTGTTACATGTTTTCTCTCCTTTACAGTTCTTAGAGTCCATATGAACTCAGGAATGGACAGGTGACATGGAAGCAGAAGCGAAGAGGGACTAACAGGAGAGAAAGGGGTGAAGCACGAGAGGCTAATGGGGTATTGGGGAAGAATATATTCAAAGTGCATTTCTATACTTACGTGGAGTTGGTCTTACATGATCCAACATATTAAAAAATAAAGGCCAGATAGCAAAAGACTTACATATGAAATCCCTTAAATAAAAATTATATTGACTTTTAATAATGATAATAATAATGAAAAAAGGCAACTTGGCTTCCTGGGCGTGGTGCTCATACCTATATAACTCCAACACTTGTGGTAGGAGGCCTGCCATGAGTTTGCAGCCAACCCAAAACTCCCAAGTGAGACTCTGTCTACAAAAATAAAAACAAATGCTTTGATCAGTTTTTGCATCATGAAAAGTTTCCTCTGACTGCCATGTGAACAGAAATAAAGGGGCCTTCTGAGAAGCAGCTCCAAAATGTACAAGTCATATATATGTAACACTAGCCCTGTAAGAACAGAGAGGAGGGTTTTTTTGTCTTTTTTTTTCCCCCCTGTGAGCAAGCACAGGCTGGATTCGAACTCGAGAGAGACGGACAGACAGTCGGCCGCCTCGGACTCCAGAGCGCGACTGCCGCGGTGTGCCACCGCTGGGCGGCTCAGAGAGGAGTTTTTTAAAAGTGTGTGTGTGCGTGCGTGCGTGTGCGAGCGCGCGTGGGGGGGGGGTGGACACCAGTGTAGGGGCATGTGCACATGAGTGTAGGTGCCCTAAGAATCAAGAGGTTTTAGATACCTATGAGGCTGGAGTTAAGGTATGAGCCACCCAATTGCGTGCCAGGAATCAAATTTGAGTCCTCTGCAAGACAGTATATATATATTCAACTGCTGAGCCACTTCTCCAGATATCCCCCTTTGTAGAGTTTTGAGCTGGAGTATGACTCACTCTCCAATCCAGCTGTGCTAAAACACACATAAATCTCTCTGCTTCAATTACAAATATGAGCCACAACACCTATCTGGGACAATGATGTTGGTCTGTTTTTGTGCATAGATGTAGCCCAGTGCCTGACATTCTACATGGCATATACTTTAATGCCCGATAATATTTATAAAATAAATTGAATATACATAAAAGTATACTGTTCTGGGAGATTTTGTTTATGAGAAAGGGTCTCATGTGTAGCCCTGGCTGGCCAGTGTAGACCAGGCTGGCCTTAAACTCACAGAGGTCTGCCTGCCTCTTCCTCCTGAGTGCTGGGATTAAAAGTATGTGTCACCTCACCCAGCCCCCTGTGACTGATTTTCTTTTTGCTTAAATTACACACTATATGTAAATTTTCCATATCAATGCACAAAGAGCTACCTTGCTGTACCAACAGTATGGGAAATAATTCCAAAAACTGACAAATGGAATTATATGAAATTTTAAAACTTCTACAAAGCAAATAAAATAAATTTCCAGAATGAAGAAATGGCCTACAGGAGAAAATGTTGCTAACATTACATCAAACATGGAATTAATATCTAAGCTATTTTTTTAAAACAACAACAAATTAAATAACAAAAAATCAGTCAATAAATGGGGCTAAATAACTGTACAGACAATACTCAAAAGAAGAAACACAAATAGACAATAAGTATTTTGATAAGAGTTCAGCACTGTTAGTCATTAAGGAAATGTCAATTAAGATCATTTTGAGATTCCATATTACCCCAATCAGAATATCTGTCACCAAGACAACAAAGGACAACAAATTCTGGTGAGGATGAAGAGAAAGAGGAACACTTCTTTTCTGTTGATAGTTAAGTAAACTTGCACTGCCACTATGGAAGCAGTGTGGATTCTCCAGGAAACAAAAAATAGACAATAGTTCCACAGGACTCAAAGTCAACACACCACACAGACTGGCACATCCATGTTTATTGATGCACTATTTACAACATCCATGAAATCAAGCCTCCTTAGCTGTCTATGGAAACTAAACATATGCTATGTATACACAATGAACATATACACAAATTTATGTGGCCAAAAAGAAAAAGGAAATCATGACATTCTATAAAAATTAGAGAACCGGAGGCTATTGTGTCAAACAAATAAATTAGATTTAAAAACACAATGATTGCATGTTGCCCCTTTTGGTGGAACCTACAGGTGTGTGTGTGTGTGTGTGTGTGTGTGTGTGTGTGTGTGTGTGTGTGTGTGTGTTGAAACTAGAAAGGCTCATGAGAGGGGAGGAAGAGCTCTTAAGGATGAGGAGGGAGGGTGATGGAATACATGTGACAGGAAATCAGATGAGGAAACTAGCTGGAGGAAGAAAGGGAAGGGGCAGAGGAAATAAATCAGAACTTTAATGACACATGTATGAGGATGCTGTAATAAAACCCAGTACTTTGTATGTTAACTTAAAATACTAATAAAAATGAGCTAAGTGTTTAATTTAAAAAAAAAAAAAAGGAAAAAAGCAGCCACCTTACTCAGCTTTAATTATGACAAAGTTGACATCCCAAAAATGTAAGGCATAAATGCTGTCTTAAAATGGTCACATTTTATATACTCCAAAGTTTGTCTAACCTATTCCCAGCTGCTGAACAGTCAAGGTTTTCTCAACTTCTCTTACAAATAAGAACACTGCACCTCAACAAAACTGCTAGAGCCAGTAAGAGAACCCAGTAAAGTTACAGGGCACAAGGTTAATAAACAAAAGTCAACTATGTTTCTATACACCAGCAACCAACAACCAAAGAGAAAACTAAGAAAACAATTCTTAGGCTGACAAGTGGCTCAGCTAGCTACACCACTTGCTATCAAGCTGAAAGTCTTGAATTGAATTCCCAGGATCCATATAGGAAAAAGAGTTAACCAACTCCTGTGATGTGTCCTCTAGCCTAGATGTGGGCTTCTGCATACACATAAAGAAATGAAATGATAGATAGATAGATAGATAGATAGATAGATAGATAGATAGATAGATAGACAGATGATAGGTAGACAGGCAGACAGACAAAATTTTCAACAGGGTCTCACTATGTAGAACAAGCTAACCTCAAACTCACAAAGATCCACCTGCCTCTGCCTCCCAAGTACTGGAACAAAAAGCATGTGCCACCACTCCCAGAAAATAATAAACAACTTTTAAAAAAAGAGAAAGAAAATAATGCTAGGGACTAGGAATGTGTTTCATTTGGTAGAGTGCTTGCCTAGCATGCATGAGACCCTGTGTTGAATCCCTCACTCCATATCAGCCAGCCATGATGGTACAGAACTGTATCCTGCACTAGGGAGGTAGAAACAGGAGGATCCAAAGTTCACTATGTAGTGACTTTCAGGCCAACCTGGGAGATATGAGACCCTATCTCAAAAAGAAGGCAACTTACTCAAAGAATGGCCACAAAATAAAATGCTCAAACAAAAGGACCTGTGTAATAAAACTATAAAATATTGCTGTCTTCAAAGAAATTAAAGAAGGCACAGATAAAGACAGCCTGTGTTCATAAAAAAGACAATACTGGAAAGGTGTCAATACTACCCATAGCAAATACAATCTCTGTTAAAAACCCCAATGACTTTTTTTGCATAAATTCCATCCACTTTCCAGTTTTAAAACAAACAAACAAAAAACTTGTTACTGTTAAGCTTGGCAGTACACGATTTTAATCCCCGCAAACTCAGGAGGCAAACACAGGCAGATCACTGTAAGCTGCAGGCCAGCCTGGTCTATGTAGACAGCTCTAGGCTAGACATGACTACAAAGTGAGAGCTTGGCTCAAAGGTTTTTTTTTTTTTTTTTTTTTTTTAATTATTAAGAAAACTGTAATAACCAGAATAGTGTGTTACTGGCATAAGCACAGGCACAGAGATACAATGGAACAAATCAGATAGCATAGAAGTAATCTAACTATGGCCAATTGATTGTGAATAGAAGCACTAAGTCCATTCAGTAGAACAATCTCTTCAACAAAGTGTACTGAGACAACTACATCTCCACATGCAAAAGAACGAAGTTGGACCTCTATCTCACAGGATAAGCAAAAATAAATTTGAAACAGATCATAGTTTTGTAAGAATCCAAATTATAAAACTCTTAGAAGGAAACATAGGAGTTTTCTTTGGCCTACATTTGGGCATGGCACTGGATTCTTAGATACGACATTAAAAGCATAGGCAACAATGGAAAAATTAATTGGACCTCATCAAACTAACAGTTTTTTTCTGTGCAGAGGCCATTACCAGGAAACCAACAGTAGAGAAAAACAGGGAAAACACTTCAAGATCTAAGCATAGCCAATGACTTTCTTAATAGGACTCCAATAGCTCAAGAAATAACAGAAGAACTGACAAATGGAATCACATCAAATTAAAGAGCTTCTGCATAGCAAAGGAAACAATTGTCAGAGTGAAGAGACAGCCTACAACGTGAGAGAAAACCTTCCCAGCTACTCATCTGAAAGGGGATTAATATCCAGAATGTATAAACAATGCAACAAATTTAACATCAAAAGAACAAGTAACCCAATCAATTAATGGGCAAATGGACTAAAATGACATTGTTTTCAAAATATGAAATATAAATGGCCAGTAAGTATTTAAAAGTAAAAGTGGTCCACATCGTTGGCCATCATGGAAATGCAAATCAAAACTGCACTGAGATTCCATCTCACCCCCACCACAATGGCTGTCATCAAGAAAACACAAAACACCAGGGCATGGTAGCAAACAACTTTAATCCTAGCACTTGGGGAGCAGGATCTCATGTGATCTCTGTGAGTTCTACTCTACATAGTAAGGTCCAGGACAGCCAGAGCTACATAGTGAGACCCTGTCTCAAAAGACAAAAGAGAAAAGCACAAACAAAATAACAAATATTGGTGAGGATGTGGGTAAAGGAACCTTTATACTCTGGTGGTAGGAATATGAAAATCAGTATAAGGCTTCTCAAAAACCTAAGAATAAAACTAACATATGGGTAAAGATGGCTCAGAGGTAAAGGCACTTACGGTGCAAACTTGCTGACCAGAGTTCCATGTCCCAGAGTCATACAAATGGTAGAAAGACAAAACCAACTCCACAAAGTTGTCCTCTGACCTCCAGACACACTTTATGGCATGCACGCCCATGCATATGCATCATACACATACACACACACATACACACACAAATACATGATAATAAATATTTTTAAAATAACTACCTTATGATGCATGAATACCACTCCTAGGTATATACTCAAAAGGATTTAAAGCCAGCATGTCATAGAGATGCCTGGACATCCATGTTTATTGCATCATATTTATAATAGCCAGCTATGGAATCACTGTAAGTACCCATAAATGGGTAAATAAAGAAAATATACACAGTGGAGTATTGTTTGAGCATAAGAAAGAATGAAATCCTGTGATTTGCAAAAAAACAAATGAAACTTGGGATTATCGTGATGAACAAAAGAAGCCAAACTTAGAAAGAAGTATCGGATGTGGGGAATCTGAATTGCAGGTATGAAGATAAAAGGGAGACTGCTAGGGGAGGGTGAGAGGGTTAGGTGGAGGTGGGGTTAGACGGGGTAATGGAAGGTAAATATGATCAAAGTACAATACGAATGCATGTACACAAAATTCACAATATATGGTGGCACATATCTGTAATTTCAGTACCTGTGAGGCAAAGGTGGAAGAAACAGGAGTTCAAAGCCAGCTTGGACTACATGAGACCCTGTTTCAAAAAAGTTTCAATGAATATTATTCTTCTGAATAGTTTCTATATGCTAATGGAAATTGTGAGGAGAAAAATAAAATGAAGGGCTAGGGCATAGAACACTTACCTGCTGTGTAGGTGCCCTTTGGGTCAATTCCCACTACAGCGTGGAGGGAGACAATAAGGCGTGGAGAAAGAGGAGAGACTGTAAAAACACAACTCAAAACAAAGACAACTCCATTTTTTAACTCGGGCAAAGAACTTAAGAGATTTCTCCAAGGAGGACATACAAATGACCAACAAATGCATGAAAGGATGTTGAATACCATTAGTCATTTGGGAATGCAAATCAAAGCCATAATGAGATGCCACTTCACACACACAAGGATGGTTAGAATTAAAAAGTGAAAAATTACAAGAGTTGAGTGTGTGGAGAACCAGAATTCCCCCATGCATTGCTAGGGAAATGTAAAATCCCACAGCTGCTATGAAGAACAGTTTGGTGATTCCTCAACAAGCTAAACATAGACTTACTCTAACTCCCAACAACTCCACTCTTAACTACATGCCCAAAAGAAATAAAAGGAGGCTTCCAAATGAATGGCAATAGTTAAAAGGTGGCCAAATAAATATTGTAACCAAATAAATATTGTAGCCAAATAAACACCCATAAGCTAGTGAATGGGAAAATGATAGTATCTGCATACAACAGAATACTATTGAGCCGCAAAAAGCAGTAAGTGCTGAGACTTCTTGCTAAGGTACTTGAAAACATGCCCAGTGAGAGAAACCAGACAGAAAAGCCCACATATGTATGACTGCATTTACGTAAAATATTCAGAATAGACTGGATGCAGTAGAACAAAACTGTAATCTAAACACTTGGGAAACTGAAGAGAAGGCTTACATGGGCTATAGTGTTAAGACCCTGGCTAAAAGAATAAACCCCAAATGATAATGATGATTTAAATAATAGACTTTAAATGTTGAATAATAATTAAATATTAATAAGCAAATCCATAGACATCAGATTGGTACAAGTGTTGAATGGACACCGGTTTTATTTTGGAATCATGGCAATGTTTTGGAACGAGATAGCAGAGGCAGTTGCACAACTTTGTGAATTGTTCACTAATAAAATGGCTGACGAACCTGTGAATGTCACCTCAGAAGAGGCCCCTTGTTCATTTCTTGTGTCACTTCAAGACAAACTTGACACAAATCTGTAGAAAGGCACCAGCCAGATCAAAGGGCATGTGCCTTCAAAACAAACAAAAAGATGATGGCTCGGGATTCTCAGAGACTACTGCTATCTCTCTGGTGATTTGCTAAGGCTCCTTCCAACCAACTTCCTCTACACCATTTAAGAGGCTAAGTTAGCCTTCGTTTGGATTTCACTTTTCATGAATGAGATTGAGCATGTTTTACACATTTTTTGGTAAACCCTTTGTTGTTGTTTTTAAAGTTTTATTTGTCACTGTTCCAAATGAACAAAATGACTAGACAATAACCCCCCTCCAAACTGAATTCTCCCCACTCCCACAACATTCTTCTCAACACAAACACAAATAATTTTCCTCCAAGCCACAAGCATAAGCTGGTCCTGGTATTTCCATAAACAGTGTGACCAAAAACAGTTCAGACAAAATTTAACAGAATTCTGTCCCTCTCCATTTCTGTTATAGGAATCCTTTCTTTCTTTCTTTTTTTTTTTTTTTAAACAGAGTGGCATGTTTACCTATTGCTTTAGAGACCCTGTTGTGCCCTGTTCTCCGGGGCTTTTTCTTCTTGAATTATAGTGGAGTTTGCAGCTCAGGGTAGAAAAATCACTTGATTCTGGGCCATCTCCACAAGTCTTTGGTTATTTCATTATTAATGTCTCTCACTGGGATACAGACCTTTCCCACCTTTTCAGGCTCAGTACTCATGACTGCCACATAGTGGGACCTAGGTCAATGATGAAAGGACATAAGGGGAGAACACTTACTTTAAGCTTCTGATGGTTCTCCCAAACTTACCCAAAAAGGCAACTAAATGCCTTTTGCAGCCCTGTTGGGAACTACTGTGGGTGTCTAGAGAAACAGTCTAGCACTTGTTGGAAATGGCTACAGTGTACTAATCTGGAGAAAATAGATGAGAATCAAACACAGAAACCCTGTTCTTCTAGAACTTTCTTTTCCCTTCTTTTTCACAAACTGTCTTTTAAAACAGACACAGATAGACAGACAGAGACACAGACTCACGTGCATGCACGCCTTTAGAGATAGGGTCTTGCCCTCTAGCCTTGACTGGCCTGGAACTTGCTGTGTACACTAGGCTGGACTCAAACACATAGAAATCCATTCCCCTGAGTCAACCTCAGACTTCTGGGATCAAAGGTGTGCGTCATCGTGCCTAGCTAGGGGTTTCTTTCTGATTGGAGACAAAGATATAACCTGGTCTCCCAGCTCTGTGGAGAAAATTAAAGCAAGGGGATACAGCTGCTCTTTTCGATAATCTTTTTTTTTTTTAAAGGTTTCAGGGCAGTCACATGAGAGATAAAGTCTCAAAAAAACAAAAAGAAAAAAAATAGACCTGAAGAAAGCCTATTGGAGGAATCAGTGCTGAGCAGAGACCTGACTGCAGCAAGGGGGATAAGCTGTGTGAGCTTCAGGGAAAGTATTGCAAGCAGAGGGACAATAGATGTAGAGACTCTAAGATAAAAGGATAGGGAGACAGCCTTAACTCCAGGTCCAAGACCTAGGACCTGCGGCCTAAGCTGGTACCGGCTTTCACTTACACATAGCCACTTTCACTTACACATGCACCCACACATGCACAGACTTTAAAAATAATTTAAAACTAACTCTCCTAAAAACAACCTTGAGCCTCACCTCTGTATCTTTCTAAATATTTACTACATATTTTTAAAGATTTAAAGAAATCACTCATTAATATTTAAGTGTTTATCTTTAGAGTGTTTTCTTCAGGAAATGACATATGTTTCTTAACTTGATTTTGTTGAAACTTAGGCTTAAATGCCTGGAATGCATGGGATTTGTTGAGGCCGTTCATTGTTGAGCCAGGTATTTTTGGTAAACTTGTTTGTCTGAGAAAAAAGAAGACAGACCAGCCTTGAGGCCAGGCACGATGGCTAATAGCTCTAATTCCAGAACCCAGAAAGCAGAGACAGGTGGATCTCTGTGAGTTTCAGGCCAGACTGGTCTACAGAGATAATTCCAGGGCAGATAGGGCTACCTGGTGAGAGCCTGTCTCCAAAAGAAGAAAGAGGAGAAAGAGGAGGAAGAAGAAGAAGGAAGAATAGGGGAAGGAGGAGGAGGAAGAAGGAAGAAGAAGGGGGAGGAGGAGAAGGAGGAAGAAGGAAGAAGAAGGGGGAGGGGGAGGAGGAGGAGGAGGAGGGGGAAGAGGGAGGAAGAAGGGGGAGGGTGAGAAGGAGGAGGAGGAAGAAGAAGGAGGAGGAGGAGAAAAACCTTGAACTGGACAAAGTGGCACAATCCTGTAATTGCAGCAACCAGAGGCATTGAAGCAGGCCTGGGCTTCATAGACAGACCATGTCAGGGGTGGGTAGAAATATAGGAAGTAAAAGACAAGTACCATATCATATATAAGAAATGATTAGAGCAGCGTCCCCAGAGCTAAGGGAAGCAAAGGGGAGAGTAGAAGAAAGTGTGGAGAAGCATGGGGAACCAGCTCTTGTACAGATTTTGCCTTTCACACTGGGGAAGTTGAAGAGCCATTGAAAGTGCCTAAACTAATACAAAGAGAAATAAAAGTAATCGCATAATCACACACACAAAAAAGAAAGTGCCTAAACTAAGGATTCTTCTGTCCACTATTTGAAGAACAGACTAAAGTGGGGTAGGGGCTGGAGAGCAGAGGCCAGTCAGTAGGCTACTGAGGTGACACATGTGACAGACAAGAGAATCAGAAGGATGAATATGGTAGCAGACACCTGTGAGCTAGGCAGTGACTGAAGCAGAAAGAGAAACAAGGGGAGACACACAGAGCACAGCTCAGAGGGGGAAAAGGACCAGGCAGCAGGATGGCTCAAAAGTACTTGCCATTCAAGCCTGATGACCTGGGTTCAATCCCCAGAACCCACATAGTGAAATAACTCCTCTAACCTTCACACATACTACCAAGGCCCATATTACACATCACACAACAACAATAAAAACAATAATAAATTAAGAGACAAAGAACAGCAACAAGGGCTGGAACAGTGGCTTTGGAAGTGGTCAGAATGCAGGCTGAACTTGGACAGCGGCTGAACTGTAGGGGCTGTTATAGGGAGAGAATGTGCTCATCAAGTGGAGTGTGAGGAGGAGAGAGGGGGCAGGGAATATGATGATGGCATTTAGGACTGAGCAGCAGGATGAACACATGCTCCAGAGCTCACTCACTAGGACTATAAGTTGGAAGAAGGTCAAGGCAAGGAGCATACTTCACTGAGTGACCAGCTGTACCAAGTTCCGTGGTTATCTGCCCACATTACCTTCAATGACCACAATATCAAGGCTGCATTTCTTAATGTGGTATCCAACTCCGGTTCCTGTAACCTCACATAGCCATTCAAGTACTAGTCTCCTAGTTCCCATCAAGGCCCTCTTTTGACTTTGCTGTCCTCAATGCCTTGGCTTAGATGTCACCTGCCTGTCTTCTACTCCATTTCATCAACATCTGCTCTCCTATCTCCCCAGTATAGTTATCAGGAGTTCTTTGAGAACCAAGGTGATGCCTTGGTATCTTCTGAGGCCTTGGTGAGTGAAGCAAGGGTTCAGTCCACATTGGTAGCTTGAATAAAAACTGTAAACAAATCATGGCTGGCCCTAAGCCCATTGCAGTGGGTCAGTAGGCCTGAGTTCCCATTCAGTCCTATGTGACAAGAGGAAAATAGGGCCAAGGAGGTGAAGTCAGGCTTGGAAGTGGACTCGGATTGGAAGGCTGACTCTGTCCCCCACGCAGCAGGGAACAGAGGTCAAGGAAGACTAATTACTCACATGTGTACAGCACTTGAGAGTTTATAGCCAGAGACATTATTCTCATCCATCCCTGGCACAGCCTCCTGAGTAAGATATTCTTATTTTTCCTCACCTTCCACCTAGGAAACTGAGGCCCAAAGAAGCAGTTGCTTGCCCCAAGTCAAATAGCTAGGAAGTAGAAGCCTAGAGTCTTGAGCCAGGGTCAGACTATTATGATGAGACTAATCTACAACTAGAGCTAAACGGGAGGGTGGTCAAGGGCTCTGGCAACTACTTCCACTCTCTGCATACCCTGAGATCCCTACAAGATCTCTAGCTGATGGTAGCATGGGATGACATTTACTGATCCCCTCAGATCACTGAAGGACTCATCCACACCCCAGAGAGCAGGGAATTATCCCTATTCCAGGCTGCAAACACAGCAGTTGGGAGAGGCTCTAAGACAATGCAAGTGCAAAGCGTGCTCAGGAACCCTTGTCTCCAGGAGCTGATCAGAGGCAAGCCCCACCAGACGCTGAAAGAGGGCAGCTTCCTCCCATGGTCCCCCAGCCAAAATCCCTCTGGAGAAGTCTCTCTCAGCCCTGCTCCTTTCCGGCTGGGCACTGGGCCCGGACGGCTCTTGGCTGGCAGCAGCTGGGCCCTTGCACCTGTCCATCTAGCGCCCATGCTTCACAAACACACGCCCCCACCATCAAGCCCTATGCTGCTTCCGGATGGCCAGTCACTTAGGCTTCCACCTCACTGTAGGCCCTTTCCTTTCGCATTTGATTTCTTTTCCTTCCCTTGGTTTCTTCCAAGTGCCTACCCTCCACTGCTCCCTGTATCCCCATCATTATCTTTCTCTTCATCTCTCACTCATGTTTTGATTTCTCCACTGAATATTCTTCTTGTTCAGTCTGTCTTTTAGCCCCTAACTCTAACCATGCTACCTTCCTGCTCTGTCACAGAGAGATGTTTGAACACAGTCATCCTTCCAGTTCCCATCTGCTCTGATCTTGGGGTTTTGTTGGTTTGTTTTGTATGTCTCATGGTTTTTATGTTGGATGCAAATATGTGTGCATAGATGGGGAGGCCAGCAGTCAACATGCCTTGTCTACCTCAATCTCTCTCCATGTTCCATTTTTGAGACAGGATCTCTCACTGAACCTGGAGCTGACTGAGCTAGACTGTTGGCCAGCGAGTCTCAGGGATCCTCTGTTCTCAACCTCCCTAGCACTGGGATTATAGGAGTGTGGCCTGCAACTCACAGACACTCACCTGCCTCTGCTTCAAGTGCTAGGATTAATGTTGTTGACCACCACAAAAGTGTACCTGGCTTTTTCACATGATTGCTGGGGACTGACGGAGCCATCTCCCTGTATTATTATTATCATTATTATTATTATTATTAGTTTTTATTAGCTTACATTCATTGTGCAGAATGATGGGTTTTCATTATGACACTTTCACCCATGCGCATCATGTCCTTTGTTCAGACTCCCCGTTATCCTCCCTCACTCCCTTCCCACTACTCCTCTCCCTTCCACCATCCTTTCACATGCAGTTTGAAGAAAGGCTAAAAACTGTCCTGGAGGGAGAGGAGAAAAGAGAGATGGAGACGGGAAGAGGTGGGTTCAAATGCCAGTGTTCTTGTTGACTGGCTGTGTCCGTCTCCTCCTACTTCACTTCTGAGCTGTCTTCCCTCCACTGTAAAATAGGATTGATGATAATAATAAACACTTAACATGGGGAAAGGAGACAGTATGAGAACGGACCTTGTACAAGGGTGACAAAGGTATCTATGAATTAAGTGGCAAGTGGGCGATGGGTGTTCTTTTTTTTTTTTTGGTTTTTTTTTTTTGGTTTTTTCGAGACAGGGTTTCTCTGTGTAGCCCTGGCTGTCCTGGAACTCACTCTGTAGACCAGGCTGGCCTCGAACTCAGAAATCCGCCTGCCTCTGCCTCCCAAGTGCCGGGATTAAAGGCGTGTGCCATCACTGCCCGGCAGCAATGGGTGTTCTTAAGGAGGCAGAAAAGGCCCAATGGTCCCTAACAGAGACTCTGGCTGGTCTGCCTGGCTTGACTCCTCAGCCTCAAACACATAGGACGTACAGCCTTGGTAAGCTGTTCCACACCTGTCCCTCTCTTCTCTGTCACATGGATAACATAATAACAGTGCTCAGCTAACATCTATTGCTGGGACCAGGTGAACAATATGAACAGTGGAGGCCTGCCACCTAGAAGTGCTCAGTGAACATTGCCACTAATGTTAAATCCAGACCCAGCAGCAATAATGTTCCTCTGGGCTTGTGTACTTGACAGAACTAAGAACCTAAGCCATGTGGGATCAAGTCTGTTGGGCCTCAAAGTCAGCTTCATGGAGGTTGTGCACTGCAATTCAGCTTGGCCTCTTCTAGCCAAACCATAGACCCTAGAGTGAGGCGTGTATGAAGCCAGAAAGACCCATCATACGATTCAGGCTACTCTTTCCAGAGGGGGCACTTTAATACAAGAGGCAGCTTGAGCAACCAGGCCTGTGATCCTGTAAGCTTAGGAGACAGCAGGGTCTGCACCCTGACCTCCCAAGGTACGTGCCCTAAGATCCGGTTCACCTCCAGCTCCAATGACTGATCCCCAGAGGGGTAAATATCTGTGGCAGTCGGAAGCACTGGGAATATTTATAAGTCCCCAGGTTATGTACATGAAGTGAATCACACAGCTATGTTAACGTCCAAAGTCAAAGGCCAAGGCTAACAAAGGGGGTTAATACCTCAGCCTGGGACACTTAGCCATGACAACGGAGGCTCTGGCAGAGGAGGACAAGTGTGAAGCCACACAACTAAGATAGAATTGGGAGGTTAAGCCGGAAAAGGCCCAGACCTGAAAAGGAGATACGCAGAAAAAAAAGCCCCTGGCTAGGAGATGAAATTGAGGGAAAGGGCCATTATATCTCAGGTCTTAAACACAAGGAAGTTGAATCAGCCCAGTGTTGCAAGGGGCCAGATTAAAATGGCTTTGACTAGGGCTCAGATGTAGTTCCTATTGGGCACTTCCACAACATGGGGTTCAGAATTCAAACCCTGGCACCATGTAATAGCAAAAAAAAAAAAAAAAAACTGTCTCCCATCTTTTCAAAAATGAAGTAAGCTGAAGAGCTACTCTGTCACGCTGACAATGGTGGGAATGGAGGGTAGCAAAAAAGGGGGAAACACCCAAGACCCCAAAGACTGTGCTCCAGGAGCTGGAGTGAAACCACAGAGGATCTGGCATACCTAAGACCCAGCCTATTTGTGTTCAGAAAAGCGAGATGAGGCCCCTGTCAATCCTTGGTGTGGGGAAATTTACAGACTGAGATCCTCTCACACTGTTCTTCGGGGATTTGAAGCATGTGTCTGTGATTGCGCTGGGCTTCAGGGGCCAGAGACGGGAAAGAAGCGAGCTGTGTCTCCAGGGTCCTCGGGAGAAAGCTCCTTTCTGTGTCAATGGAGGGAGGCAGGGCAAAGTTCTCCACAGTTTGGCCCAAAGTCATCCCGACGATTGCTCTTTTTGACACAACCCCACACGTTCTTTCCAGGCCTATATTCCTGGCTGTGTGCAAGCTATTTCCACTTGGATGTTCTGCCAACAGCTTAAACTAAACATGCTTAAAGCAGAGTTTTGCTTCCCCCACAAAGCCTCACACCTTTCCAAGGCCTCCAGCTCCACTGCTGAAACCCAACAGCTCCGGGCCAGATTGCCTGACTACTGCTACTTTCTGCCCTTCTCTGGCCACCTTGCACTCCCTTCCTTTGCTGGATGATATTTCTTTCAGAATCCTCTTTCCCATCTACCAGGCTGTGGCCCTCTCCCACCTTGCACATGGTCTCTAGAGATGGCTACCACTGGCCCTAACTGGGCTCTTCTCTC
This sequence comes from Mastomys natalensis, assembly GCA_021653895.1. Lineage (NCBI taxonomy): Eukaryota > Metazoa > Chordata > Mammalia > Rodentia > Muridae > Mastomys > Mastomys natalensis. Next base: position 117,362 of record JAJTUV010002650.1, on the reverse strand, counting down.
AACTGGAACCACTTATACTTTCTGCCCACATGTGTTCACCATTTACTGCAAATGGACGTCATGGTGAAGCATCTATTCTAGTAGAAGGAAGGAAAGCATAGACACAGAGAAGTTGGTAGCCTAGGGGAGTTTGACCTCAAAGGTGAGTCAGTTTGCTGTGAATTCCAGCTCTGCTATTTCCTAGCTGTGGATCTGGGCCTTATTTCACCTCTCTGAGCCCTGATGCCTTCTCTCCAAAATGGAGGTGAGGGATGGGGCTCCCCATAATATAGCATGTGGAAGGCTCTGGTTCCATCTTTAGCACAGCAAAAATAATAATAAGTAATAAGTAAGTCAATGACATAGGGCTGCTAGTGGATTCTTGGGAGGTTGAATGTTAGATGGAAGCACAGAGGAGGGGCCTACATTGGGCTGGAGTTCCCAAAGAAAGGACTCCACAGAACCATCCCAGTAAATGAAAGACTCCTAATGGCTGGAGCTGGTTGTGTATCTTCTTTTCTGTTATGCATAAACAACAGGAATTCAAGTAGGGAATCTGTTCAACTGGGCCCAGTTGTTGGCCCTTTCCAAACATTCCCCTACCCCGTTGTAAATAAGAAAGCACCACTAGAATCTCCAGCCTGATTAGGGCACTGAGGGGTGACCAGCTATCTCTGTAGACTTCTACTTCTCAGAGCTCTTTCCTCTTAGTGACTAACTGATATTGTTCCATTGCTTCTTTTCCATCTTGAACAAAAAAAAAAAAGAAAACAGGAGCAAAAGCAGGTCTGTCCAAGCCTGCTGGGCTGGCCGGGGTCAGAGGAATGCAGCCTCTCCCTCCACTGAGCGGCCAGGCCAGGCACTAGCTCAGGCTGGCAGCAGCAGGCGCAGGCCGGGCCTGGGAGGCTCCAGCACCTTGCTCAGAGGGGCTGGAAAGCACCACAGACGTTAGCTCATCACTCCCTGGCAGGGGCCTACTGGTCTGCTATTCTCACTAGCATCTTCCAGATGGGGAAATGGAGGCACGGGCATACTTGGAGGGGTTGCAGATGCCCAGGGTCCTAAGATGGCTTCTAGGCAGAGGCCCCAGATTGCTAAGGGAAGAAGGGTCACCAGGACTTCCTCTATGGACATCATTTCCTCATTTTGGATTGTTGAGATGAAGATGATTTTTTTTAAAAAAGGACTCAGAGACTACAGCCTCTGATGGGGACAAAGAATGAAGGTGGAAGAGATGGATGGGTGAACCCTAAACAGCTCAGCTGGACTCGGAAGTGTCCAACTACTCTCACTGAGAACAGGTTTGTCTCTAGTGCTATCTCTGCACTAAGAGGTACTACAAAAGTCTGCAGACTCAACACCAAAGGGTTAACAACAATGCTTGCGGGTTGATTATCATGTTTTCCTCCAGTACATTCCTGTTCACTCAAAATCCTGTTCCATGAACAATTCCAACATTTATAATCAGATAAAATGTTTATTTTTAATTACTGGGGAAAATAAAGAATGAAAAGTCAAAACTGAGAATTCGGTTCACTGGTACTATCTGTGTGAAGCCCCGTGGGATCCCCAGTATGAAAAAAAAGCAGAAAATAATAATAATAATAATAATAGAGAGAAGGCTCAGGAGTTAAGAGCACAGTCTGCTCTTCCAAAGAACCCAGGTTCAGTTCCCAGCATCTTCAAGGCTGCTCACAACCATCCATGACTCCAGTTCCACGGAGTCCTACACCATCTCCTGGCTTTGTGGACACCAGGCGTGTGCATGGCACACATACAGATGCACACAAAACATACATACTCAAGACAAAAATGAATAAATCTTTTTTAAAGCAACAATAAAGATGAAGACAAGAAGCAGCAATAACAACTGGGATGTGGGCAAAGTCCTGGCCTGGGAGTGAGGAGACCCAGGACAAGTAATTCTACCACTTTGAATCACAGCTTTCCATTAAAGGGAGATAATCACACAAAATTGGCATAGAATTAAAAAGAAATATTTTTTGTGAAAGAGGCTTTTTAAGAACAATATTCATTATGAAAATTTCAAGCATTCACAAAGAAAACATCACAATGAAGCCTCCTGCACCTATAGTCAACAGTGTTCTCCTTTGATCTATGCGTCCCCCACTCTCCTCTGGCCCAAACTGAAATATTTTAAAGCAAATCCCAGATAGGCACCCTTTTATCATAAAAAACTCCAATATTAAACTGCTTTATAAATATTTACATTTTTTACAATTAGAAATAATACACGATAGCTGTAGAAAATTTGGAAAATGAAGAAAACAATTTATAAAGAAAAAATAGTCATACCCCACCACACAAAGACAAACATATTTCAAAATAATCTATTAGTTTTTCCATGCACATATTAATTGTAACAAAAGTTGGATCATATTGCATATGCTATTTATAGGTATCATTTTATTTTAATTATAAAAATAATAAGACTATATTACAGAAAAATGAGAAGAAATTACCACAATCCCTTAGCAACTAATATAAAGACTGTTAATAGTTCAATATACTTCCTTCCCATTTTTTTCAATTTGCATTCATAATTTTACTACAAGTAGAATACTACTGATTATGCACTTTTCAAGTTATGAATCTATTCTAATTGTGAGAAAACAATGTAATCATACTGCAAAAAAATTAAAAAGAAAAAGAAAAATATTACCTATAATACCACTACTCAGTTATAATCACTTAACATTTTGGTGTCTTTGCCCTCAACATTTTTTCTATGTACATATAATTTCAACAAAAAGTGGTCCTAAGCACTTAAGAGGCTGAGGCCAAACAACTGAAAGTTCAAGGCCTTTCTAGACTACAGAATAATATATCACCTCAAATAAACAATAAAAAAGTAAAATCTACTTTTAGGGAGCTTATTAAATATAAATGTATATTTACTTATAAGAAAAATAAACCAGGTGTGGTGGTACACGCTTTTAATTCCAGCATTCAGAGGGCAATGGAAGGTAAGTTTCTGAGTTTGAGGTCAGCTGGGTCTACATAGTGAGTTCTAGGACAGCCAGGGCTACAGAGAGAGACCCTGTCTCAAAACAAAACAGAAAAGAAGGAGGAGGAAGAGGAAGAGATGAAGATGAAGATATTGTGAGGATGAGATGACTGAGCAGGTAGAAATGAGTCTGATGGCCTGAGTGACATCCCAGGACTGACATATGAAGCTATCCTCTGACCTCCTCACATACACTGTGTCAGGTACATGAGGGGACATAGGCACACATGTGCATATACACCAAATAAGTAAATATAATAAAAAGAGTAATGTATTATATAAATATAGAGAAAAATAATTCAGAATTGTGTCCCTCACTGGCACTGTCAGCTTTTGGGCATTTATCTGGCCATTGCTTTATTCACATATTTATACATAGTTTGAAGCATAGAAGTATTAATTTTGGAGGTTTGGTACCCTCTGTACCACCTTGGCATCATATTTATGCAACTTTGTACCAGGGTCTTTTATTCAATATTTTGTTATGAATAAAAGTTTTTAGAATCATGATTTTGGAGGTGGTAGTTAAAGTACCAAAGAAAACTCCCTAGCCATGGACCTTTATGGTTGGTTTCTATTATAAACAATTCTTCGTGTGTGTGTGTGTGTGTGTGTGTGTGTGTGTGTGTGTGTATATAGCGCCCCGGCTGTTCTGGAATTTGTTGTGTAGCCCAGGTTGGCCTGGAATTTTCTGTGTAGTCCAGTCTGGCCTGGACTCACTGTGTAATTCAGCCTGGTCTAAAACTAATGATCATGTCTCAGCCTCTAGAGTACTGGAATCACAAATGTGGGCCACCACACTGACTTTTCTAAATACCTGAATAAAAGTGTTTACAGGCGAGCTGAAGAGAGGCTCAGCAGTCAAGAGCACTCACTGCTCTTGCAAAGGACCTGGATTCAGTTCCCAGCACCCACATAGCAGCTGATAACCATCTGTAACTCCAGTTCCAGGGTATCCAGGTCCCTCTTCTGGCCTCTGAAGGCTCCTGAATACATGTGTTGCAAATTAAATCACAAACACACATATATACATAATTTTTTTAAATTTAGATTTGTACTTTTAAACCTTCCTATACACATATTGAGTATATTTTTTTGGATACCACTTCTACATTTATAGGCTGACCTATAAAATGTGATTATTGACAGGCATGGTGGTAGTGGCACATGTGTTTAATCCCAGCACTCAGGAGGCAGAGGCAGGCAGATCACTGTGAATTTGAGGCCAGTCTGGTCTACAGAGCTTGTTCCAGGACAGTCAGGGCTACAGAGAGAAACTCTGTTTGAAAACCCAAAACAAACCAACCAACCAAACTAACAACAAAAGACCCCATAACATGTGGTTATCTTTTATTGATCCTATTTTATTCCTGTCATAGTCCAGGCAGCTTTTGTTGTAGTAAGTGGAGTTTGTTCTACATTTATAGATGTCTTTCATCTCCTTCTCAGTCTGGTATTTGAATTACTAGGTCAGCAAGTGTTATAGAATCTAAAGTGCGTGAGGTGAGACAGGGATGGGGCCAAAGAATCAGAAAACACATTACAATACTAATCCCAGCATGCACTAGCCATTTACTACACTGTCAGCACCAATCAATCAAGCTAAAGCTTTCTTCTTAACCCTTACAGATTATGTAAATTTGTTATGATATCCATTTAATAGGGAAACTGAGCACACATATAACAACCAACACAATTGATTACCCTAAGACCACACAGCTAGCAAATGGCAGAGTAGGGATTTAATCCAGGCCCCTGACCCTGAACCTTTACTCTGAACTGCTTCTTTGCCTTCCAAGGCAGCAGAGTGTAAGGGTGCAGCGTAAAGACTGCAGCCAGCCTCACCAGGGTCAAAACTCCTTCCTCTTGCCCGTGCTAGCTTGGGCACCTCTCTGAGACTCTTTCCCTTTGGTAAACCCACAGGGTTGTCCTAGGAGTTAAGTAAAATGATGGAACGGAGGGAACAGTTGATGCCCAGCTCATGGCTAGCATTTAGAAGGTGGCTGGCTGACCATTTCTTCTACCTTGGCTTCACAAGGGTATGGTCTAGTTGCCAACTTGGAGAGAAGAGTTTAGCGGAGCTCCGAGATAGCCTAGAGCCGCCTGGACAGTCAGTGATCCAAGGCATATTTGCCTAGAAATGCAAATGCCTTCTTTTCTCCCTCTCAGTCTCTGCCACTAACCTCGACTCCCATTCCCCCAAAAGGAAATGGGTGGCTTTTCTGCTTCAAAGCTGAGTGCTTAAAGCCCTTCTCATTCCTACTCCCTGGGAGGTGGCCAGTGGAGATGACAGGAAGTCACCGGTGTTGTAGGGGGCTTTCTGGAACTTGGGCATATAGAATGTGGTGGAGGGGCACTGATGGGGGAGGGGGCTAGCTGTTGAGCAAACTGCTCCGGAGACACTCCAGAAGCTGAGATGAACTATGCCTCTTTCTAACAATTGGCCTGGGAGCCATCCAATAGATGGAGGGCGGATCCACAGGTCCGGGATCCGGAGCCTGGAGCCCAGCTGCATCTGCAGTTTAGGAACCAGCTCTAGAGTCCAACAGGAGGAGAAGGGGGCGGGTCGGGATCCAAATTAGCAACTGTAGTTCAAAAGCCAAAGTCCACTCTTCTCCACCCCTTGCTTTCACAGAAACTTTTCTCATCCTAGGCAAATACCAAGGAGGCTTAGGAAGGGTGCCTTGCCTGCACCCCAGTAGAACTTCGGGGTTCCAACAGATTGTTCCTTTTCTCAACAGGAAACTAGGCACAACCTACAATCCAAGTGGGAAACTGTAGCAATGGTGTGGGGAGTGTGGTTGTTACCCGGGTTCGAGTTGGAGCAGAGTGGGAGGGGGCTAGCAATCAGCAATGAAGAGAGGCAGCTTTCCAGCCTAACAGGGGGTGGGGGAGGGAGGGGTTTCCCTGATTATCCAGGGTACTCACCCCAGCTTCCACCAATGCCAAAGGGGGCCTAATTCTGTGCCTCCATTTGCGCCCCCTCTTTGTCAGCAAGCCAGTCATTTCATCAACAAACACGACTCTGTTAGAAGAACAAATTAAGGACACTTGAGATCCTAAAAAAAAAAAAAAGAAAAGAGAGAAAGAAAAAAAGATCTTCAGGTCTTCAAAGCCAATTAAAAAGACACAAGACACAGTGAAAACAACTCTGTAACATTCCTCCCCTGTTTCCTTAACATCGCACTTTTTTCAAAAGACCATGTTTTCTAAACAGTTTAAAACTGAATTATTGAAAGGGAGGAGTGGGAGGGGATAGGTTGAGACTGGGGGAAGGCTTAATTAGAGGGGTAATCTTGGTGGCCTTCCTGCAAGGGGTGAGTAAGGTGAGAGTTTCTAGCCACAGGGAACATGCCTTGAAACAGAAGAAACCCCAGATCTCTTTCAGTAAGGATTTGTAAGACAACGTACCAACACAAGAGATGTGCTCTAAGTGCAAAATGTTATTCTTGCTAGATGTGAATAATTATATAATCATAATAAAATAAACCTGGCATCGTGGCAAGAGGAATCTCTGCGAACTCTGTGGCAAGCTTTTCGAACCCGCTGCCTGTTCCTGGCTTTTCCGTAAGCCATGTGAGTTGCATGCATGCACCTAGTCCGGTAGAAGAGCATTTCCCAGCGTCGTCGCATCCTGCCAGCCTCCTTCTGCCCTGGATGACCACAGAACAGAAAGCCTTGAAACCAACCTTGGGCCTTGAGGGAAGCCACCGCTGCCATATGATCCCTCTAAGTGCCCCTGAACAAATGTAGGGAGTTTAGGGGGTAAGGGACCCTCCAACCTCAGCCATTCCACGATGAGACGACATAGCTCAAAGAGAGCAAACCGGCTCAGAGGAAGCCCTGCAGAAAAACTAGAACTGTGCCTTGCCTACCACCGTCCCGTGTGCGAGTCTCTCTTCTAGATCTTTCCCTAAGCCAACAGCTCTTCTCTCTATCCATGAAGCCTGTCCTAGCGACCCGCTTGATTTAGGTCAAAAAACAGACACTAACAGCTCTCCCTCGCTCGGTGAAATTACTAAGTGGAATTTATTGGGCAAGTCCATTGCAGGGTGGTGGGGAGAGCCCAAGTCCCAGGTTCGGGCTGCCATCAGTTTTAGAAACACACGTATAGGCCGGGAACTGGGCGAGAAGTGACCAAAAACCAGAGACTATCAGCCCCCACCCAGTAGCTACGTCGTGCCCCAGGGCTGAGGGACAGGAGGAGACGCACGCACTCTGTTCCTAGCCCGCCCTTTGCTTTCACAAGATCCACGGTGACTGCACCAGCTCGAGCGCCTTTAAAGGGGCCACACACGCCAGCCACCGCTATAAAATGTTCCCGGCGGCACAGCTGCAGAGTGCGCTGCTGAGCTGCGGTGAGGAGGCTCGCTCGCCCGGCTGCTCCTCCCACAACCTATCGGCGCGGGGCTGCTGGCAGAGAGGACAGATCCCAGGAAGGCACGGCACCCGCTCGGGCCCTCCCGTAAGTATCCAGTTCAGATTTTGCTACCAACTCGCCCACGAGCCGGACATGTGCTAATAATGCTCTAAAGCCGGTTATAAAGACGTGAAAAATTGGGGGGAGAGGGAGAAAAAGGGGGAAAGGGGTCTGTCCTTCCTGGGATTCTAGCTGAGGCCAGCCTGCTGCTGTGTGCTTGTGCGCCAGGACTCTCCCGGCTGCAGTGGGGGCTTAAGAGCCGGGTCCCCGCGCCGAGAACCAAGCGTGGGTGGCTGTGATCGCCACCCCCGGAGTCCCGGCGCCTAAGCTGCCGGCCGGCACAAGCACGGGTCGGGGCTGCTCGGCGCTGCCGGTGCGGTGAGGCGGCGCGGCGCGGCGGTGCTGGCTTTTCCCAGGCGCCCTGGGGTCGGGTGCCGCCCGTGCGGCTGGGGGCTCTGTAGCGAGCAGTTCGTGGCGGAGGCGGCGGCGGCAGCGTGCGTGCCAAGGGGTTCGGGGCTGCTTCGTCCGCGCCTCAGCCCATGAGCTTTCCTCTCCCGGGCGGGCAGCTTCGCGGAGGTAAGCCGGGCCGCCGGGCAGGGCGCTGGGCTGGACAGCAGGGGCTAAGGGCGCGGCGACGGCCAAGCCGGCCGAGGGGCTGGGGGGGACTAGTTTGCTGCCGGAGCTGCCGGGCAGGGGGCGGCAGCCCCGTCCGGCCCGCGGGACGCAGAGCCCACTTGTCCGGAGAAACCCGCAGCAGATCCACTCCCGCGCCCGCGCTTTCCCCAGCTCTGCTTCCCCGACTTTACCATTAGCCAGGACTGCATCAGGCCGCTCCGGGGCCGGGGCTGCACAAAGCCTTGTTTTCTTGGGGGCTGGAGGCGAGCAGGGCTTCTGGCTGAGTTCTGCCGAGCTGCGGCTGGAAGTTGGAACGTTCCGGCAACTTGCTTTCCCCACGCAGCACGACCCCCGTGCACACGCCCCTCTCGAGGGGAAGCGGCCGCGCGGCGCCCAGCCTCTGCCACGCGGGGCGCCTGACCAGGGGTGGGACAACTAGTCAGGGCCACGCCACTTTTAGTGTTGTGACCTTGTGTTAAGTTATCGCACCCCCTCTGCACCTGGAATCTTTGCTAGCCGGCTGGGAGCAGCGGCAGCATCGGACGCTCCGAGGGCGCTCCGAAGTGTCTGCGAGGCGCGCAAGCACTGTCGCTGGCGCCAAAGTGCGCCCCCGCGCGCGGAGACGCTGCGGGTCCCCAAAGTGCGCCCCCGCGGAGACCCCGTGCTTCGTCGCCTGTCTGCTTCCGAGCACCTGAGGTAACGGAAGCTTGGAGCCCTCCAGCACTGGTGCTCGCTCCTGGCGTGCGGGGCTCCGTCCGGCCAAGCCCGCGCCGGTGGCTCTCTCCGGCGCGTTGAGGAGGCCTGGGGAGCTGTCCGTAAACAACGGGCCTTTAGTTTTCAGGTGGCGATTCTGGCTGGGCTGCTTGGAGCGCGTGCAAGCCAAGCCGCAGTGCTGTTTGGACATTTAGATTTCTCAGTGGCAATGGAGGTGGAGTATACCGGTTGGTGTCATTTTTAACTTTTGCTCACGGGACAAGTTCGAGACCCCCCCCCACCTGCGGCTCGCTTCTCCCTCCCTCTCTCCCTCTCTCCCTCTCTCTCTCTCTCCCTCTCTCTCTCTCTCTTCTTCTCACCCTCCATCAGCGGGGGGCGAGGGCCTTCTTGGAGGGAGGCCAGGCGGAGCCAGGCAGCGGGAGGCAGGAGGCGCGAGCCGCGGAGTCCGCACTTGTTGCGCGGCATTTTTCGCGGAGCCTCGCTGCTGCTTCGCGGTCGTCACTTCGTGGCTCCGAGCAGACCCAGACATCCGTGAACCAAGTTTTTTTTTTCCCTCAAATGGACGGAAGGGTGGGGTAGGAGACAGAAACTGGGATTGTTGGGTGGGGGTGGGGGATGCAATCCCCTCTTAGACGGGCTCCGAGCTTTCAGGCTGGCGCGCCCGAGGGAAATGTTACAAGGGCCTGCCTGGCGAGCCCACACCAGAACACACGTACTTTCCTCCTATTTTCCCCCATTCTTGTTGCTCTTGGGTTTTTTTTTTTTTTTTTTTGTACGTTGGGGTACAGCTGGTGCACGGGAGAAAGAAGATGGATACGAAGGTGAAGCGATGGAGGAACTTGAAATAGTGGCAGTACTGGCCCTCCTGACGACGACGACGCGCGGTAGTGCCCTTGTCTTGAGCTAGATGGCTGAAATATCCTAGGGTTGCCTCTTCAGTCAAGCAGTGGTGCAGAACCCACCAAGTGCCCCTCCCTCGGGTTTTCTCTTTTGCTTCCATCCTTTCCCCAGTAGGCCGAAGTTGAAAGGGGAAAATGGTAACTTTAGAGGCCAGCGCATTCATAATGACCACTGGGAGTAACAAGGGGGTACAGTCCTAGCAAATTCTAGCCCTTTGAGAAATGGCTATTGAGGTCCTCAAGATGATAATGCTAGAACATGTGAGGCTTATGAAAACACATTTTCAGGAAAACAAGAATTTTTAATTTTCTGAGTTTGAGCTGGTTTTGTTTTGTCTTGTCCCCCCCCCCCCCCATATCTCTTCGGCACTTGGGCCAGAGAACCATTTCTTTAGAAGCCATCTGAGTAAGTTCAGGTATGAAGACTTGGCCAATGGTCAGGAGAGGCCTGTGGCATAGGACTACTAGATGCTGCTCTTCAAACTGCTGCTGTTGCTTCCCTGTTTAAAAAAAATATAGGATTTTGCCTCCAGGAAGAATCCTTCTCTTAGCCACACATGGGTGTGGCAGTTATGGCCTCTGGGACACTTGTCCTAGGAAAGTCCAATCTAAGAATTGTCTTGAAGGAGCTTGAGATATGGAGGAACTGAGCTATTCCCAGCTATTATGTGGGGCTCCTGCTGCCTTGAGGTCTCCGGAACACCCTGATCTGCTGTCTTCTTGTAGGCATGGCCCAAGACAGGGCTTTGGAGACTTTCTACGTCTGCCTTCTCCTGAATTCTCCTTTTTCCCAGTCCCATTGAAGACCTGGATGCTAGTGTTCCATTGTCATGGTGTACTGCTTTCTCAGGGACATGCCTGCTCCTAGAACTAGAAACAGTGCTACCCTTACCTCTGGACTCGGAAATAACCTGTATGAGTAAATGTTCATGTGTCCTCTCTTGGCATTGTGGGTTACTGTTAGACCCTGGCTGAACAGAGAGCATGCCCCTGGCCTCATAACAGAGTTGCAGCTCTGTCTCTGCTCTTGGCCCAGGTGCTCTCTGTTTTGAGTTTAACCCTATCAGCATCCTTGTGTAGCTGAATGGATTCACCCTGACTTCGAATTTTCTAGTGCTTCCTTCACCTTTATTATTTCTTCTCTTTTACTTGCAGACCAACAGTCCCAGCTGGCAGCATCAACTCGCACCGATTTATCGGACTTCTGCCCAGGCTCTGAAATGCCAACTATGTCGAGGCCTGCACTTGATGTCAACGGTGGTACCACCTCTGGGAAGGAGGTGAGTTTTGTCATTTTACAGATGGAGATACTAAGGCATGGAAAGACAAACTTTAGGGAAGGAGGTCATGCCTTCCTAGGTGTGGCCTGTAGCCAGTGTGCTTGACCAGAGAAGATTCAGCAGGGCTTTGTCTGAGAGAAATGAGAATAACTTGTTCAAAAGTGGTTAAATCAAACTCACTAGGGGTGTGAAAGAGACAGCAGGAAGTGGGTCAAAGAAGCAGAATTGGAACAAGACCACTGTGGTAAAGAGATTATAGTGAGGCTGAGAAGAGAGAAAACAGGGTGCCCTTTTTAGACAGGGGAGCACATAGAACAGCAGGGGAGGGAGGCCCACTTCCAGTAATGTGTTCTCCATTCTACAGCTAGGGTCTAAACTTAGGAATCAGAACCACAGTAGCAAAAGAAACCTAACTGTCCAGGGCTCTTCCTACCACCTACCCACTAACTCCAAATATAGAGCATTTAGGAGCATTCCAGATCCCATGAATGCCAAAGAGAAAACCAGGAGGATGACTACTATGGCATGCCTTTCTGTCTTCTAGGACGCCAACCAGGAGATGAACTCTCTGGCCTACTCTAACCTTGGGGCGAAAGATCGCAAGGCAGTGACCGTCCTGCACTACCCCGGGGCCACCTCAAATGGAGCCAAAGCCAATGGAGTTCCCACTAGCTCCTCTGATCATCATCTCCAACAGGCTCTCCTACTGCCACCACTTCTACCAAACCTCCATCCTTCAACCTGCAACCTACCCCTCACCTGCTGGCCAGTATGCAGCTTCAGAAGCTTAATACCCAGTATCAAGGAGCTGCAGCAACTGCTGCCGCTGCCCTTCCGGTCCAGGCCTACCAGGGGAGGAAGAGCCCATGCAAAACTGGGTCACTGGGAGCCAGATTGGAATGGGGGATCTGGGATCAGTCTCTCTTCCTGCTGGTGCCCAGAGCCCTGCTATCATTGATTCTGACCCAGTGGATGAGGAGGTGCTGATGTCTCTGGTGGTGGAATTGGGGCTAGATCGAGCCAATGAGCTTCCCGAGCTGTGGCTAGGGCAGAATGAGTTTGATTTCACTGCAGATTTTCCCTCTGGCTGCTGATGCCAAGTGCCCCTATAAAATGAGGAAAAAAAGCCACCAATTCTGTTGTAAATAAAAGTTACTTGCAAAGAGATAACTGACTGGGTGTGTTCTTCATAGGGGTCTAAAGTTGGAGGTTGCAATTCTGGGGTTGCAAGGGCCTGAGAGGTGTGGGGAGGACTGGCCCATGTGGCCTCTGAACTGCTATTACCACCACTGCCCTTATCTCAAGAGTCTTGGTACTTAGCTTCAAATTTCTAAAACTCCACACTGTCCTATTGAAGGTTGGACATAGGAGTACCTGGTGGCCAAGGCATTCTAGGAAGGCATGCTGCTTCAAGTTTGTCTTCAGCTACTTTGCCAGCATCGTTGGCCACATGGCATATGCTCCCAACTCTAAAAGCCAGCAATCCAGGGTTGCATCGATGGCTCAACAGTTAAAAGCACTTACTGCTTTTGCAGAGGACTGGGTTTTAGTTCCTAGCACCCACATGGTGGCTCACAACCATCTGTAATTCCAGTTCCAGGGGATCTGGCAGCCTTTTCTGACCTCTGGCGTTAGAGATGCATGTGGTACAGATACATACAGATATATACAAAACACATACACATAAATCTTTTTTTTTTTTTTAAGTCAACAACATTCCTCTCCTCCAAGCCTAAGAAGACTCAAGCTGGCCTATATGTCTCTAATTCCTACTTCCTTGGCCTATTCTGTGTAAAGACATCCTGTTTGGGCTGGTCTCTCCAACTTAAAAAGTACAAATGAGACCCAGCCTTGACCATTTCAATGATCAGAGATCTCTTGAGGCAGTGACTTCAAAAGCATGCCAAGTGACAAGATATTAGCACTGCCCCAGATTCTGGGTCATAATTCAGCCCTTGTATGGACTAGAAACTGCTGCCCACATTCCAAACTCCTGAAGATGTTCTTCCTTGAACACTGAAAATTATTAGCCTCTGAGGAGCAACTTGAGGCTTGTCCCATAGTGAGCACATTCAAGAAGCTTACTAATAAAGGCATTCATTGAATTCAACCCTCCCTGAGTACCTGCTCAAGGTCAAGCAGTTGCTAGATACTGGGAACATGAATTAGATAAGGTTTGTGCCTTTCAGTGTGTTGCCCATCCCAGAAAGAAGGGCACAAACATTGCAATAAACCAGTATTCTCCAGAACATGGGGAACAGTGTTATCTGATCCCTGAAAAGGAATAGCTCTATCTACCTGGGATGCTTGGGTAAGGTGTTCTAGTACTGAACCGATCCCTTTATTTATTTTCACATATCACAAATAATAAATACACAATATGATCTTGTAAAAGAAAAAAGTAGAGGGGCTAGGGAATGTGGCTTAGGGTAGAGCACTTGCCTAGCATGTATGAGTTCTTGTGTTCCAGTTCTAAAATGGAATGGTGCAAAAAATCAAAGCACCAGTTAAGAAGTAGAAATTTGGGTTGGGCAAAGGCAGGTGGATCTCTGTAAATTGGAGGCCAGACTGGTATACATAGCAAGTTCCAAGCGACTCAGGGCTACACAGTGAGAGCCTATCTCAAAAAAAATAAAAAAGAAAAAGAAAAGAAAGAAAGGAAAGAGAGAGAGGAAAAAAAGAAAGAAAGAAAGAAGGAAGGAAGGAAGGAGGAAGGAAGGAAGGAAGGAAGGAAGGAAGGAAGGAAGGAGGAAGGAAGGAAGGAAGGAAAGAAAGAAAAAGAAAATTCCAAATACAGTTAAAGAACCCTTTGTCCAATCCTCCCTTAATCCTAGCTGCCTCTGATCCTCCACAGAAATAGTTATTTATCTGTTCCTGGTTCATCCTTGCCAACCTTGTTTTGTCCTTTAATGTGGAGATGTATTCATCCCTAGAAAAACTGCTTGTTTGTTTGGTTGGTTGTTTGTATACAACTTAGCAGGGTCTGGGGGAATGCTCAGTGGTTAAGTGCTCTTGAGAAGACCCAGTTTTGACTCCTAGCACTCACATAGCAGCTCACAACCCATTGTAATTGCAGTTCCACAATCTGATCCCGTCTTCTGGCTTCCCTGGGCAGCAGGCATGCAGGCAGGCAAAACCACCCATACACGGAAAACAAACTGATTTTAAAATAAGCTGCTAGTGTCACAGGAGCAGCATGGAGGTACAGGGCAGGGTCTGGTGCAGGGATTAGATGTATTAGACAGAAAGCTAAAACCTGGAGGGTCCCAGGGTCCCTGGGTCCCTTTCTGCTGAAGCCTTTGAAAAACATGAGTCTAGCCAGAGTTTGTATCTGTTCCCTAACTTGTTTTCCTTGATCTCCAAGCCTTGGGGGTCTCAGGATGGCAGCAGTGAAGAGAGATGTGAGTATGGGATCAGTACTGGAAAACTGTGGGGTGACAACAATGCCACTGGGTGACAGCAGAGAACAGCCTGAGTATCACTAGTGCTTTAAGGTTCTCCAAAGAAAGAAAACCAGTAAGATATGTATGTATGTATGTATGTTACAATTGGTTAAGAGCTCCCATCATATGTATCATATACATATATATGATAAACTATATATATACATATATACTATATATTCCTAGTATATATGGTATATATATAATAATGTAGTACATACAAATATGAGATTGTAGACACCAAGAAGTTTCTCAATCTGCTATCTGCAAGCCAGAGACATAGGAAAGTCAGTGGTGCAACTCAGTCTGAATCTGAAGGCCTAAGAAGGTCAGAGGGCAGTCACAGCACCAAGTGAGTCTCCATCTGAAGATCAAAGTTTCAGGAGTGCTGAATGAAGTCCAAGGGCAGAAGACAAATGTCTCCACTCAAAAAGAAGCAAATTCAACCAGGTGGTGGTACAAGCCTTTAATCCCAACACTCAGGAGGCAAAGGCAGGTTGGTCTCCAGGTTCGAGGCCATCCTGGTCTACATAGTAAATTCCAGGACAGCAGGAGCTACACAAAGAAATCCTGTCTCAAAAAAAGAAGGAGCAGGAAGAAGAAGAGGAGAAGGAGTAGGAAAGGAAAGAAACCTTGTCTCAAACACATATATACACACACATACAAAGAGAGAGAGAAAGAGAGAGAGAGAGAGAGAGAGAGAGAGAGAGAGAGAGAGAGAGACTCTCGAATTCACCTTTCTTCCTCCTAGTTGTTCTATTCGAGTCCTCAACAGATTAGATGATGCCGAGTCATACATTCATTACTCAATCATCTACTCATTATTTAAATGCCAGTCTCTCACAACCACATCCAGAAATGAAATTCTACTAGCTGTCTGGGCATCCCTAGCTCCACTGAAGTTACCATCACACCTAGAGAAGGTACTTCTTCACGGAAGAGAGCAACCCTGCCTCCTGGTGTCAGCAGTCAGGAAGTGTGGTCACCTGAGCAGGCTTTCTGAGAGCCAGGCCTACTGGGGAGGATAGGGACAGCATAGACAGAAAAGGGCACAGTGGAGAACAGTTGTGCTAATCTCTGTAACTGCCCCACTCTTTTGTTGTCAGCCCTCTTCACAGCTGGATCGCTTCATTTATTATGTTACCATGAAGATCCAGAAAGGCAAATCTCAGCCAGGGTCCTAGCTTAGGCTCTGCTGCACACAGGTAAGGAACACTGCCTGCTGACAAGGACCCCTCAGGCCAGAACAGATGAGGACAGGTAGCAATGTCTGCAAGAGCCCGGTGGCTATCCTATTCCCTAGGGATAAATTAGAGAGACCCTGTGCCCACTTAAAAAGGATCTCACAGTTCCAAGGCAGTCATGGCCTTGGAGGATGAATTAGACTTGCACACGGCAACAAAACTGGGAGAGGTGGGAGCACAGCCTCCAATCAGAGGGACTAATGGAACATTACCAAGAAGATAGAACAGGGCCTGCTGGAAACCAGAACAAAACACCAGAAAAAACAATCTTGAAATGAGAAGGCTTTTTCAAGGACACAGAGCCCAGAAGCTAAGGAAAGCACTGATATATTTAACTACATTGTTTAGCTGCATTTTGTGGGGAGTTGGTTTTGGTCTTATTCTCAAGCTCCCTGTGGCCTTGAACTCACTATGCAGTCTAGACTGGCTTTGGATTCATGGTAAACCTCCTGCTTCACCCTCTCAAGTATTGAAATTGCAGGTATGTACCACCACCTCAATATTTAACTCCATTTTAATAACTGCACAGCCACTATCCTCTAATGCCAACACTGAAGAGGTAGAAACAGGAGGATCACAAGTTCAAGTCCAGCCTGAGCTATAGAAAAAGACAAAATCTTGAAAAATATCTTCATAGTTAAACACACATACACAGGCCAGGCATGGTAGTGTATACCTTTACATTTCAGTACTCTGGAGGCAGAGGTAGACAGATCTCTGTGATTTCAAGGTCAGCCTGGTATACATAGTGAGTTCCAGGCCTGCCAGAACTAAACAGTAACACCACCACCCCCCCCCGTTTAAAAACCAACAAAATAAAAGCAATATCATCTGGGTATGATGGTACACACCAGCACTTGAAGGTAGAAGCAGTCAGATCTCTGTGGTCTACAGGCCAGTCTGGTGTACAGAGCAAGTTCTAGGCCAGCCAGGGTTTCACATTGAGACGGGGTATCAAAAAAATACTCATCATAAACAAAGCCAAAGCCAAAAAGGTAACCCATATGTGGCTCAGTGATTAAAAGCACTGTTCTTAAAAGACCAGGATTTGGTTTCCAGTACCCTCATCAGGGAGCTCACAACTATCTGTAATTTCAGTTTTATGGCTTCCAACACCCACTGGCCTTCACATATTTGGTGCACACACACACACACATACACATAAATACAAATTGTAACCATTTTTAAAGATAGCCAATATACTAGACAGTATCTACAACTTATAGAAACTCTGAACACAATGCCTAGGCATGAGTGTAGAACCACTAGGCCACTAGCCCAATATAAAAACAGGTAATATCAAAAGACAGTTCATGACAATAAAACTCAGAAAACAGATTTGGGGTTTTGTTTGAGGAGAATACATTATTTTTTAGTGCTAAGAATCAAACAGGGCCTCAAACTTGCTATCTGTGTTCCATGTACTGCCTCTGAGCCATACCCAGCCTTTAAAATACTTAATAATTAATTTTTAATTTTTTCATAAACATTTTTATATTTTTCTCTGTACCAGATTCCCCCATCTGACTTCATGTTATTCCTCTTTCTTAAAAACTAAGTAAATAAACACACATGGAAAAAACAATATGAAGTCCATTTTATGTTGTCAAACTATTCCTGAGCATAAGGCCTGCCCTAGTGCGTAGTTTGATGTACCCAGTGCCACTCCAATGTAGAGAGAAAACTGATTTTCCCTTTCCTAACAGTGATTGATTGTAAAATAGTTCATTGTTAGGGATAGGACTTTGTGCCCACTTCTCTTTATCCATGCTTGGATTTTATCTGGCTTGCACCTGTGCAGGTCTCGTGAACACTGTCACAGTCTCTGTGATTCACATGTGCATCGTCCTGTTGTATCTGAAATACTGTTTCTTTGGAGTCACGCACCACCTCTTGAGCTTAAAATCTTTCTGCCTCTTCTTCTGCATAGATCCCTGAGCCTTGAGGGGAGGGGGTTGATAAAGACATCCCATTAGGACTGAATACTCCAAAGTCTCTCATTCTCTATACTTTGTCCAGTTGGGGATCTGTGTTGATTTCCATCTACTACAAGAAGTTTCTTTGACAAGGGCTGAGCAACGCACTGGCTGGGTTCCCAGGAAATGTGGTAGTTTTTGGGTCCCTGGAAGGGAATAGGTCTGAGTTGGTGGGAAGTCACAAAGGAATCTATTTGTCTCTCTATATAGCCCTGGCTGTCCTGGGACTTATGTACACCAGGTAGATCCACCTGCCTCTGCCTCCCAAGTGCTGGGATTAAAAAGCATGCACCACCACACCTAGCTCTAAAACACGTTTTGTTTGCTTGGTTGGTTGAGACAAAGTCTCACTATGTAGCGCTGGCTGCCCTGGAACTCACAATGTAGGTCAGGCAAGCCTTGAACTCAATGTTCCTCTTGAATCTGCCTCCCAAATGCCAAGATTAAAGGTGCGCATCACCACAAGTGACTAAAGCAGTTTTGTTTTGCTTTGTTTTTCAGTATTTTTATTTTCTTATATATAAATATAAGTGTTTTGCTTGTATGTCTGTGTGTGTACCATGCACTTACCCGATACTCCCAGGAACCAGAAAAGGGTATCGGATCCCTATGAACTACAGTTGGTCTTGAGAACTAAACTTAGGTCTTCTGCAAGAACAGCTAGCACTTTTAGCCCATAAGCCATATCTCCAGTCCCCTAAAAGTTTTAATACTTAACAAGAGTTAAGTATTGGGTTAAATGCAATTTTAAACTATGCTGGAACTTCTGGCTCTAGAATAAGGTGATACAGACTCACTTTCCCCTGTTTCTCTCCATGAAGTTCAGTTATATGTCCTAGGCAGAAAATAAGAAAATCAAAATAGACAGGCTAAGGAATCCAAGACTTGAGGAGCAAAAATGTTTATCTCCCATAGACCAATAGATACCCCTAGACTGAGTGACAAGAACAGAAAAACAGAGATACTGGGAGTGAGGGTATGTTTTCCATAAGCAAGAGACTGGGAAAAGAACAGCCCAACGGTGTCTAGCACGAAGACCTAAGCCTTGCTCCATAGCATAAGTTCCAGTGGGTGGTCTTGGGCTTTGCAGAATCAAAGTTCCAAGCTGCCTCCATCCCTGTCTAGAGTAGAGCCTCCATCAGGGAGCCACATTTTCCTGTAGCAGTAACAGAAAAACCTTGTGTTTCCCAGCCTTGCACTCAGCAGCATATGGAGACCTTACTAATAGGACCATCAAAGTCTAGAACAGGAGTCCCAGGAAAAGCAGAACGAAGCAGAGTAAAATAACATTGCAAGACTCAAAAAATGAAACTGTTGTTGGGACCACAGCCACAAAAGCATGCTGAACCTAAATAAACATGGTGACCACATGTTGAAATAAGAGATGTATTTTCAAATATATTTTATGTTATGTGTATGACTGTTTTGCCTACATGTATACCATAAGCATGCCTGGTGCTAGTAGATGTCAGGAGAGGGCAATGGGTCCCCTGGAACTGGAGTTAGGATAGCTATAGATCACCATCTGAATGCTGGGAATTGACCCTGGATCATCTGCAAGAGCAACACCTGCTGCAAACTCCTGAATCAAGGTCAAGATACACCAAACATGGGATGGAGAGGTGGCTCAGCAGTTATGAGTGCTTACTACTCTTCTAGAGACCAGAGTGCAAGCCCCAGCACCCACATAATATGGCTCACAAACACCTATAACTCTAGCTCAGAGAGATCTGACACCTCTGGCCTCTGAGAACATGTGCACTCTCGTGAGCAAACTCACATACACACACCACACACACAACACACATAATTAAAAATAATTCTTGGCTATGTGTTGGTGACACATGACTTTAATCCCAGCAGTTGAGAGGCAGAAACAGACCTCTGTGAGTTTGAGGCCAGACTGGTCTACAGAGCCAGTTCGGGGACACCAGGACTGTAACAGAGAAAAACCCTGTCTCAATAAAACAAAATGATGGTGATGATGGTGATCATGGTTGTGGTGACAATGATGATGGTGATGGTGATAACAATTTTTTTAAGATTACAAAAGAGCTACCTAGCATAACTGAAATGTCCAGGATGCTCATTGAAAACAACTTATCTGAAGGAGTCTGGCAAACTACAACTGGCAATGAGACAAACCAGTAAACTGCCATCTACATGAAGATGAGTCCAACAATTGCAATGATTTGACCAAACCTTTACAAAATCACTAAAAATTAAATGTGCCTGGAGAGTTGCACAGCAGTCCAGCGCCTGCCTTGCATGCATGAGGCACTGGGTTCAATCCCCAATTCTGACATTTTAAAAATCAATAAATGTACAGACCTGTAATCCCAGGTCCTGGGAGGGGTGGAGGTCAGGCAGATTTTCAGAAGATTGAAAACTGAAGGCCTGCCAGGCTATAGAGTGACTTCAAGCATGGATAATTCACTGAGATGTCATTTTTGCAGTATTGGGAATTTGGGGCAAGTGCTTTACCAACAAGCTGGAGCCTTGAACTTTTAAAAAAATATATTTTTAAATGACAAAAAAATCTCAGCAAAGAAATATGAGAGATGGTTTAGCAGCTAAGAGCATACCCTGCTCTTCTAGAGAACCTGAGTTCAATTCCAGCTCACAACTGCCTGGATATGAAACTCCAGGGAATCTGATACCATCTTCTGGCCTCTCGAAGTACCCACATATACATCACATAGGCATGCATGCATGTGCATGTGCATGTGTGCGTGCACACACACACACACACACACACACACACACACACACACACCTTTTAAAAGCTAAACTTTCAAAGATCATTGGACAGACTCAAAAGTAGATGCAAATTATATTAGGTACAATATATGATAATACTTATGCCAATCACTAAAACCACTACACATAATAACATATGTGTGGGTATCAAAAATAAAAAGCTTTCAGCACAGCAAAGGAAGAAATCAACAGAATGAAGTGACAGCCTTCAGAAAGGGAGAAAAGCATTTCCACATCTGTATCCAACATGGGATTAACATTCAGAATGCAAAAACAGTTTTAAAAAGTAAACACCATGGGCTGGAGAGATGGCTCAGTGGTTAGGAGCACTGACTGCTCTTCCAGAGGTCCTGAGTTCAATTCCCAGCAACCAGTGGCTCACAACCATCTATAAATGAGATCTGGTGCCCCCTCCTGGCCTTCAGACATATATGCAGGCAGAATGTTGTATACATAAATAAATAAGTAAATCTTTTTTTTATAAATTTTTCCCCTTCCCTTCTCCGTCTTGCTCCAGCCCGTCTCACTCCAGCTTTCTTTCTATTTGTTTGTTTGTTTGTTTATTATATGTTAAGTACACTGTAGCTGTCTTCAGACACCCCAGAAGAGGGCATCAGATCCTATTACAGATGGTTGTGAGCCACCATGTGGTTACGGGGAATTGAACTCAGGACCTCCAGAAGAGCAGCCAGTGCTCTTAAAACCGCTGAGCCATCTCACCAGCCCATAAATCTTTTTTTAAAAAAATTAAACATCAAGCTGGGTGTGGTGATCCCAGTACTTGGGAGGCACAGGCAGTAGGATCAGGGGGTTAAAGGCTTAGTGAATTAGTTGTAGGCCAGCCTGAGCAACAGAGTGAGAGCCTGTCTCAAAAACAAAACATAGAAACAAAGAATATACACGTGGCTGCAGAGATGGTTCAGTTGCAGAGATTGCTCAGTGGCTCTGGCTGATCTTCCCGACAACCCACATGGCAGCTTATAATCACGTAGCTCCAGTGGATCTGATACCCTCCTGTAACCTCCTTCTACACAAGGCACACACATGATACATGCAGACATGTAAAACATCCATACACATAAATTTTAAAAATACATTTAAGAACACATAAATAAAAATACATAAATAAGTTAAAAACAAATGTTTTAAAACACATAGAGAAACAATGTTGGTAAATGTAAATCAGAGCAGCCACTGTAGAACTCAACATTGGAGTTCCTCAAAAAAACTATGGCTGGTCGGGAGTGCAGCTCGGTCGGTAGAGTGATTGCCTAGCATCCCCTAGGCACCAGCTTCAGTCTCCACTGCTGCAAAAATCTAGTGTGGTGACATGCTCCTTTATTCTCTGAACTCAGTATTTGGAGACAGGCAGATTAAGGGTTCAGATAATCCGTGCCTACACCTCAACTTCAAGGCCAGGCTGAGCTGTAAGAAACTCTTCCTCAAAAGAAACAGACAAAAGGATCCAGGAAAAGACCTGGGTATGTACATTAGCAGTAGACTACGTAAGGTCTGGGGAGTGGAGCTACAACAACAACAACAACACACACACACACACACACACACACACACACACACACACACACAGGGAAAAAGAAGGAACTACTAGAGATAGGAGCACAAATCAATGAAATTGAAAGCAAGAACACATTAAAAAAAATATATCAATGAAACCAAAGTTGTTTCTCAAAGAAAAGGAACAATGAAATTGACTAAACTCTAGCAAGACTGATAGAGATACAAGGAGAGACAACATAAATTAGCAGTCTCAGACATGAACAAGAGTATCAGTACTGATCCTACAGCCAACAGAGGAACAAGCAAACGGCATGACATGGTGTGCATGAGGGCCACCACTTAAAAGAAATGCAGCAACACCTCAGAACTCACAAGCCACTGAAACTCTGGCCAAGATGAATAGAAAATCTGAGTATTCCCATGACCATTTGAGAAATAGGATTAAAGAACTTCTGGAAAAGATACTTCTCCAGAGAATTCTAGAAAAGCTTATTACATACACGCGAGGAACGATTAACGGCATTGCCACTAGCTTTACTCCAAGAGCTGGGATTACAGGCATGGGTCACCGTACTGAGGGTTGTTGTTGTATATCTGTGTGTGTGCATGTGCGTGTGTGTTTGGCTTTGGTTTTTGAGGTCTTTTTAATTTTTAAATTTATATATATGCCTGTATATGTGCATCACTTGTATGTCTGGTGCCCACAGAATCCTGAGAGAGTGTCAGATCCTCTGGGACTGGAATTAGATGATTTTTGAGTCACCATGTGGGTCCTAGGAATTGCACCAGGTTCCTCTGGAAGAACAGCTGGTGCTCTTAACCTCTGACCTATCTCTTTGACATCCCCTTACTTGATTTTTGAGGTAGAAATTTAAATTACAGATCTGTCTCTGTCTCCCTTCCTTCCTCCTTCCCTTTTCGTGAAAAGATGAGGTGATAAAGTCACTTCCTAAGTATTACATATTACCCTGATCCTGATATCTGATTCCAACAAAGGCTACATACACAACAAGAAAACAGAGGATCAAAATATTTCCTGAGCCAGGTGTGGTGGCACACAACATCAATTCAAGCACTTAAGAGGCAGAGACAAGTAGATCTTGGTGAGTTTGAAGCCAGCTGGTCTAACTACTGAGTTTGTGGGACAGCCAGATCTACACTGTGTGACCTCATCTCAGGGATATTTCTTGAACTTAAATGAAACATTCGAAACAAAAATTAAAAAGACCAGCCGGACGGTGGTGGCGCAGGCCTTTAATCCCAGCACTTGGGAGGCAGAGGCAGGCGGATTTCTGAGTTCGAGGCCAGCCTGGTCTACAGAGTGAGTTCCAGGACAGCCAGGGCTACACAGAGAAACCCTGTCTCAAAAAAACCTAAAAAAAAAAATCTCACTCAGAACTACACATGCAGATTAGCCTAGACACATGGGAGGCAGAAAAACTACTCCAGTCCAGTTCAAAACAAAACAAACTTTAACAGCACAGTGAGGCCTTGCCTCAAAAAATATCAAATAAAAGTAACATTTTAAAAACTCAAGATATGCTAGGCTTGGTGACACATGCCTTTGATTCCAGCATTGGGAGGCAGAGGCCAGTAGAGTTCTGTGAATTTGAGGCCAACCTCACATACATAACAAATTCCATGTCAGCCAGGGATACATGGTGAGACCTTGTCTCAAAAACAAACCAATAAAGTAAAGAAGGGGGCTAGAGAGATGGCTTAGTGGCTAAAAGCACTTGCCGCTCTTGCAGAGGACTCCAGTTTGATTCCCAGCACCTACATATTGGCTCATAACTATTTGTAACTTCAGTTTCAGAGGATCTGACACCGTCTTCTGGCCTCTGAGGGTTCCAGGCACATACATGATGCACATACATATGTGCAGGCAAACACTTAAATGCATAAAATAAAAAGTGAGTAAAAAAAAATTAAAAGAAAAGAAGAAAGAAGAGGGGGAAATATAGGAAGGAAGGGGATCAGGAGGGAAAATGGGAGAGCTGGGCATGTGACCTCAGTAGTAGAGTACTTGTCCAGCATTGGCATAGCCCTGGGTACCAACCCTATCATGTCAGACAAACAAACTCTAAGAGCATCCTCCTTAATGGAGCCAATTAAATGCTTTCCCTCAAGGCTATGATTTGTCTCTCTGTTTCAGACAGTTTGGTTTTGTGCGTGGCCCAGAACTCCCTGTGTAGACTCACTGGTCTCCTGCTTACAACAATCCTGCCTCAACAATCCTGTCTGAGCTCCCCAACTGCTGTGATTATACATGGGCGCCAGCACACTCAGCTTTTTATTGTTTGTTTCTTTGAGACAGGATGTTGCTACATAGCTCAGGCTATCTTTTAGAAATGAACCTCTCAGCATACTTTGTTTTTATTATTTATTTATATGTATTCACATGTGTACATGTACATAGACACTTGCACAGGCTACAGAAAGGCCTATGATCCCCTGAAGCCGGAATTAGCAGGTGGATGTGAGCCACCTTATTTGGGTGGTGACACCCAGACTCCAATTCTCTGCCGGAGCAGCGCAGGCTCTTAACAGCTGAGCCAACTCGCCAGCACGCACCATTCTTATACAAGGTAGCACTGTCAGTCACAGCCCTTGAAGTAAAGCAAGAAAAGGCATGCCAGTCAAAAAATGATCTCTAGAAGTTCTGAGTGTGGTGGTCTATATAGAAAACTGCAAGGAATCTACAAAATACTCAGAAAACCAACACTGCAAAGCAGTCATATTTCTATATGCTATCAAGTAACACACAGACACTAAAACTTAAAACATGATACCATTCATCACTATTCCATAGTTTTTATTTATTTATTTATTTATAAATATATTTATTTATAAAACCAGAGGTTCTTGGTAGTATAGCTCAGTTGGTGGAGTTATCATGTAGGATGGATGAAGCCCTAGGTTCCAGTACTATACAGACTGAGGGTGGTGACACGTACCTATAACCCCAGAATTTGGGAGGTGGAACAGGAGGATCAGGAGTTCAAGACTATCATCTACATAAGGAGTTACAGGCCTGCTTAGGGTATGTGAAAGCCTGTCTCAAAATTAATGTTAAATTAAATCTAGTCACTATCTAAGTGCTAAATATTAGAAAATGCTGATGGAAGATCAAAGAAAACAGAATCCATAAATTCAATGACATTTCTATAATGATCTCTTTGTAGATATAAGCACTATTATTTTAACATTGATGTGGTAAATCCCAGCACTGGGAAGGCAGAGGCAGGAAGCTCTCTAAGCTAGCGGCCAGCATGGTCTACATGGCAAGCTCTAGAGCATCCAGGAATAGGGAAAGGGACCTGGTCTCAAACCTGCACCCCAAAATTTCCATGGAAAAGGCCAGGTGTAGTGGCACATGCCTTTAATACCTGTCCCCAGGACACAGAGGCAGGTGAGTCCCAAGCCATACTGTTCTACATGATGACTTCTAGGCCAACCAGGGCTACCTAGTAAGACCTATATTTTTTTTTCAAAAAAAAAAAAGGTTTACATGGAAGAAGAAAAATAAAAATAAAAATTACATGAACAGATAAAGGAACCACAGTGGCTACAATAATTTTCTTAAAGAAGAATGAAATGGATGAATTGCTATGAAGGACAGTAAGGTTTTTCTCCAGAGATACTGGAGGGAAGTGATACAGAATCAGTAGACAAAATGAAGAAACCAGAAGTAGACTCATACAGTGCAGCCAAATGATCTTGACAAAAGTGCAAAGGTGATTGAAAGGATGAAGGATAGCCTTTTCAAGTAATGGTAAGAGAGCAAAAACACAGGCCTGAAAAAGAGCTGGGCGTGGTGATCCAGCCCCCAGATCTCAGAAGTGGGAGGCAGGAAGATCTCTAGATTGAGGCTACCTAGCTTGAGATACACACACACACACACACACACACACACACAGAATAGGGGGAAAGGGGAGGAGAGAAAAGCAAAAAAAAAAATCTAAGGCTAGATGAAGAATTCTTCAAAAAAAAACAAAACAAAACAAAAAAAATCTAAGCTGGGAGGTGGTGGCTCACGCCTTTAATCCCAGCACTTGGGAGGCAGACGCAGGCGGATTTCTGAGTTCGAGGCCAGCCTGGTCTACAGAGTGAGTTCCAGGACAGCCAGGGCTATACAGAGAAACCCTGTCTCGAAAAACTAAAAAAAAAAAAAAAAGAATTCTTTGACGTATACTAAAAAATATAATTCATAAAAGGAAAATTAATAAAAGATCTTTCCAATATTAAAACATTTTGCTCTATAAAAGCCCATGTGGCCAGGCGGTGGTGGCTCACGCCCTTAATCCCAGCACTTGGGAAGCAGAGGCAGGCGGATTTCTGAGTTTGAGGCCAGCCTGGTCTACAAGGTGAGTTCCAGGACAACCTGGGCTATACAGAGAAACCCTGTCTCGAAAAACCAAAAAGGAAAAAAAAAAAAAAAAAGCCCATGTGAAGAGAATAAGAAAAACTAGACTACAAAAAAGATCTGCATTCTCCCCCTTTCCTGACTCTTTCTCTCTCTCCCTCTCTCCCTCCCTCCCCGTCTAGTCCTCTCATCTTCTCTTCCTCTTTCTCCCCACTCTTTCCTCTCTCTTCTCTCCCTCCCCTCTTTCCTTCTTATCTCCCCCTCTCCCCCAGCCTCTCTCTCCTTCCCCCTTAACTCAGGTGTCTATGAATGCTCACCGACAGTGCTATCTATGGTTCAGTGCTTCTATGACAGTCAGGGGATAACTTGCAAGGAGTCTGAGTCCTTTCTTGCTCTCATCCACTATGTGTAACCCAAGGCTCAAACTCAGGTTCTGAAGCCTGGTGACAACTGCCTTTACCCATCACCTCAAAGGCCTACTGGCATGAACTGTGAGTCGATCTGTCTCCCTTCAAACCCCCCAGACTTCCCTAGAAATTACTATGCAGGTCAAGTCAAGCCAGCAAGGCCAGACAAGACTGGAATGGCACAGCATCACTTCAGGCAACCCAGAACCCATGACCCTAATCCTGGATCAGTACTAGGCATTATATTAATGGTGGGATTGTATACCAGCTGAACTAGGCTACCCTCCTTCCTATGGCAAGAACTGCATAGAGGAGCTCCACAAAAAGAAAGTTATCATTCATAATCCAGACATGGAAAGACACCCCAGCCCCTTCCCCCATGTGACTCATGGACTTAACCTGCATGATAGTCCAGTCCTATAGTGCAGCCCTATAGTGCAGTCCATTTGCCCTCTTTCAATATACTTAATTTTTCAAAGTTTCCATTGAAAAAGAATTTGCAAACCACCTATTTGACAATGGATTGGAATCCTAGCATGTGTAATGAATTCTCCAAACTTAACAATAAAAACCAAACCATGTAATTTGAAAATGGACAAAGGACACACATAGAAGTATCACTGAAGAGGATATATAGATGACAGGTCCGTACATGAGAAGATCATCAATGCCACTAGCCATCAGGGAAATGCCACCAAAACCACAGCTTGCTATACACTTACTTATACACACACACACACACACACAGACACACACACACGACCACCACCACCAGCAAAAACAACATTAAGGAGGCAGAGGTAGGATTACACCATGTTCAAGGCCAACCTAGTCTACATAGTAAGAAATTGTTTTAAGTAAACAAAATAAAATAGTGAGAATGTCAGATGCTGACAAGAAGGCAGAGGAACTGAATCACTCTCTTGAATGGCTAATTCTGAAAAGAATATAGAGGCAAGAATAGTTATGCCTGCAGTTCTAGCACTTGGGAAGTGAAAGCAGCAGGATCAGGAGTTCCAGGTCATCCTTGGCTATTGTCTTAGTCACTGTTCTATTAACAGGAAGAGATGTCACAACCAAGCAACTTCTGTAAAAGAAAACATTTAAACTGGAGGCTTGCTTACAGTATTATCATGGCAGACAGCATTGTGGCATGCAAGCAGGTGCTGGACCAGTAGCTGAGAGCTACATCCTGATCTGTGGACAGAGAGACAGGCAGACAGGCAGACTCTGGACTTGACATGGCCTTTTGAAACCTCAAAGCCCACCCCCAGTGATATACTTCTTCCAACAAGGCCAAACCTTTTAATCTTTCTAATACTTTCAAACAGTGTCACTCCCTGGTGACCAAGCATTCAAATATATGAGCCTATGGGGGCCAAACCACCACATTCCACTCCTTGGATTCCTTAGGCTTATAGCCATATCATGACACAGAAATGCATTCAGTCCAATTTCAAAAATCTCCATAGTCTGTAACAGTCTCAACACTGTTTCAAAGTCCAAAATTCAAAGTCTCTTCTGAGACTAAAGGCAATGTCTTAACACTAACTGTCTGGAAAATTAAAATTAAAAAGTATATCACATATTTCCAACATACAATTGCAAATGGCACAGAGTGTACATTACCATTCCAAAAGAGGGGAAAGGGAGTATACTAGAGCAGATCAATACTGAAATCTACCAGGGCAAACTCCAAACTTTGCATCTCCGTGTCTGATGTCAAAACACTCTTCAAATCTCCAACTCTTTTCAGCTTTATTGACTGCAACGAAATTCTCAGCTTTGGGCAGGTTCCACATCCTTTTAACAGCTCTCCTCAGCAGGTGTCCCACAGCCCTGGCCTCTCCAATATCTTGGGTTCTTTAGGGCAATCCAGGTTTCAACTTCACACCTTCACACAATGGCCCCTCTGGGCCTCCATACAGAGACACCCCTGACACATGCCTGACTCTGGCTTTCCTTGGCTGTAAAAAGATTCCATGACCCCTTTCTTTTAACTTTGCCTCTAAAGCCTGAACACATGGCTGAAGCTGCCAAGTTCTACTGCTTGTTGGGGCTGGAACATGGCCCCCTTGTTCTATCACATCTGAATCAGCTGTCTGTTGTTGATGGTTTCCTTCACTGCCTAAGCTTTTATTTTCACAAATTGGAAGCTTAGCTGGGTGGGGTCTTGCCCTGAGGTCACCACTCCCTTTATTCCATTTAGCATCAGGCTTTTCTTTAAATTTTTTATCTCTTTGAGCATGAACTTGGCTCCAACATTACTTTTCCTGATGTTCCTTTTCTCCTCAAACTGTACATTTTGTAATTTTCCTTGCCCAGCTTGCTCCTTTTTATTATAAATCTGTGTAACAGTGACCACTAGTAACCACAGCAGAGAGTCAATACTAGGCTGTCTTGAATTCTCCTCTACTGATGCCATAAATCCCCCCAATTTACCCTCAGGCAGATTTTTAAGACAAGGGCAAAAACTGCAACACATTCTTTGCCAAAATATCATAAAAACAGTCTCTTGGCCACTTACTAATATTCTTGCCCCTCTGAAACTTCTTAAGCTGGGCCCCCAACATTCAAATTGCCTTCAAAACTGTTTTCCATGCTTCTACTTGGATGGCCCATTATGCCCCACTTAAAGTGTCCAACCACTTTTCTAGTCCAAAGTCTCAAAGTCTTCCATATTCTTCTAACAAACAGCATGATCAGGCCTGTCACAGCAATATCCCAGTCCCTGGTACCAACTTCTGTCTTAGTCACGGTTCTATTGCTATGTAGTTTAGTAAATTTAAAGCCATACTGAACTACAAGAGATGCTGTCGCAAAAAGAGAAAATATACGCACACGCGCACACACACACACACACACACACACACACACACGCAAGCACACACAGAGGGACGGGGAGGCAATAAATTATGAAAAAATGTTCAAGATCAATTAGCCATCAGGGAAATGCAAAACAGAAATCATAGTCCTGAGAGCTTGATAAAGAATAAAAAGATAGTGAAAATGTGACATGCATATATAATGGAGATGTATTCTATCTTAAATAAGAAAGAAATCATACTGTTTGCATAAAATGGATAGATAGAAATCATGTTAAGCAAAATAAGCCAGATGAATAAACTAGACTCAGAAAAAGACAATGTTCAGTGTTTTCTCCCATATGTAGATTCTAGAGTTCTTTTTATTTTAAAGACATGGTTTGAAGATGCTCAGTGATAGTTTATGTATCGTATGTAAGTTCATTCACTAGCCTCTCCACATTCACAGGGAGCACAACCTAGAATCACCTGGAGAGTCTCAATGAGGGATTGTGATGGCTAGTCTTGTCAACTTGACTACATCTGGAATAAACTAAAGCCCAAATGACTGAGCACAACTGTGAGGGATTTGTTTTCCTAATTCATGTGAAGAGGGAAGACTCACTTCTAATCCAGATCTTTTGAGGTGGGTCACACCTTCAGCTGGCAACCTATATAAAGGACATGGAAGAAGGAAGCTTGCTCCCTGTACCTGCTTGTGCTTGTTCTTGAAAGTCCATTCCTTCACTGGCATTAAAACCTATTTCTTCAGGATTCTGATACATAATGATGACCAGCTGAGACATTCAACCTCCTGGAGGCAATAACTACTGAATTCTTAAACCTTCCATTGGTAGACAGCCATTGTTGGACTAGCTGGACCACAGCCCATAAGCCATCCTAGTAAGTCCCACATACATATTAGTCAAGGGCTAGAGAGATACCTCAATCACTAAAGGCTAGTCTCACAAGCAAAATATAAGTTAATCAATGTAGGAAGACACAGATCACTGTGGGAAGCACCATTCCCTAGGCATGGGGTCCGAACTATGTAAAAATGGAGAAATAGAGCTGAACACAAGCAAGAGGTTAAGCATGTATACATTCACTTCTCTCTGTCATTGACTGTCAATATGAACTGAGTAGCTACCTCATGATCCTGCCTCTGATTTTCCTCTCGTAATGAACTGTAATCTGGAATGTGAGCCAAATAAACCCTTAAATTGCTCTGTGTGTGTGTGTGGTGTGTGTGTGTGTGTGTGTATGTATGTGTATGTGTGTGTGTGTGTGTGCGTGACAGAGACAGACAGACAGACAGACAGAGAGGGGAGAGAGAGAGAGAGAGAGAGAGAGAGAGAGAGAGAGAGAGAGAGACTGGGCCTCATTATATAGCCAAGCTAGCTTGAGCTCATTATGTACACTAGGATAACCTTGAACTCATAAAAATCCTACTGCTACCTCACAAGTGCTGGGATTAAAGGCATATGCCACCACACTCAGCTCCTCTACATTGACTTTTGTCATGGTATTTATCACAGCAACAGGAATTAAATGAACACACAAAAAACCAAATCAAAGAACTCAGTACCCAACACCTACCTACATTAGGCAGCTCACAATCACCTGTAATTCCAGTCCCAAGGAATCTAATGCACTCCTCTGGACTCTGGAGGCTCTGACGAATACATGGTACACATAAACTCATGTAGGCACATACATACCATAAATAAAAAAAATAGATCTTTAAAAAAGAAAATATAATGAAACTCATTTTGTATTATCAATTGATCTTAATAAAAGTAATATAACACAGAGAAATTTACAGAATGTAATATTCAGTCAGAAAAAATATGGTGTTGGGTATTGTAGCTGTATTAGGCATGTTCTCTAGAGAAACAGAATCAGAAGAATGCATGTATGATAAAGGGGGATTTATTTGAATAGCTTACATGATAAGAACTACGTAATCCAGAAATGGCCATCTGTATAGTAGAAAGGTTGGAGTACCCAGTAGCTGTTCAATCCATAAAGCTTAAAGCCTAAGTAGTTCCAGCCTGGTGCTAGAAGAGTTTTGGAGAGCTGCTGTTGTTGAGTCCACATGGGAAGAATGAAGAAGCTGGAGGTTGCTGTCAGGGGAGTATGAAAGTAGAACTAAGCAGAATGCTTGTCAAAGGGCTTAGTGCTCACACAGTGCTCAGGAGGACGAGAGCACAGCTAGGTGTTATTTGGCAGTTTCCTCCAAAATTAAAACACTCTACCCTACAGTGAATTTCTTTAAGACAGGAGATAAAACTCAAAAGAGACCCCCAAACAGAGCTATTAATTTAACAGGCTGGCAAGCCAAGGACAGGTAAGATTCTGCACAGAGCCTTACCAACCTAAGACATAAATGCATTGCTTTTGATAATGCATATTCCACAATGGGAAAGGAAGGCATTCTTGTTAGAACAACCAAAGACACACTGTCTGGTTTATGCAATGAAAAGTGAGGAGATGTGGAGAGCTTTGGGGCTGCCTGGCAGGAATCTGACATTGGCCAAGGACAAGGAAATGGGCTGCTTGGAAGGAATCTGACATAAGCCAAGGACAAGGAAATGGACTGAAGGCAGGAATCTGACATTAGGCTAGAACAAAGAAGTAACCTCAGGCAGAAATCTAAATCCTAGGCTAGAACAAAGAAGTAATTACAGGCAGAATCTAAATCTTAAGCTAGAACAAAGAAGTAGGCTTCAGGCATAAAAACGACTTTGGGCTAGGACAGGGAAGTAGGCTGAGATATTTCAGTCATCTTGATAAGCCCTTAGAAATAGTGATCACAGGTGTGTTCACAGGACTGTTTATTGTCCTTCATGTTTTTTTTTACTATCTGGGTTTATTTTCTTGCTTGTTCCTTGACTATTTGCATCTATTATATTGCTAGTTCCTCGACCTAGAACTGACCTTAATACTTGCATATAATTTAAATGGTATAAAAGCAAAAAAAAGGAGGAGGAGGTATAGGATAGGGGATTAATGGGGGTGGGGAAAGGGATAACATCTGAAATGTAAATAAATAAAATATAAAATTTAAAAAAAACTCAAAAGAGCTTTAGGAAGTCCCTGAAACTGACCAGATTCACTAGGCACCTCCCTCTTCAAGGGTATATAAGCAGTAAAGACTGTTAATGGTTTCCCTTGGACAAGGCCAACCCCCCATCCCCATCCCCTGGAAAGCAGATACTAGGCAATTGATGTTTAAAAGAAGAAATGAAGACCAGCTGAACTGCCTCAAAGTGGCTCAGACCAACTGAGCCACCTGGAAAGGACACTCTCCAACCTGTTGAGCTGCCTGCAGGCTGTACAATGTGCTCCAGATTCCCAGCTTTTGTGAGTTGTCACCTGTGCTAGGGTGGATTTTGGTGAAGTAGCTATCTGTTCCTATACATTAGTGAAAACTTCACTTTGGTATGATGTGGACTCCTTTTCTGGGATAAGTAGGTGTGGGGTGTGTGTGTGTGTGTGTGTGTGTGTGTGTGTGTATGTGTGTGTTTTGTTTCCTCTCCCCAGGAAGTTTGTTACACAACACCAGGTGATACTGCTCCTCAGACTCCTATAGGGGCAAGTTTACACACAACACACACACATACAAGAAGATTGAGAGAGAGAAACAGAGAGAGAGAGACAGAGACAGAGAGACAGTGAGAGAGGGAAAATCTGCTGAAGGTGCCCTCAAAACACCCTCAGAGTTATGTCTCCTAGATGATTCTAAATCCCACGAAGTTGACAAGATCAACTGTGAATGTGGTATGTTCTCTGATCCACCTCTCAGAGTGCTAGCAGGAGGATCAGTTCATCCTCAACTACATAGGGAGTTCAAGACCAGCCTGCACTACACAAGATTTGTATGAAAAAAATATGAAAGGCCGGGCGGTGGTGGCGCACGCCTTTAATCCCAGCACTTGGGAGGCAGAGGCAGGCAGATTTCTGAGTTCGAGGCCAGCCTGGTCTACCGAGCGAGTTCCAGGACAGCCCGGACTACACAGAGAAACCCTGTCTCAAAAAAACCAAATATATAATATATATATATATATATATATATGTATGTATGTATGTATGTATATATATGAAAGCTGTCATTTGCAGCAAAAATAGATGAACTAGAGATCATCATTTTAAGGGAAAAAAGGCTAAACTCAGAAAGAAGGAAGGAGAGAGGGAGGGAGGGAGCAAGGGAGGGAGGGAAGGAAGGAGGGAGGGAAAGAGGGAGGGAGGGAAGGTGGCCTAAAGAAAAGAGATTACTAAAACTGGAAAGTGATCCGGGCAATGTTGGCACAAGCCTTTAATCCCAGCACTTGGGAGGCAGAGGCAGGCGGATTTCTGATTCGAGGCCAGCCTGGTCTACAGAGTGAGTTCCAGGACAGCCAGGGCTACACAGAGAAACCCTGTCTTGAAAAACCAAAAAAAAAAAAAACTGGAAAATGGCTGAGAGAGGGAGAATGGACTGATCAGTCTGCAGTGTATGTACCTGAAAAATGCCATTAACCTGTACAGTGAAAAACCAACTAGAGGCAGGCAGGATGGTTCAGTGGGTAACGGCACTTGTTGCCAAGGCTGACAATCTGAATTTGATCCCTGGAACCTACATAATGGAAAGAGACAGACACATACTGGAAGTTGATACACAATCTGTCATAACATTGGCACTTTCTCACACACAAATAAAATAAAATAAATAATTAAAACTGTGATAGAACTTGTAACTGCAGAGATAAAGTTGCTAAAAGTATACATTTTCATGATAGAATTAAATTCAAATAAAAGTAATCTAGGAAACTCCTGATTTATCTAAATATGATATTGAGGAATTGTTATTAGTATGCTACACTATATAAAGGATAAGAGCAATAATATTACTGGCAATGTCTAAATGTGTATTTTTCCTCAGGTACCTTTACCTTTCGTACACTTTAATAATAATAAATGTTAAATACTTTATTTTTTAATTATATGTATATTAAGGGGGTACATGTGGGACGTGTGTCCACGGAAAGTAGAAGGTGTCAGATGCCCTGGGGCTGGAGCTACAGTGGTTGTGGGTGCTAAGAACTGAACTCCTAACAGGCAGTGGTGGCACACGCCTTTAATCTCAACACTTGGGAGGCAGAAGCAGTGGATCTCTGATTTCAAAGCCAGTCTGCTCTACAGAGTGAGTTCCAGGCCAGCCAGGGCTGCACAGAATCCGGAGCCATTTTTTTTGCAGCCCCAGTGATAATATATTTTAAAGATTTCTTTTTTACTTTGTGTGTGTGTGTGTGTGTGTGTCTGTGTGTTTGTGTTCTGTGTGTGTGTGTGTGTGTGTAGGTATGTGCACATGAGTGTGGGACCACAAGAAGGCTTCAAATCCCCTAAAGCTAAACTTCTGAGCCGATCAACATGGGTACTGAGAACCAAACTCTGGTTCTCTGGACGGAACCTTAAACATTAAAGCCATCTGGACAGCCCACTGGAAAAATATTTTAAAATAAAATAAAAAGCCTAGGTCACTCATACATGACTGGTAGCAATATAAACAGTGTTAAGTACATATAGGAAACCAGGCACTAATAATACAACCCAACGCTTGCACTCCTAGACACTGAGCTGAGACTAATGAGAACCCTTGAACCCATATAAAACTGATCCTAGCATCTCCTTTCCTAGGAGTCACATCTAGAACCCATCACGATCTGCTTCAGCAGGTACAGCATATACTGGCACATCCACAACATGGGAAGCAGATGAAGAATGCTAAATTATTAGTACAGACAAGTCCAGGAAGTCAATTACGCCTAAATGGAGCCCCATCACACTCTTGTGTGAATTTGCATGAGTTGCTGAGTTTCTCACCACCTTGATTGACTCCTATATAAAGTGACTTTTATTCATTTTTCAAGCAGTCAGTCAACAAACTCTTAGTCCGATTTCAGAGGATCACAGTGAAGAAGACAAACAACTTTTGTGTTCAAAGAACTGAAATTTTATTGGGAGGCTGAGGCAAGGGAATTGCCATGAATCCTCAGTCAAACTGAGACACTTAGCAAGACTCCATTTCAAAAAGCCCAATAAAATAATTAGATCAAATAGATCTGAAATCCTAGTGGGTAAGACAGGCAATATAAACATAGAGAAATGAGTATTTGCCAGCAAAGACCACTCTGAGTGAAGCAGGCAAGAGAGGATGAGAGAGCAGGTGTACTCCACAGTGCCCGGGCTCAACTCAAGGCGACACTGCTGTAAGTGTCCCAGACACCTAGTGTTGGTACACACTAATTGTCACCAAAGATGCTATTTTTTTCCTGTTCAAGTGTCGGTAAGGGTGAAAGGAAATTACTACTCTCACACTGCTGGTGGAAGTGCAATTTATACCTCCTTAGAAGCCAAGTTGGCAGTCTTTTCGGTTTCCAACAGTAGTATTGGATCTGCCATCATGTACCATTACGCCCAGCGCAGCAAGTCATTTAAATGATGAGTGTGTGCATCCTAAATGACCCAGTGGACTGAACCTCTCTGATTACTTTGTGCTTTGGTTTCCTTGTGTGGAAAGGATACAAACTATGGAGTTTAAAAACAAAACAAGGGGCTAGGAAGGTGGCTCAGGGGTGAAGAACACATATTGCTCTACTAGAGGAGCCGAGTTCAATTTCCAGCATCCACATCAGGTAGCTCACAACCCCTGTAACTCCAGCTCCAGAGGAATCCCAGACCTCTGACCTCTGCAGGCAAAATGCACTCCTGTGCACATGCCTGCCCTCCACTCATAACTAAAATAACTTTAAGCAATACATAAATAAATGAAGTGGTGCTGAGTTAGAGTTCCCAGAACCACAAAAATGGGTTATAATGACATAGATCTGTAACTCAAGGACTTAGGGCATTGAGGCAGGAGGACCTTAAGTTTGAATCCAGCTTAAACTGCACAGAAACAGACTTCGTCTTAAAAAATAAGTTGTGAAGCGAGGTGGTGTAGCATCCTCCTTTAAGCCTAGCACCCAGGAGGCAGAGGCAGGCAGATCTCTGAATTCAAAGCCAGCTTAGTCTACAGAGAAAGTTCCAGGACCTCCAGGGCTACACAAGAAACTCTGTCTCCAAAGAAAAAAAAAAAGTTGAGGGCTAGAAAGATGTCTCAATTGCTATTCCCAGCACCCACATGCTGGCTCACAACCATCTGTAACCCCAGGAGATCCGATGCCTCCTTTTGACCTCTGTGGGACCAGGCAAGCATGAGGTTCACATGCAGGCAAAGCACCTATTCACAGGAAATAAAAATAAATAAATCTTTAAAAAAAAAAAAAAAAACAGGTTGCTTTTCTTTGATTTTCGGAGGGTAGGAAGTGGGGGGTGGGGCTGAGGCAGGTTTTTAGTAGCTAAGTTGCTTCAACATCACTATCTAACTGAGATTAGCCTTGAAACCCCTCATGCTTCAGTCTCAACTTTCCAAATGTGGATCACCAGCCTGTGCTCACACCTGGCTGGCTGCCTTTTGTTTTTGAGAGTCTCACACAAGCCAGCCTTGAATTGCTAATTCTCTGGGCTCAGTTTCCTGAATACTGTAATACTGGGATCATAGCCATAGGCCACCGCGCTTGCCTTTGTGATGATGATCAAATTAATCAACATATGAAAAGCCCTAGAGTGTGTTTATTATATAAATTCTACTTCTCATTATGCACCTATGCCCAACTTACTTTTAACACTAGAAAAAAAAAAACTGGAACCAGCATACATACCCATTAAGAAGATGGCTGGCAGAAGAATCCCTGACAGTTCAAGACCAGACTGAGCTTATGTATCAAGTTCCAAACTAGCTAGAGCTACTCGGTAAGACTGTAAAAAAAAAAAAAAAGGAAGATGGAGAAACAGAGACAGTGGGGGCTATGGAACACCATGACACAGCTAAACAGAATGGAGCAGATCACAGATCTCTGTGTTCTAGTGTAGAAAGGTCGCCGAGAAGTATCCTTATATAATAAAAAAAGCTAGTCTCAGCACACTACAGAATAAACCCGTCTAAGCAATACAAAAAAAAAAAAAAAGATGCAGTATTATGTCTATTCCTAATGGACATGCCAAAAAGACTAGAAGGAATCTCTCAAAGTACTGTTGTTCTTAGACTGGTAGAAAGTGTGAGGGAATGGAAAGAAGCCAAAACTGATTTATAATTTTTAATAGTATATTCATTTGTGACGTACCAGATTTTAAAATAGTTTTAGAGGCCCTCACTGTGTGATACAGCGTGTGCCATCATGCCCAGTTAAAGATACTATTTTATAAAATTTTATTAAATGAAATGAATCACAAAATGAATCACAGAACTACATGCAAAATCTAAAAGTATTATTTTTCTAGAAGAAATTATCTTTTATTAAAAAAGATACTATTTTATAAATTTTCAGACTTTTCTTTTCACTTGGATGTTGTGACTGAAATGACTGGCACTGCACCACCTGCATGTGGTACTACTATTGCTGGGTCCTCAGGAAAGAGCAGCCAAAGCTTTAAAGACTGCTTTAAAGACTGGGTTTTTTGTTGTCCAGGTCGTTCTGGAGTTCCTGGGATAAAGCAATCTTCTGTCCCCGTCTCCTGTAGCACATGTCACTGTGTCCAGTGGATTGTTTTTTATGTATGATTATTCATTCAATGTGGGGACTGGACAAGTGGATCACCAGCTAAGACTATTTGCTGCTCTGGCCAAAGACCTAGGTTTGGTTCTCAACAGCCATATGGGGCAGGAGCTCCCAAAGACTAAACCACCAGCCAAAGAGTACACATGGAGGGACCCATGGCTCCAGCTGCATATGTAGCAGTGGATGGCCTTATCTGACATCTATGGGAGGTGAGGCCCTTGGTCCTGTGGAGACTTTATGCCCCAGTGTAGGGGATGCTAGGGTGGTGAGGTGGGAGTGGGCAAGTGGTGGAGGACCACCCTCACAGAGGCAAAGGGGAGGGATGGGATGGGAGTTTGTGGAGGGGAAACTGGGAAGGGGCAACATTTGAAATGTAAATAAATAATAAGACCAATTAATAAAAAAAAAAAAACTACCTGTAGCATCAGTTTCAAGGGATCAGATACCCTCTTCTAGACTCCTCAAGCACTTAATGTACTTGGTGATATGCATACATACAATGGAGGTACACACATAAAACAAATCCTTTATAAATACACAAGGTATTAAGATTAGAGACGTACTCAGTAGGTAAACAGCTGCAGAATATACAAGGCTTGTACTCTGTTCCCATACCATAGAAGGGAGGAAAGAATGGACAGAAAGGATGAGGGGGATGGAGAGGGAAGAAAGGACTAGGAGAGAAGTAGGGATTAGCTAGGGGGAAACTGGTTTCTCAACAAATTATTTTGGAAACTAAGTTATTCATAAGCAATAAAAATCAAACTCTATCTATAGTTTGCACTGTACAAAAAAAGTTAACACAAAAATGAATCACAGAACTACATGCAAAATCTAAAAGTATTTATTTTTCTAGAAGAAATTATTTTAAAAATCTTTGTGTCCCTAAATTAAATGAATAATAATAAGTAAAATGTTTCAGAAACCAAGACATAACCCATACAGAAACAATTGGAAGCTGGGGGTACACCTCAGTAGTTAGGAGCACTGCTGCTCTTCCAGAGAATCACAGCACCCACAGGGTAGCTCACAACAGCTGTAACTTCAGTTCCAAGACATCCAGTGCCCTCTCCTGGACTCCACAGAACTGCATGCCTGTAGTATACCCACAATACAGCAAAAGAAAACAATCTTACATGTAAAATAAAAACAAATAAATCTTCAAAGAAGGAACAATTGGAGCCAGGTTTTGGCAGCATATTCTTATAATCCTATCATTTAGAAGGCTGGAGCAGGAGGATCTCCATGAATTCAAAGCCATCTAGGGCTACATAAGAAGACCCATCTTTAAAAAAGGGTAACGTTGACTTTACCATTATTAGGTACTTCTGCTCACTGAAAGATACTGCCGTTAGAGTTGGGGGTGATGGCTCACACCTTTAATACCAGCAGAGGCAAGCTGGCACATCTGAATTCAAGGCCAGCCTGGCTTACAGAAGAGTACAAGGACAGCAATGGCTACACAGAGAAACCCTTTCTCAAAAGAAATTTTTTAATGAAAGAAAGAAAAAAAAAATACTTCCATTAAAAAATGAAAAGATAGCCGGGCGTGGTGGTGGCGCATGCCTTTAACCCCAGCACTTGGGAGGCAGAGGCAGGCAGATTTCTGAGTTCGAGGCCAGCCTGGTCTACAGAGTGAGTTCCAGGACAGGCAAGCTACACAGAGAAACCCTGTCTCGAAAAATCAAAAAAAAAAGAGTAGTACATCTTTACTAAAGAATAAACTACGATGCACATAAACAGTTCATACTCAAACTATGCACTGAAAACCATAGTTAGTATTTTAAAAATTTTTGTAATTATGTGTATGTGATGTGGGTATATGCATGTGATTGTAAGCACCCTTAGAGGCCAGGTTCAGCTGGAGTTGGAGTTACAGGTAGTTGTGACTTTCCCAACATGTACTGAGAATCAAATCCAGATCTTCTGTAATAGCAGTACATTATCTTAAGACATCTTCTCAGCCAGGCGGTGGTGGTGCACTCCTTCATCCCAGCACTTGGGAGGCAGAGGCAGGCGGATTTCTGAGTTCGAGGCCAGCCTGGTCTACAGAGTGAGTTCCAGGACAGCCAGGGGTATACAGAGAAACCCTGTCTCGAAAAACCAAAAAAAAAAAAAAAAATCATAAATATTGTTTGGTTTCTGACCTTGGGACAAGGGACTTACATATTTTACATATCAAAGCAGATCTGGCCTCCAGATTCTCCCAGCATCCCTCA
The DNA here is from genome assembly GCA_021653895.1 of Mastomys natalensis. Lineage (NCBI taxonomy): Eukaryota > Metazoa > Chordata > Mammalia > Rodentia > Muridae > Mastomys > Mastomys natalensis. The sequence continues at coordinate 77,048 of JAJTUV010002650.1, read as the reverse complement.
CTCCCCATCTGGTATACCCTGTCCCAACCCTGAACTTTCCAGTCCAGGGGCTTAGCTGCACTTCCCCCAGAGGCTCTTCCCTATATAATCCAGACATTTTCGTCTCTTTCTCTTCTTCTTCTTCTCCCCTCTCCCCTGTCTCTACACATGTGCTCTCTCTCTTTCTCTTCCTCCTCTCCTCTCTCTTGCTTCCCATGGCTATTTCCCTGGTCTCCTTTCCTGGGGCCAGGAACTTGCTAGGAGCAGCTTTCCAATAAATGTATATGTATATGTACATGTATATGTATATGTATTAAATCTGGCTTGAACTGGCTCATTTCACCAGTAGAGAAATTACTTATCAAATATATTGAGCATCATTAGTTACAAGAGAAATATAAGACACAATAAGTGCAGAATATGGTGACTGTCGTAATTTGCTTTAAATAAACACCATGACCACAGAATCGAAATATGTGTTAGTGAGGGTATGAGGCGATATGGACCTTGGTTTATTACTGGTGGCAATGGCAGTTCCTCAAAAGTTAAGCATATAATTACCATATAGTTCTACTTGAGGAATACACCCCAAAGCACTGGAAGCAGGATCTCAACCAGATACATGTGCACTGAAGTCTATTAGCACCTGACTCTGCCAAACCAAAGCATGGAAAGAACGTAAGTGTTCATCAGCCTATCCACAGGATGGAATATTATTCAGTCCTAATGGGAAATGAAACATGTACTACAACATGGATAACTCTGGAAGCATTGTGCTAAAGTAATTGAAGCAGACAGAACAGGACAAACTTTGTATAATTCCACCTATTTGAGATATTTAGAACAGGAAGAAATGACAGAGACAGGAAGTAGAATCCAGGCAAGGTGGCACAATCTGTAATGCCAGCACCTAGGAGGCTGAGGGAGATAGAGGACCTTAAGTTCAAAGCCAGACACATAGTAAACATCTTACTTGAAAAGAATGTTAAGAGCCGGGCGGTGGTGGCGCACGCCTTTAATCCCAGCACTTGGGAGGCAGAGGCAGGCGGATTTCTGAGTTCGAGGCCAGCCTGGTCTACAGAGTGAGTTCCAGGACAGCCCGGGCTACACAGAGAAACCCTGTCTCGAAAAAACCAAAAAAAAAAAAAAAAAAAAAAGAAAAGAATGTTAGAGGCCCTGAAGCTAGAGTTACAGACTAAGACTCGAACCTGAGTCCTCTTCTGAAGAGCCAGCACTCTTCATCAGTGAGCCATCTCTCCTATTTTTCTTAAAGACTTATGGTTTGGCCGGCCGGTGGTGGCGCATGTCTTTAATCCCAGCACTTGGGAGGCAGAGGCAGGTGGATTTCTGAGTTCGAGGCCAGCCTGGTCTACAGGTGAGTTCCAGGACAGCCAGGACTACACAGAGAAACCCTGTCTCAAAAAAACAAACAAAAAAAAAAGACTTATGGTTTATTATCTTTAATTGGTGTTTGGGGGCGGGCATGTGCATGTAAGTGCATGTGTCCAAGGAGGCCAGAGGTTGTCCATGGTGGTTTGAATATGCTTGTCTCATTAGGAGGTGTGGCCTTGTTGGAGTAGGTGTTATCCTTGTTGAAGGAAGTTTGTCACTGTGGGGGTGGACTTTGAGGTCCTAGGCTCAGGCTCCCCTTACTGCAGAAGAGACCCTCCTCCTAGCTGCCTGCAGAAGAGAGACTCCTTCTGGCTGCCTTCAGATCAAGATGTAGAACTCTTGTCTCAGCTCTTCCAGCACCAAGTCTCCCTGCACATTGCCATGCTTCCTGACATGATGATAATAGATTGAACCTCTGAACCTGTAAGCCAGCCCCAATTAAATGTTGTCCTTATGGAGTTTGCCTTGGTCATGGTGTCTCTTCTCAGCAATGGAAACCCTAATTTAAGACAGTGTCTAGGCTGGGCGGTGGTGGCACACCCTTTAATCCCAGCACTTGGGAGGCCAAGGCAGGTGGATTTCTGAGTTTGAGGCCAGCCTGGTCTACAGAGTGAGTTCCAGGACAGCCAGGGCTACACAGAGAAACCCTGTCTCAAAAAACCAAAAAAAAAAAAAAAAAAAAAAAAGACAGTGTCTAATCTCCTGGAGCTGGGGTTACAGACAGTTGTAACCTGTCTAACATATGTGCTGAGAACTAAACTCAGGCATGTTCTTGTAACTGCTGGGCCATCTCTCTATCCCTCAAACTCACTACTTTGTAAGCAAATTTTTAAAAATACAATTTAAATGTTATCTTGGAGGCAGAGGCAGGTGGATCTCTGTGAGTTCGAGGGCAGCCTGGTCTACATATCCAATACCAGGACAGCTAGGACTACACAGAGAGCCCTTGCCTCAAAAATAAATAAAAAAGAAAGGAAGGAAGGAAGGAAGGAAGGAAGGAAGGAAGGAAGGAAGGAAGGAAGGAAGGAAGGACTGAAGAAATGGCTCAGTGGTTAGGAGTGCTTACTGGTATTGCAGAGGACCCAAGTTCAGTTCCTAGGGTCCACATCAGACAGCTCACATCTGCCTATAACCCCAGTTACCTCTTTGGTCTTCACAGGCTCTAACACATACACGTGCATACACAGAAGCACATATACACATAAATACAAATTTTAATTAAAAATATACATATAGACCAGTGGCCACACCAGCCTGGGACTCAGACAATTTTTTCTCTTCTGTTCTCCATCAATTCTCTCTCCTGTCTTACCCCCCACGAACCCTGCTGGGCCTGGGGCAAGCAGCCTTCCACCTGAGACACTGTTCTGCTGCTCAGTGTACACAACACAGCTTTCCTTCTGCAAGTTACAGACAGGATTCTTGCAAGAGTTTGAGGAACAAGGCTGTTTGCCTCTGCTCATTAAACTAAGAGCTATGTAACTGAGGGAGGGGCCATCATCTGTGATTGACTCTACAGTTGGAAAAACATGGGAAGAAACAGGCAGGTAAGAGGACCACCCTGGAAGCAGAAGCTTTTGGCTAATGCTTGTGACTTACATGTAATTGGGCCAGTAGGACTTTTTGGAAAGAAAAAAATAAAAATATGTATGTATGGCTCAGCGAGCACACCAGGCTGGAATTCAGGAAGGTGATTTTCACTCCCTTTCTTGTCTGCCATCACCATGAAACCTTGGTGTGGGAACAGCTTTCCTCTGTGCCATGGACCTCCCAGCATTCCCTAGAAGAGAACTCCCATTCCTTTGTGTCAGCCACCAATACCTAGAAACACACCCTATCTGGGCCCCCAGTGGCCACATCCAGGCTGGCACCCAAGCAGGCTAGTTTTACTCTCCTTCCTGTTCTCCATTACCATCCTCCTGTGTTAGCCCAGCCTTGCAGCAATCTGCTCGCAGGGGCCTCTTCTCCCACTCTAGATCCATTCCTGGGGGACTCCATCAAACCATGGTGTGAACCAGTTTTCCTCTTTTCCTGTGTCCTCTCTTATTACCCCCATTCTAGCTTAACCCCATTTCTTTCTTTCTTTCTTTCTTTCTTTCTTTCTTTCTTTCTTTCTTTCTTTCTTTCTTTCTTTCTTTCTTTTTTGGTTTTTCGAGACAGGGTTTCTCTGTATAGCCCTGGCTGTCCTGGAACTCACTCTGTAGACCAGGCTGGCCTCAAACTCAGAAATCCGTCTGCCTCTGCCTCCCAAGTGCTGGGATTAAAGGCGTGCACCACCACTGTCCGGTTTAACCCCGTTTCTTAGCATCAGTGCCCAACACTCTCTATCTGCCCCACCCCCACCCGTGGCCACTCTCCTTCCTATCCTTCATTATGATTTCTCCATTCTCAGCCTCACCCTTGGAGCATCCTGCTTACAGATACCCCTCCTCCCACCTCAACTCCATTCACTGGAGACTCCAATCCTTGTTCTAGACTCAGGGTCTCCCTAGCTTACTCTTCCTGTCTCTCCAGATTATTCTTTGCCTTACTGCAACCTCTTCCCACCACACCTCCAGCTCCCTGGGGACCCTACCTCTTGATATGGACAAGGTCCCCTTAGCTCTTTCCTACCACTGCTCTCAACCCTCTCTCCTAGCCCATATCTACTCCTCTCTGCCACCCATCAATTTGCAGCATCATTCTCTACTAGGCAACTCACAGACACCACACTTTCCTAAGACCCAAAGAGGTCAACAAAATCCAACAATGGGGCACCCATCCAGCAAAAACAAGACCACATATCAACACCTAGAATCACCTCAATCATCCCAGTGCCAGATGCCTACACATGAACACAAAAACAAAGACATTACCAACCAAGACACTACGCCTCCACCAGAACACAATAATCCTACCACAGTAGGCCCTGAGAACTGCAATATAGCCGGAGCACAAGATGATGATTTCAAAGTGCAATTATGAATACGTTCAAGGGCCTTAAAGAGGATATGAATAAATCCTTTCATGAAATATGTGAAAATACAAACAGTAAAATGACATCATAATAATAGTCCAAGACAAAAGTAGTAACAGAATCACTAAAGAAAACCTGAACTGAGATAAAACTGGAAATGAAAAATTTAGGAGTGCCAGGCAATGGTGGCCAACGCCTTTAATCCCAGCACTTGGGAGGCAAAGGTAGGTGGATTTCTGAGTTCAAGGCCAGCCTGGTCTACAGAGTGAGTTCCAGGACAGTCAGGACTATACAGAGAAACACTGTCTCGAAAAAACCAAAAAGAAAAAAAAAAAAGAAAAAAAATTTAGGAAGTCAAACAAAAAACCTGAAAAACCTGAAAGGTAAGCATCACCAAAAGAGTACAAGAGAGCCAGAGAGATGGCTCAGTGGTTAAGAGCACTGACAGCTCTTCCAGAGGTCCTGATTTCAAGTCCCAGCAACCACATGGTGGCTCACAACCATCTGTAATGAGATCTGATGCCCTCTCCAGCCACATATGTAGAGGATAGCCTTGTCTGGCAGAGATGGGAGAGGAGGTCCTTGGTCTTGTGAAGACTGGATGCCCCAGTGTGGGGAAATTTGAGGGCTGGGAGGCAGGAGTGGGTTGGTGGGTGGAAGAACACCCTCATAGAAGCAGGAGGAGGGGGGATGGGATAGGGGGTTTCTGGCGGGGGGGGGGGGGGGATGGGGAAAGCGGATAACATTTGAAATGTAAATGCAGTGGTGGCCTTTAATCCCAGCACTTGGGAGGCAGAGGCAGGCAGATTTCTGAGTTCGAGGCCAGCCTGGTCTACAGAGTGAGTTCCAGGACAGCCAAGGCTACACAGAGAAACCCTGTCTCGAAAAATCAAAAAAAAAACAAACAAAAAAGAAATGTAAATAAATAAAATATCCAATAAAAATGAATGCCTGTATGTAGAAGAATACAAATAGATCCATATCTATTACCCTGCACAAAAGTCAACTCTAAATGGCTCAAAAACATCAATATAAAACAGACATACAGAACCTGATAGAAGAGCAAGTGGGAAAGGCTTTGAACTCATAGGCACGGGAAAGACATTTCTAAACAGAACACCAATAGCTCAGGCACTAAGATCAACAATTTATAAATGGGACCTCATGAAACTGAAAAGCTTCTGTGAGGCAAAGGACATCATCATTCAGATAAAGCAGCAGTCTACAGAGTGGGAAAAGATCCTTAGCAATTATACATCTGACAGAGTTAATATCTTAAATAATAAAGAACTATATATTAATATATATATTAATAAATTATATATCAATGGACATCAATAAAACAAACAAACTCAATTTTAAAAATGGGATCACAAAACCTAGGCATGGTGGTGCATGCCTTTAATCCCGGCACTTGGGAGGCAAGGTATGTGGTTTTCTGAGTTTGAGTCTAGTCTGTCTACATACTGAGTGCCAGGACAGCCAGGGTTACACAGAAAAGCCCAGTCTCAAAAAAATGGGGTGCAAAACTAAGCAGAGCGTTCTCAAAGGATGAGAAATGAAATGAAAAGCCATCTTATAAATGGCTGAAAAACACTTAAATTTTCAATATCCTTGGTCATCAAGGAAATGCAAATTAGAACTACTCTGAGGTTTCATCTTACACCAGTCGGAATGGCCAAGATCAATAAAACAAATGAACAACTCATGCTGGTATGGGGGGGGGGGGGGAAAGGGGACATTTATTCACTGGTGGTAGGAGTGTAAACTTGTATAGCCACTATGTAAATCAGTGTGGTAATTCCTCAGGAAACTGGTAATATATCTACGTTATGGACTCTACATCCTACTACAGAGACACTTGCTCATCCATGTTCATTGCTGCTCTGATTATAATAGCCAGATATTGGAAACAGCCTATATGCCCATCAACAAATAAATGGATAATGAAAATGAGGTATATTTACATAAAAGAATATTATTCAGCTGTTTTTTGTTTTGGTTTGGTTTGGTTTGGTTTTTCGAGACAGGGTTTCTCTGTGTACCCCTGCCTGTCTGGAACTCACTCTGTAGACCAGGCTGGCCTCGAACTCAGAAATCCGCCTGCCTCTGCCTAACAAAAGTACTCTTTATCAACCCTAAGTTGATAAAGTTTTTAAATATGCTTTTTCTTAAAAGATAGACCTGCAAGTGTGTTTGATCCCAGAAACCCTGGTAAGGCAGACAGATCGCTGTGAGTTCAAGGCCAGCCAAAACTACACAGTAAGACTGTTTCAAAACAATAACCTAGAAAAGATAGAGTCCCTAATCTAGATCTTCAAGCTAGCTAAATTTGGAAAGCTGACAGATGACAAAAGATTTACTTCTGTATTTCATAAAGAGCACATGAAAATAGACCAAGCCCCTCCCATGTTTCCCAAGATAAAATATTCAGAGGTACTCCACACAGGAGAAAATGGAATGATAAACAAATATCTAGTGGATGCTCAACATCACTAGCATGTTTTTACTGCAAATTAAAACAAATTACATTAGCAAAAGTTTAAGCAATTACAGAGCTGGCACCACTGTGATGGAACTGCAAAGATCCTCTGAGAACCATTCTTGGCAATGCACTGATGTCACTCAAAGAAATGCCAGAAGCTTTTTAGCACAGTACTCCTAGTTTGGGTTCTGGCTTGTTTTGTAGTACTGAAGATAGAACCCAGGGCCTTGCACATGCTAGCCAAGAGCCTTATGCAGAAACCACATCCCTAGACCCACTGCTCCCTTTTAATGGTTGAGTATTGCCAGTCACTCTCATGACATTATTGGTGTATAGGTTTTGAACTCAAGCCTCCAACCAAGATCGCACACCTAAGTTCAGGCTTATGCATATAAGATATCTTCTAGCTAAGGGTTCCTCAATCCTCAGCCCCATATCACACAGACCTCCTGCCCTTCTTCCCACACATGCTGCTCTGTCCTCCTCCTAGTTCAGGTAAATACAACAAACCAGAAACCTGGCAATCACCTTATTGCTCCCTTGCCCCTCACTGTCCCCATCCAATGCATTTCCTCTACAGTCAGATCCTGTCATTATCCCATGTACAATGCCTTTTTAATCTGTTCTGCCTTTCTAGTCCCAAAGTCACAGATCTGGGTCTCACAGTCCCCTTGCTTGCTTGAATGGCTGCAATAAATCTGACCCTGACTCCTCCATGCTGCCTATTACTTACTTGGAGTCATGCTTCAGGGAGTGGTGGGGTCTACCTTTCTAGTATGGATCCTTAGCTCTGAAGTCTCTTCATGGCTCAGCATCATGGACCTGCAGGCTGAAGTCCAATCCGAGATCCAACTGCAAACGAGAGCTAGGTTTTAGGTCATCTCGCCATCTTTAGTTCATAAAATGGAGCTTGACATGGTGTAGGCATTCAATGAATGGTGGTTGAAGGAATGGCTGTTTCATTTTGCTTATGTGTTGGTTTCTTGATTTTTTTAATTTATTATTTTTTAATTTTGTATATGTATATATAAGCACTTGAGTGCATGTGCCTATAAAGGCATTGGAATGTTCCCCTGGAGCTAGAGTTACAGGTGATTGTCAGCCACCCAACATAGCAGTACATACTGAGCTGGAGAGATGCCTCAGTGGTTAAAAGTCTGGTTACTATAAGAAGACCCAGGGAATCTGCATGATGGCTTACAACTGTCTGTAACATCCAGTCCCTGGGATCCAATACCCTCTTCTGGCCTCTGAGAGCACGAGGCACTCAAGTAGTACACAAGCATACATGCAGGCAAAACCCAATACACATAAAAAAATAAACAAATACAAATTTTCAAAGAGAGTAATACATTTTCTTAACCACGGAGCCATCCATCCAGCCCTGGATTTATTTTAAGGCAATAATCCAACTGAAGGAAATTAAAAAGCTATTAAAAGAAGCTTTCCAGGACTGGAGAGATAAGAATGACTGCTATTCCATAGGGACCTAGGGTTCAATTCCAGAACCCACATGGCAGTTTACAACTGTCTCTAATGCCCTCACATAGACATACAGCAGACAAAACACCAATGAACATAAAAAATAAATCTTGCTGGGTGGTGGTGGTGGCACAGGCCTTCAGTCCCAGCACCAGGATGGCAGAGGCAAGTGTATCTCTGTGAGTTCTAGGCCAGCCTAGTCTACAGAGAGTTCCAGGACATTCAGGGCTAAACAGTGAAACCTGTCTTGAAAAACCAAGAAGAAGGAGGAGGAGAAGGAAGAAGAAGAGGAAAGAAGAGGAGAAGAAGGAAGAAGAGGGGGAGGAAAGGAAGAGGAGGAAGAGGAGGAGAAGAAGACAATGACAGCGATGACAACTCGGTCCATCATAGCAATATTCCTAATAAAGAAAATGTAAGGAAGTAAAGAAAAGGAAACTAAATGTTCAACAACAGAGAACTTGTTAATTATAGAGTAATCACTCAGTGGAATATGATGCAGCTGTGTTAAAATGATAATTATGGAAATTATGTACTGACTCAGAGCGCGTTTCTAATATATAAAAGCAGAATACAAAATGCTAGGACTAAAATTAAGTAAAAGTATGCATGTGCACAAACTGATCAGAAAAAGCACAGGAGAGGGAACAAATGAAGACAGATGTTGTGTTCACAGTGTTTGGGGAGGTATGTTGCAATTTACTTACAATTTTTCCAAATTCCCTTTATTATTGTTATAATCTCATTTGTGCATAAATATAAAATTGAGAGAAAAGAGAAAATATTGAAAAGGATGTTTTGAGTCCCTCAAGTCCTGTGACAAGCTGTGGTATAAAAACAAATAATCCAACGCCTGGGAGGCAAGAGCTCAGGCTGTTCATCTCCCCAGCACTTCTAATGAGCCGTGTGATCTTGATCTAGACTTTAGCTCTGGCCAGAAATTTCTCCTGTACTCTCTTAGTGGATATTCCACAGTTGCCCCTCACTCCCAAGAAGATCACCTCCTACCTCCTGTGCCTGTCCTCTCTCTTTCTCCCTCCTTCCCTCCCTCCCTCCCTTCCCTCCTTCCCTCTTTCCTTCTTTCCCTCCCTTTTTCTCAATCTCTCTCTTTCTTGAGCCAGGTTTTCATACAATCCACACTGGCCTTGAACTTGTTAAGCAGAGAAGGATAACTTTGAACTCTTTATCTTCCTCCTTCTGCCTCCCAAGTGCTGAGATTACAGGCGTGGTCCACCATGTTTGACCTTTCTCCTTGAATCCCTGGGGCACCACTCTCTTCAGTGATCCCAAGACTAAAAAATCATACAAACCTTCAATTGTCCCCTCTGATTTCTTTCTAACCCTCTCTTCAGTCAACTGTGCCTGGTTGTTTTGTTTTGTTTCTTGCCACAGGGTCTCACCATTATAGCCCAGCTGTGTGGCATCATGCCCAACTTAATTGTTCCTTTCCAATAATTAGTTCTAACATAATTTATTAGAGATGTTGCCTTAGTTTTAAACAAAGAAGACGCCTTCTCCCTCCTACTTAACACTAGGGAGAAGAGCTAAGTAATTCTTTTTCTTTTGCTCCTTTGCAGATTATTAATGAGAATGCAGAGACAGAGATTTGTAAAATGGACCATCTATGGTCCTGAGTCAGAGCTCAGGCCCATATCGGGAGGAATAGCATAGTAGAATGGCAAGATGAGAAGACTGTTGATGAAATTTATTCATTCAGCAACTATTTACCAAGTGCTGGATGAAGTGCAAAGTTCTCTGTTAGTGGAAAAGGGGCCAGCTGTCCTGAATGAGTTAGGACAGCTCTGTCCTGGGGATGTTCAGCTTAGTAAGAGAGCAGATAAGTCTTCCCTGCCTGTTGAATTAAGTGCTGGAGCTAAGCTTTGGAGCAAGGAGAACGAGGTATTAACCACTGAGAAAAAAGAAAAAAGAAAAGAGATAAGAGGAAAGGAACATGACTGCTCCTAGGTATGGTGGAGGAGAAAGTGGCATAGCCAGAGACAGAAACATCTGGGAAGCCCAGAGTAGACATAACCAGACTGAGCTGGGCCGTATGGGGAGATGGGGGAGGGGAAGGAAGAGGGGAGATCAGGGAAACTAGGTGCAGCAGTCAGGAGGTCCAAAGGTACAAAGAGAGTGTGTAACCAAAATGTCTGGATTATATAAGGAAGAGCAGCCGAGGCCCCTGAGCTGCAGAGTTCAGGGTAGTGGGCAGGGTATGCCAGCCAGGAGGGCCCTATAACAGGTAGGGGCGGACAGATGCTAGTTTCCCCTTTGAAATATTAAACAGGCACCTTAGTCTTGGCTTGAAACTAATGTAGGAGGACCCAAAGGGTCCGGCGTGCACACTCACACAGGAGCCAGAGGATGGAAAGGAGTGCTGTCCTCTACACAGGACTTGGCCAGTGTACTCTTGAATTCAGCAGCAGTGATTTTTCTGCACAAGACGCGTGAAAGATCCAGTAATTAACATTCCAGCATGGGGATGGGCTCGTGAGGCCTCATCCTTCATTGGAGAGCTAACGGCTACGGAAAGTCATTTTTCTTCAGGAATACAGTCCATCATTAAGTTACCTGTGGTCCAGGAAACAAACTCACAACCCACTCACATGCAAGTAAAATTTAAGTTCAAACAAACGAACTTAGTTGGTTGGGTTTTGTGGAGGGTTTTGTTTTGCTCTTGAGATGGGGGTTTCACTTGTAGCCCTGTGTCACTACATTTAGTTACTTCAGTGAGTTTTTTTTTTTTTTTTTTTTTTTGGTTTTTCGAGACAGGGTTTCTCTGTGTAGTCCTGGCTGTCCTGGAACTCACTCTGTAGACCAGGCTGGCCTCGAACTCAGAAATCCGCCTGCCTCTGCCTCCCAAGTGCTGGGATTAAAGGCGTGCGCCACCACCGCCCGGCCAGTGAGTTATTTAAAAAAAAAAAAAAAAAAAAAAGTCAAGCATGGTGGAGCACGGTCTTTAATTCTAGCACTCCAGAGGCAGATGCCAACAGATTCGGTGCATTCTACTGAGTTCCAGGTCAGCTGGGGCTATACAGCGAGATCCTGTCTCAAAGACAAAATACAACAACAACAAAAAATACAAGTATGAAGAAGGCATATTGAGAAGAAGGGTCCTAGAGGGAGCAGGAAGTGGGTAACAAGGGGAATGGGCATGCGTATATGACCAAAATACATCACACACACACAAAATTGTCAGAAAATCAATACAATATTATTTCTTTTGGCTAGAGAGATGTCTCAGCTGTTAAGAGCACTTGAGGACCTGAGTTCAACTTCCAACATCCACCTGACAGCTCACAACTATGCATAACTCTAGTTCCAGGGTATCCAAGGTCCTCTTCTGACCTCTGCGGACAGCAGACATGCAACTACATGACACCAGTCATACATAAAAAATAAGATAAATAAGACTAGAAAATAAATTAATTGCATTAAAAGTTAATCACAAAGAAGTAAAGAAAGTTCTGAGGTGAAGATGTGGCAACTGCTCTGAGCTGATGGTTATACATTATATACATGCATAACCATGCAATACTGTGCCCCATAAATCTGTACACTTGCTATATATCAATTAAAATAAAACTATAAGCTGGCCATAGTGGTACATGCCTATCATCCCAGTGTTTGGTTTCAGACCCTGGGAAAAGAGACTGAGGTGCATATTTTACATATCAAAGCAGACCTGGTCTCTAGGCCCTTCCAGCATTCCTCAGTTCCTATCTGGCAAACCCTGCCCCAACCCTGAACTTTCCAACCCTGGAGCTGAGCTGCCCTTCTGCCAGAGGCTCTTCCCTTTATAATCCAAACATTTGCTCTCTCTCCTCTCTCTTTTCCTCTCTCTCCCTCCCCCTCTCTCCCTCCGTCGCTCTCTCTCCCCTCTCTTCTCTTTCCCCTCCCCTCTCTTCCCCTCCCCCTCTCTTTTCCCTCCCGTCTCTCTTCCCACTCCCTGTCTTTCCCCTCCCCCTCTCTCCCCCCTCCGCTTTTCCCCCTCCCCCTCTCTCTTCCTCCTCCTCCCTCTTTCTTCCCTTCCCCCTCCCCCCCCCTCCCGTCCCATGGCGCCTCTCCTAGCCTCAGTCCTTGGGGCCACTGAACTTGCCCGAGAGCAGCTTCTCAATAAACGTACATTTAATATAATCTAATCTCCCTGGAATTGCTCATTTCACCTGTGGAGAAGTAATGCATCACCCAGCATTTGGGAAGATGAGGCAGAAGGATCTCAAGCTGGAGGTCAGCCTAGCCTGTCTCAAAAGTTAAAAATCAAGTTATAGTCTGCTTGCTTGCACTCTTGGGCACTTGGTAGGCTGAGGGAAGAGGATTGTGTGAGTCCAAAAGTTAAAAGTTAGCCTTAGAGAGAATCTGTCTCCAAACCAACAACAAAACAAAAACAAAAAACACCAACTATATAGACTGTGGGGGTGCACGCCTGTATACCCAACTCTCAGCAGAAAAATTATGAATCTGAGACTAGCCTGGGTTACATAATGAGGCTCTGTCTCAAGATATATGTATATTTTATATACATATATATGAAAAAGTGAATCCTTCCCTAGCAGCCACTAATGCCAATAAACCATATATAATTATACAACTGGACACATACATATGAGAGAGAAAGAGGAGGAGGTAGAGGAGGAAGAGGAGAGGAGAGGCAGAAAAATTCCCCCTTCATAATAGTTTCAAGGGATTGGATCTTTGGAGTTTATGATGAGCAGACTTCATCGACCTGCGGGAGGCCACGGATAACTGAGAGAGCAGAAAATGGTGAACGAAGGACAGCCAACGCCGCCATTCTAACACATCAGCTTCAAAGTATGAAAGTATAATACTAGGTCTACATACTGGCTAGGTAAAACCAGATGCTCTCTAATGTTCCCTCTCTTACCCCTACAGTACAATAAATGCCAAATGCCTTCTACAGGAATGGATGCGCAGGGTGCCAGGTTCAAGCAGAGATCTACCCTCTCATCCAGGATGGCCCAGTGCCTCAGCAATCTGCATAAAAGCAAAGAAGAGAAACGTGCCTTGGGCCATGCCTATCTCTTATTGTATGGGGCTGGCTGAATGGCTCGGTAACTCTGGAAGATTAGAGAAACTATGTATAAGAAAAGTATCTAGTATTAAAATGTATCTTTTTTATCACTCAACCATCTGTAGAAGTCTCCTTGCAGGCAGATAATCTGGTACAGTTGGTCTGGACATCCCCAGCATTCACCATTCAACACAAAGAAGAGGAAGGACTGAGGAAAAACCGCCAAGAACCTTTGGGAAATTCTCTCAGCCTCAGTTTCCCAGCCTGGGACCTCTGACCTCCCACCAGCAGATGGCAAGAGAGAGTCCCCGCCCGCTGGGAAAGGCTTGGGCTGGGCGGAGCAACCCAGACTCCAGCGCGCGCAGCCTCCGACCCTAATTTCTTCGTTTGCCGGAAGAAGGCGAGTCTCTTTCCGTTCCCAGCGCAGCCATGGTAAGGCAGGGGTACAGCGAGCTCTTGGGTTGCATCGGTTTCCATCCTCTCTGGCCGATGCTGCCCGGGGTATCAGGGCTTCTGCGGTCGACTACAGGGTGAAGGCGAAGGCAGCTCTGCTGCTGGCTGGCAGAGATGGGCTTGGCGGCAAGGCAGATTACTGGTCTGAACTAGGGTGGGAAGTCTGCCGCAGAGGGCAAGGCCTCGGGCTCGATCACATATCCCCTTGCCCAGGGACAAGTGCTTTTCCACTTGGTGAGGAGCTTCGAGGAGCCGGGAGTGCAAACTGAAGCCTTGGGCAGGTGGGCACAGGGTCTGCTTGAAGAATTGGCTCTTGCTTGTCCATTTGTCTTTTTTGGCACGGACTTTATATATTGTGTGGCGGGTAAATGTACAAAGTATTAAAGCTTCCTTCCGCTTTCGAATGTGAAACTTGGTACCAACCCTTTAGTATATACAAAGGTAGCTTTACACGGTGGTTCGGTTAGTTTTTTTTTGGTCAGAAACCTTGTGTCCAGTTGCTATGTGACTTAATAAACTTTTTGATCACTTAGATAAAGGTCCTAGCCATTTTTTTGGTGCTGTTTGCCTTGCGTCTAAGCTTGAGTCCGTGGTATTCTACAAGCTGCCATAGAAGAACCTAATTTTTGTACCAGCACATTTTAGCAGCATAATGGGACATCAGGCGTAACTGTAAAAATTCAAGATGCGCTAAAGGCGGACACTAGATATTTTACGGACACTTTGCTTTCAAATTGCCCACATTTTGGTTAATCAGAAAATCAAAGTCAGTTCAATTGAGATTACACAGTAGCTTTGCGAAAGACCTGATTGTAAACCAATTTTGTTTGAAAAATTCCTTTCAGCTCGTGGTCCCAAGAATACACAGAGCGCGTGCCGCTCAAAAATGGATGCTGATAAATACTGCGTGTTGGTTGTGGTGAAAGGTAAGCCTTCCACCAAACTTAGTCATGAGTAAATTGTAGAGGTTTTGGCTGTCTTGTAGAAAGGTGTCCACCTTTCGATAATTGATAAGTTTGAATCTCTGTGTTATAATTGATGTGATACATTAACTCAGTCTTCAGAGCAGGGGCAGTTTGGGGTACAAATTAGGATCTCAAACAGCCCCCTCATGAAATAGCCATGTTTTAGGCAGTTATTTCCAAAAGACCGCTTTTAAAATCCTTTTCAGGTCGTTCCATGTCCTCACAGACGAGAATTGCAGGCCCTGTCATTTTCCAGGACGGCTTAAGTAGGCATGACTGGGATGAAGTAAAAAGATTTGCACAGGTTCATTAGATTGAGGCAAAGTCAGGACCGATAAAACCTACCCGCGGTTTATGGATGTGAGGAGTCAGGACTGGTATGGCCTAACCCCGTTTAATGCTGTGATCAGGACTGGGTGTTAGGCAAAGTAGCCTAACGTTTCCTGACGTTGTCTTCAGCCACCCTGCCACGTTCCTGACTTGTGCACGCACGGTTGATGTGGTTTGGGCTTTTTTGCTTTTTTTTTTTTTTTTTGAATGTCTTGCAATTCTCCAACTCTCTTGCGGTCGGAATCTCTGTTGGGCTGTTAGAGTTCAGAGGAAATTCAAACTTGGGTGTTTTTACTTTAATGTGGGGAATAGCTTCTGAAACCGAAATTCTCATTTAAAGTTTATGTGGAGTCATGAGAAAATGGGCTCCCCCAGCTCAACATGGTGTAGTGAGGATTACTGTGGTAACCTTATTCTTTGGTATCAGATGTCATCAGCATTGACAAGACTGGAGAGAACTTCCGTCTGATCTATGACACCAAGGGTCGCTTTGCTGTTCATCGTATTACACCTGAGGAGGCTAAGGTTAGTGTGGCAAGGAGACTAGGCATTTTTTCCCTAAAATTAGTTCTGAGTTAGATCATGGACGGTAATAGGTCAACAGATTGAATTAGAATTCTGTACTTAGAAATCGGTTCGGTGAGGACCTGTTGCATGGTGTAACTTTTTTGGTGCTAGGTACTCAACCACATGTCGAGCACATGCTTGATCTCTGACCTTATACCCCAGTTCCTCTAGTCTCTGTGAGGCCTGTTTCTAGATATCTTGGGGTGGAGCTTTTTTTGGCAATTAGAGCAGTGACTTTTGGTGTCAAATCATTTCTTGGGATTGATTTTGAAGTTACAACTCAATCTAGTTTGCATGTTGCCATGTCTCCATTTGTGGGTCTACCTTATTGACTTGGGTGGGTTAGAGATATTGATACAAGAAACTGATAATCTTTAGGGCATTACTGTCTTTGCTTAGTTCAGTTTTAGGTGTCTTTTTCACATGGGTTTAGGGCCTCTTGAATTAATGGCTATAAATGAAGGTTAATAACATTGATGATATGGCTTCTGGTTTTCTTACATGCCTGCCCTGTTGTCGGGAGTCTGAAGGGCATGTCCAGTGGCCACTAGAAATTTGATTTGATAGAGAAACTGCTAATACAATTGCTGTTTAGAGCAGGATGCACAAAATGTGGTTGTGATTTTTGAAGCCAGGGAATGGCCCCAAAACAACTGTAATAAGGTATATATGAGTTAGATTAAATGTATTTAACCTTTTTATACTTGCAGTACAAGTTGTGCAAAGTGAGAAAGATCTTTGTGGGCACAAAAGGAATCCCACATCTGGTGACCCATGATGCTCGTACTATTCGATACCCTGATCCCCTCATCAAGGTGAATGACACCATTCAGATTGATTTGGAGACAGGCAAAATAACTGACTTCATCAAGTTTGACACTGGTAAGCAGCATCTGTCCCCTGGATGGCTTTTAAGGCCAGGTGTAAGTTTTTGTTGGGAGGCTTAGGTGCAGTTTCTTTGGGGAACTGCATTACTTTCACTGGTCTAAGTGCTTAGAATAATAGTCTTGGTAGCTGAAGAGAAGTATGAAAGCCACCTATTAGTGTAAAACTATTAGCTGATCAAGATAGAGGCATAATTGGAGGTTGAAGGTACGGCTAATCAACTCAGGTGGGACTCTTAGAATAAAAGAGAGGACTGGAAGTGTAACTCTTTAAGTGCTTGCCTGGTGTGCTCAGTCCTCAGTACAACAAAACGTAAGCACCCATTCTTGGGTAATGGTGATATAACCACTTTTAGTGCCAGTATGATCCCTGGAATATGGCAATGGTAACCAAACTGCCTTGACTGGAGGTTATCCAGGCAAGACATAATCAGGACTTGAGAATTCCTTGTGTAGTTAGACAATTTATATTAGCTGTAGTTGAGGACTGGAGCACATCTTGAGGCTACAGGTCTGTAGAAGTTTAGACTGGTGGAAGGGCTGGGTTGACTTGGCTTTGGTTTGGGGTACCAGTTGCACTGCTGGTGATTGAGCCTGGGACTTTGTGCAAGTTCAGCAAACACTACCTTGAGCTTGTTACATTAGTGATTGTTGTGCTATGCTTAAAGTAGATTGTTTCTTCCCACCTAGGGAACCTGTGTATGGTGACTGGAGGTGCTAACTTGGGAAGAATTGGTGTAATCACCAACAGAGAGAGACATCCTGGCTCTTTTGATGTGGTTCATGTGAAAGATGCCAATGGCAACAGCTTTGCCACTCGGCTTTCCAATATTTTTGTTATAGGCAAGGTAAGTCTGGATCTCCCTTCCCAGCAGTCTATGGAAACATGGGGGGTAGACAATGCTGGCCATCTTTGGTGTCAATAGAACAAAGGAGCCTTATCAGTTTGATTCATGAGCAGTACTAGTAATCTTTTGTGATTTGTGGGTATTTTTCTTAGAAGTAAATGATCGTTGGGTGTTGCTTAATTGTGCCTACCACATAGTAAACTCCTGGTGGTGTTAAGTATTAAGGTTATTGTCATCTGTATCTACAGATGTGGGCACTGACTCAATAGCCAAAGCAACCACAGCTGTAGTGAGGCTTGGGACCACCTGCCCAGAAGCTAGCATGACTTTGGTTCCAATAAGTAAAGTGACAGTTGTGCCCTGTGCCATCCTGCTAATGGAGTTCTTTTTGTAGGGCAACAAACCATGGATCTCTCTACCCCGAGGAAAAGGAATCCGCCTCACCATTGCTGAAGAGAGAGATAAGAGGTTAGCGGCCAAACAGAGCAGTGGGTGAAATGGTCTCTAGGAGACATGCTGGAAGAAGTATTCGTCCCCTTCCCGCTACAAGCCTTTCTAGGCAACATGCTAGATTAAACAGCATGATGAGACTACTTGTGGTTTGGTGTTGCTTTTTTTCAAACATAATTTGTTGGTGTTTTATAACTTACTGTGGGGTTCATTTAATTAGATCTTCTAGTGCCTAGTAAGTCCTTGATGGTTCTAATGAGTTTGGCTAGCTACACCCGTGCAATATTGATGAAATATTGATGCTCTAAACCAGGGCCTTGGTGTTATATATAAGAAATCTATCATTGAGCTTTTTTAAGTGGACTGAGTCATGGCTGGTGTACAACTTGAGGGATCCCTCTGCAGTTAGAATGCTACTATAAGTCGTGCTACCATACCTAGCCTCTTTGGCCTTTTAGCAGACTATTCCCAACTGCCCACATCCTTCCTACCACCCCCTCCCAAAACCATGTAGAGTGACTATGCAAAGTTTTGAACATAAAAAAGCTAGTTTTTCTACAGATGCTATTCATCTCTAGGCCTGCTCTTAAATTTTATCAGTCTTTCCTGAGAGTTATTGCCTCTCTGGGGGCCTTCTGGGTTGATTTCTAAAATCTTAACCATGTGTCAGCAGTGAGGCTGACAAGTAGCCCTGAGATAAGACAGACCAAAATAAAACAAGCTTATCCAGTGTGGTTTATGTCCCTGTCAGCAGTAGGATTTGAAGAGCAGCTGGTATGTCTTCTAGGCAGCAGTATAGTTTTGTTTTCAAGACAGGGTTTCTCCGTGTATGTAGCCTTGGGTGTCCTGGAACTCTAGGCAAAGCTGGCCTCAAACTCAGATCCTACCTGCCTCTGACTATTAAGTAATAAGTTAGGAAATGGGTGTGGAAATAAGGCTATCCGGGTGCAGGTGATAATGGAACTTCTGAGTAGGAGAGGAGAGACACAGGAGCCTTAACTGCATTCATCACTCCCAGTAGCCCTCCAGCTGCAAGTGATCTTGGGAAGCTCTGTGCTGGAGCTTCCATAAGGCCATCCTTTATGATGGGGTGAGAATCTGGGATAAAGATGTTAACACCTCCCCACGAAAATTTCACTCAATACTTGCTGTAAAGATAGGGCTTCAATATGTAATGTGGGCTTGCCTCAAATTCATGATCCTTCTGCCTCAGCTTTTTAATTGCTGAGATTATAGGTGTCTTCCCATATACTTACAATATAAATGTATTCTGCCTCAGCATTGTAAACAGACATTCTCAAAAAAACAAGACTGCACCTTACCTTGACAACTTCAGTGACTGGAAATGTTAATTACAATTTGTTAGCCTCTGACCTAATATCCTTGTGACTAATCAGGTAAAAGCTTTTGGAACATGTTAATAGCCCACCAGGTTCCACCAATGAAGCTAAGAATGTTGTCAGATAGCATCTGAACCTTACAGTAGAGATTTCTCTTTATTATAACCTGCCTTTCTTTGTTCCATTACTATAAAACTTAATGGGATTGTTGGAGGAAACCTGAATCTCTATTCCTGCACCATAGTCTGTCATATTTAGATCCAGAAGAAAGTGTCTTATTCTCTTTGAGGTTAGGATTGTGGTTTTACACCAACAGCACTTTACCTTGGTATGGGGGAGGTGTTATATTTGGAACATTCTCAAATATACCAAAAAGGTCAGTGTCAAATACAAATCACCTGCGGAAAGAAGCTCCATTTCTGCTTGTTAAAATTCTGTCCTTGCTTTGTTTGGTAAGTTATCACACAGATGTTTTTGTTCTCAGAAGTTGACCCAGATAGCTGGGACTAAAGGAGTGAACCACTACACCTGGTTGCCTTCCTATTTATTCTCTCCTTTTATTATTTTTCTTTCCTTCCTTTGTCCCTCAACCCTCCTGTCTTAGTCTTTGAGCATCTGGTATTACAGGTGTGTGCCACCAGACCCACCTAGGAAACATTAAGTAAGCAACTAGCCCCACCCCGAGAAATGTTTGGGAGAGGTTGACATAGGTGTGAAGATAGGTTATCTTATTAATGCTGACCACACAGCAAGAGTCTGAAGTGAGTTCAGGACCACCTGAGAAATTTTTAAAAGTTTCTTAGGGAAAAAGGTTATTTTACACTTCAGGGAAGTGGCCTTAGTTACCTGAAAGGCCTGGGTTCACTAAGGGAAGATTTCTGTCCCAACACCA
Organism: Mastomys natalensis; assembly: GCA_021653895.1. Taxonomy (NCBI): domain Eukaryota; kingdom Metazoa; phylum Chordata; class Mammalia; order Rodentia; family Muridae; genus Mastomys; species Mastomys natalensis. The sequence goes on along the minus strand of JAJTUV010002650.1, from coordinate 56,996 downwards.
GATTGTATTAATGGATTTGGGAAATTGGAATTATATCATTAGAATAAGGTACAGGTTTCCAAACAAAATGGCTTGTATGTACTGTCTAAAAGAAATGAGAAGGGGGACTAATGTGGAACCCACTGTAATTTAAAACAACTACAAATCAAAATTGGATTTTAATAAGCCTAACTTAAACTGGGAGTGGTGGCCCACACCTGTAATCCCAGCCCTTGGGAAGTAGAGACAGGTTTAGGAGTTCAAGGGTATCTTCAGCCACATAGTTTGAGGCCCCTTCTGGGTTACGTGCAACCCTGCCTCAAAAACTCAAGAAAGTAACATTAACCTACTAGATACCATACTTCAGCAACAGAACACACTATAGAGTACTGGTGCTCTCCCTGAAGATCATATGGCAGAATGGGAATTGGAGCTCGATACCACTACCCAAAATCACAAGACAGGATACTACTAAATATCATGAGTTCAGTATGAATGAGGTTCTGGGTTCATCTCCAGTACTGCTCAAAAGAAAACAAAAGAAAGATTAAAACACAACACTCAAGACTGGAGATATGGCTCCGAAGTTAAGAATACTTGCTAGCAGAAGCAGAGACATCCTCCCTGAGTTCAAGGCCAGCCTAGTCACATAATGAATTCCAGGCCAGGGATACATAGTAAGACCCTGTTTTTTGTTTTTAAAGAACACTAGGAGAAAAAAAACTAGGTTCAGTTCCTAGCACCCACATGACATGGCAGTTCACAATCATCTACATACATAGTGCATATACATACACGTAAGGTAAATATTCATACTCATTAAAAAACTAAAAAAGAGCCAGGCGGTGGTGGCACACGCCTTTAATCCCAGCACTTGGGAGGCAGAGGCAGGCGGATTTCTGAGTTCGAGGCCAGCCTGGTCTACCGAGCGAGTTCCAGGACAGCCCGGACTACACAGAGAAACCCTGTGGAAAGAGACAGGGCAGATAGCACTAAGGAGATCCAGATGGTGAAAGGCAAGCACAAGAACATAAACATCAGCAACCCAGGGTACTTGTCAGAGAACTCTGACACTAGAAAGTCCTGAATTCCCCATATCACCAGGAATGCAAGATTCAGATTTAAATCACTTCTAATGATGATGATAGAGGACTTTAAGAAGGACATAAATAACACTCTCAAAGAAATTGAGAACACAGGTAAACAGGTAGTAGACGCCCTTAAAAAGGAAACACAAAAATCCCTTAAAGAATTACAGGAGAACACAACCAAACAGATGAAGGAATTGAACAAAACCATCCAGGACATAAAAATGGAAATAGAAACAATAAGGAAATCACAAAGGAAGACTACCCTGGAGATAGAAAACCTAGGGAAAAAAATCAGGAGTCATAGATGCAAGTATCACCAACAGAATACAAGAGATAGAAGAGAGAATCTCAGGTGCACAAGATACCATAGAAAATATTGACACAACTATCAAAGAAAACGCAAAATACAAGAAGTTCTTAACACAAAACATCCAGGAAACCCAGTACACAATGAGAAGACCAAACCTAAGGATAATAGGTATAGATGAGAGTGAAGATTCCCAACTTAAAGGGCCAATAAATATCTTCAACAAAATTATAGAAGAAAACTTCCCTCATCTAAAGAATGAGATGCCCATAAAAATACAAGAAGTCTACAGAACACCAAATAGACTAGACCAGAAAAGAAATACCTCCCATCACATAATAATCAAAACACCAAAAACAAAGAAAGGATATTAAAAGCAGTAAGGGAAAAAGGCCAAGTAACATATAAAGGCAGACCTATCAGAATTACAGCAGACTTCTCACCAGATACTATAAAAGCCAGAAGATCCTTGACAGATGTCATATAGACCCTAAGAGAACACAAATGCCAGCCCAGGCTACTATACCCAGCAAAACTCTCAATTACCATAGATGGAGAAATCAAGATATTCCATGACAAAACCAAATTTACACAATATCTTTCCACAAACTTAGCATTACAAAAGATATAGCGGGAAAGCCCCAATACAAGGAGGGAAATTATACCCTAGAAAGAGCAAGAAAGTAATCCTCTTCCAACAAATCCAAAAGAAGATAGCCACACAAAGATAATTCCACCTCGAATAACAAAAATAACAGGAAGCAACAATCACTGTTCTTTAATATCTCTTAACATCAATGGACTCAATTCCCTAATAAAAAGACATAGGCTAACGGACTGGATACGTAAACAGGACCCAGCATTTTGCTGCATACAGGAAACCCACCTCAGTGACAAAGACAGACACTACCTTAGAGTAAAAGGCTGGAAAACAATTTTTCAAGCAAATGGTCCTAAGAAACAAGCTGGAGTAGCCATTCCAAAACCTGCAGCCCAAGAACACAAAGAGAGGGACTCATGGCTCCACCTGTATAGGTAGTTGAGGGTGGCCTTGTCAGGCATCAGTGGAAGTGGAGGGCCTTGGTGCTTGATAGTTTGGATTCCCTAGTGGTGGAGAATTTGAGAGCAGGGAGGCAGGAATGGGAGGATGGTGGGAGCATACCCTCATAGAAATTCCCAGAATTATATGGATTAGATATGATAGAGACAGGCCACCAGAAGACTAGATTCCAGAATTCAAACAAAAAATATCTTGATACTAAAATCTGTTTTGAGAATTGTATATTGCAGAATACACAGCCTTGGTGTATCTACTCATCAAGCAAGTTGAGCAGACCTGCTCCAACCTCTGATGTCCTGGAATTTCAGCTGAATGCAGTGAAGACACAGACGTCAGAGGTTTATCAATTTACTCTTCTCCCTGCCCCTCTTCTAATATCTCAACATCCATAATCAGCTTGAAGAAGTTAATGAAGAGGACCCCTATTCCCTGGGCTTGGGGACTGAGGTGATTAATACTGGGCTATCTTTCTAGGGAAAAGTAGTGGTTTTGTTGGAACAGGGAGGAATAGCTAGGATTTATTGCATAGCTATAACTTATTGGTAGAAATTTGTATAATTGTTATTAAGTTATAGTTTCTTAAATGGTACAAAATTTACTTTGATTTCAAATTTAAGGTTTTCTTTTTTTTTTTTTTTTTTTTCAAATTTAAGGTTTTCATTGGTACGAGTTTCTTATTGGTATAGAAGTGAGATTAATATTGTTACTCTCATAGGCATTGTGCCTATATAACACATTTAGGAATACAAGGCTTAGACCCAGTCCTTCTTTAACATTTTTAACTAATTTGAGATGGTTAGCCTGTGAGTTAAGGGCCTATAGCAAATTCATGGCTCTGAGTTTATTGTTAGGGTGTTTCCTATATTTTATTTAGAAATAGCTGAGAGGAGTTAACAGACAGCAGTCCAGATTGCCTTATATGGATAGTTGGTTTTCAAAACATCAGAAGTCTACAGAATTGATGTTACAAACATTTCTGTATTAATGTTCATTTTGATTAGAGACCTGTCTGCTCCTGACAGATTCCTGTCTTGGATTCTAAGAAGAAATTGAGCATCTTTGGAGTTACTCCAGTTGTGGTGAGACAGCCACTAGGCAAGAATTGCCTCTTTTCATGTACAGACATCTTACTGTCCTGATAATGACACACTTGCAGAATAGTCGACTGATTATATCTGCCAAGACAGAGTAATCAGCCTTAATAATTCTGCATCACTAGGTCTGTCAGATGATCTTGGGCCAGAAGGCTGAAGATCAGATGCTCCAACGTTTTGTAGTATAGAGACTGTCCAAGTGTTCAGCGGTCTCTATAAATTGGCTAAGTTTTAGAAGCTATGCTTTGTGCTTCCCATAATTTCAGTTAATTCAGTCATTCTGGATTTCTGACAGAGTTGAAGACTTACAGTCTCATAGCCAATCCCAGCTATTTACTTTGAGAGAAAAGACTTGAGAGGATGGTTTTCAGACGACATTCATTCTAAAGCCAAGAAAAAAGCCAGGTTCAGAACTAAGTCTTTTAGTTAGGAGAGATGACAGAGGTTCTGGTTAGTCAACAAAATGATGGACTGGGTATTAGGTCTATCTTATACCTTACTGATACAAATTGGTATTGTGAGAATAAAAAAATTAAAAACATCTTGAGACAGAACAAAAAATTCATGGTCAGCAAAGACCACCAACAACTTGCTAAAATTAGCCATAATAATAATAATAATTTTGAGCCTCTTCAGGGGCAGAGTGACCAAAAATGAAAAAGAAGCAAGGACTCAAAGGCATACAAGTCTAAACAAGCAAATGAGTAATGGGTCATCTGGTACTCTTGTCTGAGGATTCATGGTCAAAAATAACTAGTCTATGCAAATTGCTGATGTTCAAAATATCCAACCATCTGTAACCGCACCAAATCTCCCTGCTCTTCCCACCCCTACCTATAAAAGTTCCAAACTTTCTGGGGTCTTGGTCGAATCCTCTGTCTCCTGTGTGGGACATGTTTCGAACCGAGGGGCCCCTCGATATTAAACTGCCTTTTTGCTAATTGCATCAAGACCGGTCTCTCGTGTGTCCTTGGGTGGTGAGCGCTTATTCCCAGATCAGCATGAGGGACTCCCTCTTGTGAGGTCCTTTCAGTATAGTTATGCTCTAATTGTATTTTGAGAGAAAAGTTTTATTTTAACAGGAAGGGTGATATGTAGGAGGAGCTAAGGTGGGAGGAATAAGGAGAGGAAGAGGAGGAGTAAGGAGAGGAGGAGAAGGAGGGGAGGAGCTAAGAGATGTGAGTGGGGGGACATGGAGACCGATGTTCGCATGTCTCTACCAGTCAAAGATAGTTGGTATATCTAGGTTGGGTATTGGGTTACACTTCTGATTGTATGAGCATCTTATTATTGAGCATTACCAAACTTATAAAGCCTTTGATTAACATTTAAAAAAAAGTTACTAATAAAAGAGAGAGAGAGAGAGAGAGAGAGAGAGAACTGAATCCAGGGCTTAGTGCATGCTAGACAAGCATTCTACCAACTGACCTATAGCCCCAACCCAAATACCAATTACTACTGAACCATACCCCCAGGTTCTAGCCCTCCTTTTCCTTTTATTTTGAGACAAAGTCTCAATAAATTGTCCTAAATTGTTCATACTGACCTTAGACAAACTCTGTAGCAGTATCTTAAGTTTCTTTGCTTGTTATGATGATAAAAGGCTGCAACAGAAGCAAATTAAGGAAGAAAAGGTTTATTTTAGTTCACAGTTCAAGGTACAGTCCATCGTGGCAGGGAACTGAAGGAGCTGGAAGCAGCTGGTCATATCATACCCGCAATGGGAAACAGGGATGAATGCAGTCACTGCTTGCTTCTCAGCTTTCTCCACTTACACAGCCCAGCATCCCATTTAGGGAATGGTATTGCTCACAGTGAATGTATCTCCCCACTTCAGTGACTACAATCAAGATAATCCCCACCTCCACCCCTGTCACAAGCATGCCCTGAGGCCTCTCAGATGTTTCTGGATTCTGTCTACCCCATCAACTTGTCATCCAAGCATATCACTTTTAATCCAAACCTTTCATTTTTGTTCCCACAGGATTATGACTATTCTACAATATAAAACTCACTCAGTCCCCCCACACCCTGGCAATAGGCAAAGAGACACCTTGGTGGTGGTGTCAGAGGCAGATCAGATGGCAGTCTTTTCTTCATCCTACCTTGATACTTGGCTTGATGACCAAAGCTGTTTTGTGCCTAGGACTCATAAAAATCAAATCAAATCCAGGCAGTGCAGCTTGTAAGGAGGAAGACAGATAGAGACCTGTGTCAAGGTCTGCCATGCTACACACAGACCTGCTCTCCAGTGTACAGCACTGGAGGGTCATAGACACCTGCTTGCCACCACACCACACAGCACAGATGAGGATGTCACCCAGGAACATGCCAGCCACGTGGCTAGCCTGTGGTGGGAGCCACCACAATGTGTGAGTATGTGGTGGTCAGATGGGAGAAAAAGAGATGGAGCAGCTTGAGCATTATAAGAAAAGATGGAACTAGAGACTTGAGGGTGGAGAGGAATAACCTGTTCTGAGCAGCCAGCCCTGCCAGCCTGCCACGGTGAGGTCCCAGCCTGAGCTGCTGCTGAGGTCCATGTCTGAGTCCATGGCTATGCAGCAGTAGGGGTTGGGACAGCCACTGGGAACCATATGGATATCAACGGACTGTGCATAACTGTCTCCACTCTCATTGGATGCACAGCTCTGGGGAGCTGGCTCCATCTCTCACCAGTGGCAAGACTCAGGAGAGCGGGCCCTGTGCCTCACTCAGGCAGCACAGGGGAGCTGGCCCTGGTGGTGGGGGTATGGGTAAATGTGGGAGAGCTGATGCACCACGTGCCTGCTGTGGGTGGCTGGGTACAGAGGTGATGCTCCCACTACCACCTGCAGCAGTCAGAAGAGCCAACCCAGGGGTCTTGAGAGAGGGTGAGCTGGCCCTGTCCTTCACTGGCTGCAACACTCAGGACAGCAGACCCAGCACTTTACCTGGGCAACACAGTGGAGCTGGCCCTGTTGGCAATGGGTCAGGTGAGTCATCTCCCAGGATGTTAGCTCAAAAGAGCTGGTACAGCTCCTCACAGGGTGCAGGCAGCACTTGGAAGAGTGGGCCCTGTACCTTGACTGGGCAGCACAGTGGAATGGTTCTGGAGGTATAGATGCTGGTAAGCCAGCCCAGAGGGCATGAGAGCAGGAAAGCTGACCCTGCCTCCTGCCGATGGCAGCATTGGGTGGCCTAGCTAGAGCAGTGCTGGAGAGCTTGGCCTGGTGGTGCAGATAAAGAAGATCAGCAGGGTGATGGGCTCTGCTACCACCCAGGCCCAGATTCAGGGCTCGGAGTCAGCCCACCCCAAAATCTATATCATATGCGAATGGTTGGGACATGTGAAAGGGTCAGTCCTGCTGTTCCACAGCTGCAGGGTCCCATGACACAGGGCAACAACAGGATAAGCAAGAGTCCGGATGAGGATCCAATATTGATGGTGTCATATAAGCCAGAGATCGTGAACCAGATCAGTGACTCACTGCAATGGACATTTGCAAGTGGACAGAGGAAGCCTGTTGGACACACTGACACACTACAACTTCTATGATGAGATGTTTTCTATGCTTTGTTGTTGTTGTTGGTGGTGGTGTGTGTGTGTGCGCGTGTGTGTGTTTATTTTGGGGGGATCATTGCAAGGGTGAAGAAGGATGGAGGGGACAGGGAGATGAGCAGGACTGGGGTGCATGATGTGAAACTCTCAAAGAATCAATAAAAAGTAAAAGTAAGCCGGGCAGTGGTGTCGTACGCCTTTGATTCCAGCACTTGAGAGGCAGAGGCAGGCAGATTTCTGAGTTCGAGACCAGCCTGGTCTACAGAGTGAGTTCCAGGACAGCCAGGGCTACACAGAGAAACTCTGTCTCGAAAAACCTTAAAAGAATAAAAGTAAATATAATATTCATTCACTCCAACTTTAAAACTCCTATAACCATTAACAATTCCAAAAGTTTCAAAGCAGGGTGGTGAGATGACTTAGTGAAGGTGCAAAACTAGTATCTTGAGTTCAATCCCTGAAGGTGGTGAGAGGAAACTGACTCACAAAGACATCCTCAGACCTCCATATGTGCACCCATGCGCACACCAAAATAATGAATGAAAAAAAAAAAAAATTAAGCCCTGATTCTGAGAGTCTTCTTTCTGTCTGAAACTTCCAAACCAGGCCTCCACTGTCTGTTTCCCTTACCATTCTTCCAAGCTCCTGCTAGAGTGTCCCAGTAAGCTCTGTTTACAGCATTGGAGAGCTTTTCTAATCCAAAGTTCCAGATTGTCACATCCTGGCCATAAAACAGTTCTAATGGTCTAAAGACCACAGTTAGGTTTATCTCAGCAGTGACCCTGCTGCTTAGTACCAGTTTTTGTCTTAGCTTCTTTTCCCCTTGCTGTGATAAAATACAAAAACAACTTAAAGGAGAACGGGTTTCTTTTAGTTCACAACCAAAGATACATTACATCCTGATGGAAAGTCAAGGCAACAGGAACTTGATGCAGTTGGTCATGCCAGATCCACAATCAGAAAGCAAAGAATGATGAAAGCGTGTTTTGCTCCTTTCCTGAATTTTCCCTCAACTAACCCAGTGAAGATAATCTTCCACACTCATGCCCACAAACCTATTTCCCAGGTGATTTTTTTTTTGTTGTTTTGGTTTTGGTTGTTTTTTGTTTTGTTTTGTTTTTCCCTGTTTAACAGCCCTGGCTGTCCTGGAACTCACTCAACTCCAAGCTGTCCTTGAACTCAGAGATCCACCTGCCTCTTGCTTCCTGGGCTGGGATTAAAGGCATGCACCACCACAGCCAGCTACTTTTATGTGATTGTAAATGCTGTCAATTAGCCGGGCGGTGGTGGCGCAGGTCTTTAATCCCAGCACTTAGGAGGCAGAGGCAGGTGAGTTTCTGAGTTCGAGGCCAGCCTGGTCTACAGAGTGAGTTCCAGGACAGCCAGGGCTACACAGAGAAACCCTGTCTCAAAAAAAACCAAAAAAAAAAAAAAAAGTAAATGCTGTCAATTGTAAATAACACAACCCACACCCAGGTTAGCCTTGAACATGTCATTCTTTTTACTCAGGATGTTGAGTTTCTTTGATTAAAACCTGCATCATGAAGCCCAGCTTTCCCAGGATGCTTTCATTGATTTTTGCTAAACTCTTTTAAAAATATTTATTTATTCAGTGTGTGTGTGTGTGTGTGTGTGTATGTGTGTGTGTGTGTGTCCATGTGATACAGCAAGTATGTGGAGGCCAGAGGATAATTTGCAGGAGTTGGCTCTCTCTACTATATGGGAATTTGAATTAAAAAAGAGAAATAAAAAATGAACTATATAACTGCTCCTAGTGGAAGAAAAAAAGGAGAGCATAGTCAGAGTCAGAAACATCTGGAAGAGTTCAGAGTGAACATGACACTGATTTGGGCCATGTGAGGAGAGGGTATCTGGAAGAGGAGAGAGGAGCCACCAACAGGGGTATCCTAGGCCAAGAGACTGGCCGAGAGAGTACATAAAAAGGTCAGATAACCAAAGTGGTTGGATTATGTAGGGAAGGCAGCTGGGAGAAAGGCAGCCCAACCTCTAGGCTAGAGAAGTTTAGGGTAAGGGGCAGGATATGCCAGCCATACCCTGTAAGGGATGCAGGGAGAACCTGGCAGCAGCATCTGCTTTGGTATATTAATGGGCACCTCAGCCATTTGTTCTGGGTTTGAGACCTAACAGAACCCAGGTCATCAGGATTGGCAGCAAGCATCTTTACCCACTCAGACATCTTGCCAGCGAATTTTTTGCTAACCTCTTATATCCAACCTACAACTATGTTTACAATCAACAAATGTGCCGGGCAGTGGTGGCACACACCTTTAATCCCAGCACTTGGGAGGCAGAGGCAGGTGGATTTCTGAGTTCGAGGCCAGCCTGGTCTACAGAGTGAGTTCCAGGACAGCCAGGACTACACAGAGAAACCCTGTCTCGAAAAACCAAAAAAAAAAAAAACAAAAAAACAAAAAAAACCAAACAATCAACAAATGAAGTCTGGTGTACTGGTGGACTATACAGTGAGCTTCAGGACAGCCAGTGGTACACAGAGAAACCCTGTCTCAAAAAACTAACTAAATAAACAAACAAACAAATAAAATGAATGTTAGTTTCAATAAGTGTATTGGCTTTTCGGTTTTGTTTGTTTGTTTGTTTTTTCTTTTCTTTTCTTTTTTCTTTTTTTTTGTTTTTTTGAGACAAAAAAAAAAAAAAACAGGGTTTCTCTTTATAGCCTTGGTTGTCCTGGAACTCACTCTGTAGACCAGGCTGGCCTCGAACTCAGAAATCCGCCTGCCTCTGCCTCCTAAGTGCTGGGATTAAAGGCGTGTGCCACCACTGCCCCACAAGTGTATTGGCTTATGTTTTTTGCATTAACAACTAAAATAAAAGCTTGGCTTGCTGACTAACATCTGTCATTCCTGCACTCAGGAGGCTAAGGCACGGAAATTCTGAGATCAGTCTGTCTGAAAAAACAAAACTATGGTAAAAAGTAAAACAATAAAGATACAAACGTTAGAACTTCACTCTTTTTCAATGATAGAAACAACTTTGCTGTATCAGGTTTTTTTGTTTGTTTGTTTGTTTTGGTTTTGGTTTTTCAAGACAGGGTTTACTGTATCAGTTTTTTAACACTGACTGAATATTTCCTTAATTTTTGTACATTCACATTGTAATGTTAATAAATGTAAATAAATTGAATGTTAGTACAAAAGAAATACACTTACTATTTTGTTGTTTTGTTTGTTTGTTTTAAGACAAGAGTCTTTAAAAAGGCAGCCCGGGCTGGCCTCAGACTGTAGCCAGGGATGACCCTGAACTCCTGATTCTCCTTCCATGTGCTGTGATGTAGGTCACTATGATCAGTGACAATGACAAAAGCAGTCTCATTCTGTAGCCCAAGATGGCCTTTAATCCACATCCTTCTTGCTTTATTTTATCAAGTACTGGGATTATAGACATACACCAGTATGCTTAACCACAACGTTTCAAATCTAATCTGCATTTTAAACATTTAAACATTGTCTGTCTCTCATCACTTCCTCCTAGAGCAGTGGTTCTCAACCTCCATGATGCTATGACCTTTAATACAGTTTCTCATGTTGTGTTCACCCCCAACCATAAAATTATTTTCATTACTGTTTCATAGTTGTAATTTTGCTACTGGTTTGAATCTTAATGTAAACATCTGCTGTATAGGAGATCTAATATGCGACTCCTGTGAAAGGGTCATTCACAGCCCAAAGGGTTTAAGATGCCCAGGTTGAGAGCCACTGTTGTAGATAATTAACCAAGCTTTGATTTATAACGTTTGACAGCTATGAATATGATTTCATTAACCAGGGGCTTGGGAAGCGATCACCTGCAGTCCCATTCGGGTATAACAGGAACCTTGAGGGCATTCATTGAGGGTATACATCAGAGTAAAAAGGCAGCGACACAAATATGAAGCCATGAGGGTTTTTGTTGTTTGTATTTACTTTTTTTGTTTGCTTAAGGTTTTCTTTTTATTGGGTTTGGGTTTTTGGTATTAGGGACTGAGCCCAGGGCGTCACTCAAGTTAAGTACATGCTCTACCACTGAATTCCAGGAAATAATAGGTTTTCAGTATTTAGTATCTTTGTGTTTAACCTAATTTATTTAATCTTGTTTGTATGTCAATTTTTAAAATTTGCCTATTTTTTGATTTTTGATAATATTTTTGTTTTTAAACTGACTGTCATTTTTTAAAAAACAGTTTTACTATGCAGCCCTGGCTGGCCTAGAACTCATAGGGATTCCTCTGCCTCTTTATCCTATGTGTTGAGGTTAAAGGCATGCACCCCCATACCTGAAAAGTTAACCATTGTCTCTGCCGATCTGTACAAACCTATCAGTACTGTGTCATGCTTCAAGGCCCAGCAGGCTATCTTGGTCCTGTCTCAGTATCTTTCATGAGGGCCCTTCTCCTCTACCTGGCTCAGCAGAGCTCTGTAGAAGACTATTTCATCTAACTCTAACCCAGTCTCTCCCCTACATTATGGCCCCATCCCTGGAAGTCAGCTTGAATCTGTTACTTGTTCTTTTGTTTGTTTGTTTGTTTGTTTTGTTTTGTTTTGAGACAGGGTTTCTCTGTGTAGCCCTGGCTGTCCTGGAACTCACTCTGTAGACCAGGCTGGCCTTGAACTCAGAAATCCGCCTGCCTCTGCCTCCCAAGTGCTGGGATTAAAGGTGTGCACCACCACCGCCCGGCACATTTTCTTTCACTTATTTATTTATATTTTGAGACAGAGCCTCACCATGTAGCTCTGCCTGGCCTGGAACTGGATCTGTAGAAGGTTCACAATGATCTGCCTCCTGAGTGCTATGATTAAAAATGTGCACCACCACACCTACCAGCCTCCATTTCTTTCTCTCTCTTTTTTTTTTTTTTTGTTTTGTTTTGTTTTTTTCTTTTTCCGAGACAGGGCTTCTCTGTGTAGCCCTGGCTGTCCTGGAACTCACTCTGTAGAACAGGCTGGCTTCGAACTCAGAAATCCACCTGCCTCTGCCTCCTAAGTGCTGGGATTAAAAGCCCGGCTCCATTTCTTTCTTTCTTTCTTTCTTTTTTTTTGGTCAGACTTTCACTATGTAGCTCAGAATGACTTCGAAATTGTGGTCCTCCTACCTCTCTGCTTTTCAGGTTCTGGGATTACAAGTGTATACCATCAAATTTGGCTTCTAATTTTCCTTTAGGCTCCTAAGTGTACCCTGTTCTCTTCTTTCTTCAGCTTCTTTGGACACTTTTCTCTCTGGGAACATTTTTTCTTCACTCCACTCTTCCTCTTGCCCGCTGCCCCTAAATTTATTCCAGCTGACTCTCAACCATCCTTCAGATTCCAACTAAGGTGCGGTTTACAGGCCTGGAGAGATGGCTCAGTGGTTAAGAGCACTGACTGTTCTTCCAGAGGTTCTGAGTTCAATTCCCAGTAACCACATGGTGGCTCACAACCATCTGCAATGGGGTCTGGTGTCCTCTTCTGGAGTGTCTGAAGACAGCTACAGTGTACTCACATTAAAAAAAAAAAGCTTTTAAAAAAAGATGCTGCTTACTCTGGCAAATCTCTAGAAGATTAGGAGCTCATACACACTGTTTCCTGTTCTTCCAGCATGGATTTTTGCCACACAATAACAACTGTCTGTCTAGCTGCATATGGGTGGTACAGACCAGTAATCCTAGCACTTGAGGAATGAAGGCAGGAAGATCAGAAGTTCAAGACCAACCTTGGCAACTTAGAGAGTTCAAGGTCAGGCTAGGCTACAAAACACTTTGTTCCAAAATATTTAGCAATATCAACCCTGAGTGACTGTGAGGCCCATAAGACCAATGTTGTCCACAGCTCTCTCCCAAGCACTGGTCCACTCACTGGCACACTGGATCTTAGCAGAGGAATTTGTGAATGAATGAATGAATGAATGAATGAGAGATACATCCTGCATTTCCCTAGAAGCCTTCCCTTCTCTGTGCTGCCACCACTTTCTAGCTGCTGAAAACAAAAGTAGAAATCCATAGATTTTGCTTGTGCTTAAAGGGACAAATGTCACTTTCTGAAATTGGAACTAATAGAATCAGGATTGAAAAAAAGGTCAGTCATCTGCAAAATAATCCACTTTAAGGGTCGTTGGTAAATATGATCCCACTGAGACAAGGGTGCTGTTTATGTCTCTGTGGTGATCAACGTGTTGCTGCAGGCTGGGAAGCTGCCAGATATGAAGAAAGTGATAATGTCAATCAATTGTAACTGGATTGCAAGTGATATTGCTGTACAAACAGGACAGCCTGTGTCTGGATGGGGGCTTAAAGACAAGTGAGCCAAAGGACACGTTTTCTGTTTGGTTATCAGTTAAGTATCACATGCAGCCCTTTGCAGCTTATAAAGCACCAGTGTGTTTTACCTCAGAATCTCCAAGAAGACCCCACAAGAAATCCATTTTACACATACAGAATGTTCACTCCTTCACTAAGACTGAGAAGGTTATAAACCCAAGGACAGAACCTCCTCTGGGGGTAGGGGTTGGGAATGAGTCTCCTTGGTAGAGTGTTTGCCTAACATGCATCAAGTCCTCAGTTTGATCCAGAGCACCACAGAAACTTGGGTGTGGTGATGTACACATGTAATCCCTAGCACTTGGTAGAGGTAGGAGGATCAACCTGCAGCTTCGTCCTCAGCTACATAAAAAGTTTAAGGTTAGCCTTGACTACTTGAGATCCTGTCTCTTACACACAATACAGGAAGTTCTCAGAGTGACCACATAGTCAAAGCATCCACCTTTGTTCAATGTCATTTTGTCTTACTTTTGGCTTCAAAGAAGCCTGCTTTGGGCCCTAGGACATGTAGAAGGGAGGTGGTCTGAGGTGGTCTGAGGGAGAACACTGCTTACTACCAGGTAGATCTCTTGTTCATTCAGCAAACACTTTAGAGACTATGGGCCCAGCAGAGTGCTCAGAGCTTGAGGAAGGTGGCAAATCATGCATAAAGGTTCTTAGCTGGTGCTGTGGCACCTATCTGTAGTCCCAGCTGCTCTGGAGGTTGAGGCAGGAGAACTCCTTGAACCTATGAGTTTGAGATTAATCTAGCTAAGATAGCAAGATCCCATCTAAAGAAAACAAAGCAAGATATCCAAGTCCTTTTGAAATCGATGACCATAATTCCAAGGGCCAAACAAGAAAATAATTAGAATATGGCGTGGGAGATACTCTATGAAGAAGAGCTTGTGCATGGGACCCATGGACTGGATAGACATCTTCACTAATCTGGGGTAGGGTCTTAGTAAGACAAAAAGGAGCTGGAGAAATCAGTGGATGGTACAAGAAAGGTGTTCCAGGGAGAGAGCAGAAAATGAGACAAGTAAATGAAAGGGAGGGGGCAGAAGTGAGGCTAGGGAGAGAATAGCAGAATCCAAAATACTATCATAATGTCTTTATAGTAGCAGGTTACAGGACAAGAGACCAAGAGCTATCACATTGTAAATAATAACCATGAATCATGACCAGTCAATTAAATCAATACTGATTCCACTTACTAGTCCTGATAATTTTATTTACACAACTATTCTTTCTTTTCTTATTTAGTTTTAATTTTTGTTTTTGAGACAAGGTCTAGATATATAGTCTTGGCTGGCCTGGGACTCATTATGTAAACTAGGCTGCCTTGGAACTCAGAGAGACCCTTCTCTCTCTGCCTCCAAAGTACACTGCTGGGATCAAAGGCATGTGCCATCATATCTGACTCCTGATAACTTTAAAGTAAGGAGAGATAATTGGAATCATATTATTAAAGTTCACAATTGCCAAAGCTGCCATGTGATGTGTGTTCCTGTGGCTCAAGTCACCCTAAGGCTGAGGTAGGAAGAGCCCATGAGCCAAATGCTGTCTCTAAATTAAAAAAAATGTTTCCCAGAAACTAAGGGTATAGATCAATGATAAAGCATTTGCTAGGCCTGGGGTTCAATTGTCAGCCCTGAAAAATCATAAAATAAAAAATAAACACTACCTGTACTGGTTGGTTTTGTGTATCATCTTGACAAAAGTTAGAGTTATCTGAAAAGAAGGAGCCTCAGTTAAGAAAATGCCTCCATGAGATCCAGCTGTAAGGCATTTTCTCAATTAGTGATCAAGTGGGGAAGGCCTAGCCCAGGGTGGTGCCATTCCTAGGCTGGTGGTTCTGGGTTCTATAGGAAAGTAGGCTGAGCAAGCCAGGGGGAGCAAACCAGTAAGCAGTACTCCTCCATGGCCTCTGTCTGCATCAGCTCCTGCCTCCAGGTTCCTGTGCCATTTGAGTTCCTGTCCTGACTTACTCTAATGATAGATTATGATTTGGAAGTATAAGAAAATAAACCACCAGGCGGTGGTGGCGCACGCCTTTGATCCCAGCACTTGGGAGGCCGAGGCAGGCGGATTTTTGAGTTCGAGGCCAGCCTGGTCTACAGAGTGAGTTCCAGGACAGTCAGGGCTACACAGAGAAACCCTGTCTCGAAAAACCAAAATAGAAAACAAAGAAACTAAACCCTTTCCTCCCCAAATTGCATTTTGGTCACGGTGTTTCATCAAAGCAATAGAAACCTCAAGACACTACCAAAAGTCACCCTGGCTATGAAGTGGCTGGCTTGGCATCTGAATCAAGTTTTCCATGGACTCCAGAACCCATACTATGTCTGTCTAATGGCACAGCATACCATCACACAAGTGCAGGAATTTGGATTTAAATGAAGTCATCAAAGGATTTTGGGTCAAAGAGTCAACATCCAAATTTTGTTCTAAAACTCACCCTGGCTGCTGAATAGAGGAAGAAACTAGAAGGAAACCAGAGACACAGACACAGCAAAGGGCTTTCTCTTGGACAAGACAAACCTTGGACTAGAAAAGCAGTTCTCAAAGTGAAGAGAAGGGGTGACACAACAGGACTTGGTACTGACAGGATGTGGGGAGTGAGAGTCAGGAAACAGAAGGACTATTCCTAGCATTCTGGCTTCAAGAAAAAGACAAGTGATCCCTGGGTGTATGGGGCACTCTTACAATCCCAGGAATGTGAGGTCAGAAGGTGAGGAGCTGGAAACCAGCCTGTGCTACGCAGTGAAAACTTTGCCTCAAAAATAAATAGATAAGTGGCTGTGTGCAGGCCAGTTTTAGGTCACTTGATGCAAGTTATCTAAGAGGCTCAATAAAAATATTATATTGGAAAAAAGTTCAGAACCCCCACCTCAACAAAATAAAAGTCATTCTTTCTTACTCAGGCCTTGATTTTACTCAAATCTTCAAAGGATTGAATGGGGGAGGCCTACTCACATCTGTGAGAATAATCTGCTTTGTTTATTCTGCCAATTCCAATATGCTTTGCTGTTTTGTTTTCTTTTCTTTTTTTTTCATTGGTTTTTCGAGACAGGGTTTCCTCCGTGTAGCCCTGGCTGTCCTGGAACTCACTCTGTAGACCAGGCTGGCCTTGAACTCGGAAATCTGCCTGTCTCTGCCTCCCAAGTGTCTTTTCTTTTGTTTTCAATGCTGAGGATTGAATCCAGGACCTCAGAACAAGGGCTCTGCTTCTGAGTTATACCTCAGTCTTCCCTGTACAAGTGTTGATATTATTCCTGTGTGTTTTTAGAGATACCAAAAATAATGTTTAACCAAGTTAGTCGTGAATTCAGAGATCTACCTGCTATCTGCTGAGATTAAAGGTGTGTGTCACCACATCTGGCCAATCCCAGTATTTCTCCCAGATTCCTTAGAATATAGGATATAGGCTGCCACATATATGATAGATTTTGGTCCAACTATTTGAAGATATAGTACAGCTGGCCCTTCAAAGCCACAAGTTCCACACCTTTAGTTTCTTTTTTTTTGGTTTTTCGAGACAGGGTTTCTCTGTGTAGTCCTGGCTATCCTGGAACTCACTCTGTAGACCAGGCTGGCCTCGAACTCAGAAATCCGCCTGTCTCTGCCTCCCAAGTGCTGGGATTAAAGGCGTGCGCCACCACCGCCCGGCGTCACACCTTTAGTTTCTGATGTGGAACTGAACTGGAAAAAAATCTGTGAAAACTCTATCTCTATTAAGCATGTACATACTTTTAAAAAATCTTTATTCCTCAAGAAATAGATGACAACTATTTATATCACATTTACATCATGTTAGGTTTAAGCAATCTGGAGGTGGTGGGATGAGCCGATTTACTCAGTGTTCCAGCTAGTGACTGTTGGTGGAGGCTTTGAACACAGGCGGTGTCTTGTAGAGACCATATGCTTGATTGCTTTGGTATACAGTTATTCCTCACTATCCATGGAGGGACTGCTTCCAGAAACCCTGGTATACATTGGAGGGTACTCAAGAACCTTATAGAAAACTGCATAGGTAAAAGTAGTCCAGAGACTGCACTGTGGATGGACCCCAAGGGCTTATACGTGCTAGCTCCCTGGGCTATACCAACCTATACCTCCAGCCCCTAGAGATAACTCACGGTACAGGCAAGGATATGAGGGTTATAGAGAGCTACTCTACCATTTTCTTTGTTCCTTTCACTTGCACTCCTGACACTCATACTGGGAATTAAACTCAAGACCCAGTGCATGCTAAGCACACATTCTATCAGTAAGCATCCATCAGCTTTGAACCAATATCTCCATGGACAATGGGGATGACCATAAAGCCCAGCAGCAAGCTTACAGCCTCTACAATAAGGATGCCTGTGTTCAAAGCCTCTATCAACATTCACTGAGCCAGTCAGTTATCGCTGATTCTGGCTTTCCCATTTGCAAAAGGAGTTGGGAGCTGCACCAACTGCACAGGGTTTGCTGTGAGGATAAAACCAAGGAGACCACCCACCTAGCAGGCAGCATGCTATATTGAGTATTAACTGACCCTATCCAAACAGAATGTGTTTGGCCCATTATGGCTTCTAAATCCATTCTCTAATCTGATTGTTCAGTAAAAGCACTCAGGGTATTGGCAAAGCTAAGATAATAACTAGAATGCCTTGGGGCACAATAAGATCACTGTTAAGTTAAAGATTCCATCAAAGTAGTTACTCATCAGAAGAAAACTTTGTACCTGGTTACACTTTCCTTTCCTTTCTTCAGTTTGGTCAGTTTTTACATTGAGTCACATCATGATAGTTGTGTACTGACAATGGAGAGGGAGTGGAAGAGCAAGGTAAAATGCACATTTTGTGATTGTAGTTTAGTTGAGCATTAGAAAATATATGCAGCCTGGCAGCAGTGGTACACACCTTTAATCCCCTCAAGAGGCTGAAGCAGGAGGATCTTTGTGAGTTTGAGGCTAGTCTGGTCTACAGAGTGAGTTCCAGGACAGCAAAGGCTACACAGAGAAACCCTGTCTCAACAAACAAACAAAAATGGTTTGTTGTTATTTTGTGTGCATGCATATGTATGCATGTTGTGTATACATAGGAGCACGTGCCACAACACATGTGTGGAGGTCAGAAGACAACTCTGTGGAGTCAGTTCTCTCTTTCCTTTTATGTGACTTCTGGGACTCAAACTCAGGCCACTGATCTTGCTTGATTCACTGTCTATGGCCACTGATCTTGCTTGATTCACTGTCTATACCATGAAGCTTTCTTGCTGTCCCAGTTTGATTTCTGAGATGCTCTCAGACCAGACTGGTGTCAAACTTGCCTCTGCCTCCTAGGTGCTGAGATTGAAAGTGTGCATACCACACCCAGCAAAGTCCATAAGCTCTAGTGTCAGATAATACCATTGGAGCTTGGCACTGGGCCTGTGAGGGAGGAGGAGTCATTCACACTCTTTGCAGAGGTAGGAAAAAAGGCCTAGAGAGATTAAGAGACAAGTCTGAGTTTATATAACAAACAGGGATGAGGCAGGAAAAAAAATCCAGGCAGTTTGATGTCGAACATCCCTGAGGTGAGGGGGTTGGTGTTTGCAGTTCTAGGGGAAAGTCATGTATACTCAGTGGGTGACCCAATGGTACTAAGTAAAGGGGACTCATGCTTTTGGGCAATGAATAGAGGCTGCTGGTAAGAAGCTTAACACAAAGATGGTTCCCAGAGCCCTGCCTTGAGGGGCTGTATGTTTGCAATCAGCATGTGTATGGTTGATGGATGGAGGGAGGTCCCCCAGTCTGGAGCCAAGCCAGATGTTTGTAGTGATTCTATGCAGTGAAAAGGCTGCAGCTTCTCAGCGTGAGCATCTTGCATGCATACTTACAACTAGTTTCATCCTATAAACTCAGAGCCCTTCAAAGGTCTTCCTGGCCAGGCCCAGTCCAAAGCAGAGCTGAGGAGGCAGCAGGAGTTTGGCCTCCCAACCCTCAACCATCCCAGTAGGACTCCTTTGCTTCTGCATCACTTTGGGTGTGCCAGGCTCTCTTCACACCCAGGAACTCTATGGCTTCACACAGCCCCCCACCCACCCCCCCAGAAAGGTCTTCCACAAGGCTTCTCTGCCTGCTTGCTGCCTGAGAGAAAGATAATCCCCTTTTCACCTCTTCTCTACCTAACAAAACCTCACTTGTTCATTATAATCCCTTTAGATACAGCTCCATCCAGAAGCTTCTCTAGCTTCCTCCCAAAGGGAAGATCAAGAAAGCAGCTAGTGCTTAGAAACACCTAGTTTGTGCTAGCTGTAGAAATGGACTTTTTACATAATCATCTCATTATATCTTCATAAACTAACACATTAGTCCACACCTGAGTTTCAGTATTCAGAGGCTGAGGTGGGAGGATCCTTTGGAGGCCAACCTTGGCAACACAAACCACATCTCAAAAAAAAAAAAAAAATCTTACATCAATGAAAAAAAGAAACCCACAGTTCTCATCTTAAGTGAATAAGAGGTAGTTAGCAGGGAGCTGGAACAGATTTAGGCTACCGCAAATTCCATGTTCCAATATGGAGTAGCAGAGATCGTATAGTTTTAGAGAACAGGGAAAGTCATAAATCAAGGCAAGTTTAAAATACATTGGTGGCAGGACAGACAAGGTGAGACACACACTCAGGAGGAAAAAGCAGGGGGATCCCTGAGTTGAGGCCAGTCTGGTCTACAAAGCGACTTCTAGGACAGTCAGGGCTACAGAGAGAAATGGTCTGGGGCGGGGGGGGGGGGGGGAATTAACAAAACTAAAACTAAAATAAAATACGTTGGTTGGTACATCAGAGAGTCAGAGACATGGAGATGGAAAAGCCGGTCTATAGGTTCAAAATATTATCTGATGGCATTTGGACTGGTAGAAGCTAGTCACCTGCTATGTCAGTAGATTCTGAGGTTTTTATCTATTGTCACAAGATGTTAGTTCTAGTAAGGTGGAGATGGCTGTTGCAAAGGCCCAGAACTCAGCCCAAGATACTGTATTAGCCTCTGGCCCTGCAACATTCCAATCTTTCCACAATACTAAAATTCTTATCAGCCAATTGGTCTCTGCAGACACAGCTTCTTTTCAGGAGTTTTTGTTCACAGCCAGATGCAGATTCTTTTCATTCACACATTATACTCAAGTTTGTACAGATGAAGAGGTTCAGAGCAACCTGGCCAAGGCCTCACAGGTTAAGGACATGGATTGAGTCCACTGTGTCCCTTTGAATTTGAATTGTCTGTTTCATAACACACTATCTCAGCCAAAGACACCTTTCTTTCATATTCTTTAGCTCCTCCATCAATCCATCAGCAAACATTGTTGGCTCTTCCTTCAAAACATATCTGAATCCACTGCTTGTCATCATCGCCATAGTCATCTTTTTGCTGGGATTAGTGCAATAATGTTTTCTCTGCTCCTCTGATCCTGGGACAGAGCTGTTTTTGAGCTGGAGTTTCATAAAGCCCAGGCTGGACTCAAACAGATGCTTACCTACTTAGCAGAGGATTATTTTAAACTCCCACTCTTCCTTCTCCCACTTTTCAAGTACTAAGATTACACGCATGTACCCATGCTCAGTTTATGTTGGTGCTAGGGATTGAACCCAGAGCCATGTGTTTAATAGGTAGGAACTCTGTCAACTGAGCTCCATCACCAGACTCTCTCTAGCCCCTCTATAGTCTATTAATCATACAGAAAGCCATCAGGATCCTATTAAAACCCAAACCAAGGGCCAGGCATGATGGCTTGGCCTTTAATCCCAGTACTCAGGAGGCAGACGTAAGAGGATTTCTCCTGAAGTTCCTTGGCCAGCCAAGGCTATAGTCTCTGTCTCATTCACAAAACAAAAACAAAAAATATAACAAAACACAGGCCAAATTGGGTCACTGCCCCACTCTCAAATCTGTAAGGGCTCTCACTTTGTGCGCAATATAAATCCCTCTGATACTCAAATAGCTTTGGTGGGCCTTTCTGCTTCTTTTCCCATTCCTTCTGCTCCAGCTGGGCTGGGTTCCAGGCATGCCCAACACAACATAGACTCTCTCGCCTCAGGGCCTTTGCACCTGTTGCTGCTGCCTGGAATATTGTTACAAATCTGCATGCTTGCTCACCCCCTGCTTGCTTGCTTTCTCATTTATGTTTTGGTTTGGCTTGGTTTTTATTTTTTTTCCCCAAGACAGGGTTTCTCTGTGTAGCCCTGGTTGTCTTGGAACTGGCTTTGTAGACCAGGCTAGCCATTCACCAAGACATTAAAAATACTGGAATTAAATGTGTCCAGCACCATGTCCAGCTTTACTCATTGCTTTCAAATCTTCATTTGAATGATACTTATTCAGTAAAACCTCCCCCCACCACCCAGTATAAGTGTACAGCCAGCATCCTACCAGCACGTTCTATTTTCTTGCCCTATCACCAACTGTGATGGTTTATTTTATCTGTCAACTTGACAACACCACAGGAAGAACAGCAAAAGGAATTTGAGACTACGTTTCATGTTGTCCAACCTGGCTATAGACTCACTATTTAGCTGACCTTAAACTCCTGAGTTCCCAGTTACAATTACAGGCATTTGCCACCCTACCTGGCTCTAGAAACTTGGTTAAGCATTATTTTTTGGTGTCTCAGAAAACACACAGGAATAATATCAACACTTGAACAGGGGAGGCTGAGGTATAACTCAGAAGCAGAGCCCTTGTTCTGAGGTCCTGGATTCAATCCTCAGCATTGAAAACAAAACAAAAGAAAACAAAACAGCAAAGCATATTGGAATTGGCAGAATAAACAAAGCAGATTACTCCCACAGATCTGAGTAGGCCTCCCCCATTCAATCCTTTGAAGGTTTGAGTAAAATCAAGGCCTGAGTAAGAAAGAATGATTTTTATTTTGTTGAGATAGGGGTTCTGAACTTTTTTTCCAGTATAATATTTTTATTGATTATTTGGAAATTTCACATAATGCATCCCGATCACATTCACTTCCCAGACATCCAAGTACCCCCCACCCCTGTGATCCTTCCAAAACAAAAGAAAAAGAAGGAAGAAGAAAAAAAACAAGTCGAATTTGTGTTGCCCATATACTTACTAGACCATGGTCAAACTCCCAGTGGCCAGTCCCTTAAAGAACACTGTGTTCCTTCCCCATTCACACCCCTGCCAGAAGCCATGAACTCTGAAGAGCTACACCTCAGGATCCCCTACAGCAATTTTAAGAGTTCTATTCAATGTCTTCAATGTTCTTCTGTCTAAACTGTTTCTCTTTGGGGGGGTGGTGAGGTTGTCACAGAAGCTTTCTATGTCTCTCATTCTCAACTGTGAGTGTTGGGGGGGAGGGGTAAGACAGGGTTTCTCTGTGTAGCCCTGGCTGTCCTGGAACTCACTCTGTAGACCAGGCTGGCCTTGAACTCAGAGATCTGCCTACCTCTGCCTCCCAAGTGCTGGGATTAAAGGCATGAACCATCATCACCTGACAAATATGTGTGTGTGTGTATGTAAAGAAACAGAGGGAGGGACAGAGGGAGACAGGAAGAGAGAGAGGGAGGGAAGGAGAGAGAGAGAGAAAAAAAGAAGACTGACTTAATACTGTAGCCCCTGGCTGGCCTAGAACTCATTTTGTACACATGCTAGTCTAGAACTAGAGATCCACCTCCCTCTGTCTCCAGAGTTATGTATATATACATATGAGGGGAGAAGAGCTGGGCAAAGGACCCAGGTTTGGTTTCAAACATCCACATGGCAGCTTATAACTACCTGTAATGCCAGTACTAGGGAACCAGATACTTCTATGGGTACCAGGCACACAGATAACACACAGACAAAACACCCATACACATATAATAAAAATAAATAAATCTTTTTTAAAAGAGAGAAACCACCACCACCACCACTGCCCGGTGTTCGTTTTGTTTTTGAGAAAGGGTTTCTCTGTATAGCCTTGGCTATTCTGGAACTTGCTCTGTAGACCAGGCTGTCCTTAAATTCAGAGATCCTCCTGTTACCTTCCCCCTCCAATCCCCACCATGCCTGAAGTGTGGGATCAAAGGCATACACCATTACCACCCAGCTGGGGAGAACCTTCTTAAAAGACAAAATTCCAAACCAAAACCAACTAAGTAAGTAAATAAATACTGAGTCAATGAATGATAGCCATTATGACTGACTGAATCTTTCTCTATACTCACTCTCCCAAGAGGTTATGGGTCATTTAGTGGACAGGAATTGATATCCCCTGGCTTTGCATTCCCAGGACCAAGTGCCCATTATCAAAGGGGCCCAGTATGTAATGACTGAAATGCTTTGCTTTGCTTGTCCAGAAGAACATTTCAGCCTCCAGACAAACAGGATAGAGCCCTCTTCGGTGTCTGATTCACTTTCCCTGTCAACCCCTCCCTGAAGCCCCAACCGTGGCAGGGCCACTTGCTAGTATGCCTGTCCCTTCGAATCCTTTCTCTTCCCCCATTTCCCCCTTCCCACACGTCTAGGTACAGGCAATCATCTGGGGGTAGCAATTACTGCTAGTAAACTAGAAGTTGTTTTGCTCAGGGCTATGTCTCACAGAGATTCATCTGCATGCTTCCTGGCACTTCTGATGTTTCAGGGAAATGACATAGCAGTTGCCTGGGCTCAGTGAGTAGAGGAGAGATCAGGCCAGGAGCTGGGGGTGCTACTGGACTAATTCACCAGCAGGACTAAGGGAATCGGAAGCAGGGCGGCCATTGTCCCTTATTGCCACTTCACTGGCCCCAGTGTCTCTGTCAGTATCAATTTGGGGTAGAAATGAGTTGCTGTCTGGAATAGTTTATAAACCACAAAACAAGGGCCTTCTAGCATTACAATAGATAGATTAAGTCAGCTATCATTTCCCTGGAGCTGCCTTCTCTGCTCCTCTCAGCTTTCTGCCTCACCACAACCTGCCATTGTAGCACAGCAGGAGCAAGGCCCCTGCTAGCTCTCTTCTATTCTGTACAAAAAAAATCACCACCACTGGAACACCTTTTAAGGACAGGGCCCACAGAGACAACCTCAAGCTCATCCTGCGGGGGCGAGACATTGATCAAATTCTATTCACTCTGCCTTCCGGTTGTTCAGATCTGCTGGGATGAGGCCAGCTGGAATTAGTGACAAATTTGAAGCAGAGAATATTGACAAAGAGGTGCTGTTTTATTGCCCACGATGACTCACTATAATTCAAAGACGATAATTCAAAAGCAGCTCTCCTAGTCAAGTAGAATCACAGCTAGTGAATAGGTAAAACTGTGTGAATAACTTAGCCAGATCCAGACCTTAAGATTAAATTCAGTTCTGTTCCCTTCAAGGAGCTGAAAACTAACCCTTTCATCCCCGACCCCTTCTTCCCCCCAAATCTGAAAGCCTTGCCAGAAGGCTTAGAAAATAAGACAGAACAATCCAAATATTTCTTGCTCCAATCACTCTGTGCCTGAACTCTAAGGATGCTATATAGCCCAGGGTGACTTTGAACTCAATTCTCTTGCTTCAGCCTCCTGTGTGTTGGGATAAAAGGTATGTGCCATCACACCCGTCTAAGACATATATAAAATTTGAACCCAATATCTTTATTTATTTATTTATTTTACTTTTTAATTTTTTTTTTGGTTTTTCTTTTCTTTTTGGTTTTTCGAGATAGGGTTTCTCTGTATAGCCCTGGCTGTCCTAGGACTCACTCTGTAGACCAGGCTGGCCTCGAACTTAGAAATCCACCTGCCTCTGCCTCCCAAGTGCTGGGATTAAAGGCGTGTGCCACCACCGCCCGGCTCCAATATCTTTTTTTAAAAGATGTATTTATTTGATATATGTAAGTACAGTGTTGCTCTCTTCAGACACACCAGAAGAGGGCATCAGATCCCATTACAGGTGGTTGTGAGCCACCATGTGGTTGCTAGGAATTGAAGTCAGGACCTCTGGAAGAGCAGTCAGTGCTCTTAACCACTGAGCCATCTCTCCAGCCCCTGAACCCAATATCTCACACATACTAAGTGAGTGTTCCTACTTCTCTAACTAGATTCCTAGCCCTGGGAAAATTTTTTAAAATATCTTTCCTTAGGCCGTAACTCTAGAGATTTTGATTTACTCAGGGATGGAATGTGGGTATTTTTTTTTAAAAATGAGGCATAATTTAGATATAATAAAATATATAAGTCTTAAGAGCCTGTCCTGCCTAGTTTTATGTGAACTTGACACAAGGTAGAGAGTCCTCTGAGAGGAGGGAAATTCAATTGAGAAAATGCCTCTGTAAGATCTGCGAGCAAGCTGGTAATTAATGTGGAAGGGCCCAGCCCATTTTGAGAGAGGTCACCCCTGGGCCTATGGTCCTGGGTTCTATAAGAAAACAAGCTTAGGGAGTGATGAGGAACAAGGCAGTAAGCAGCACTCCTCTGTCAGCTCCTGCCTTCAGGTTCTCACCTGGTTTGAGTTCCTGCTTTGGCTTCCATCAGTGGGCAATGGACTGTGACTCAGGATACGTAAGCCAAATAAACCCTTTCTTACCAATACCATGGTGCTTCATCACAGCAATAGTAACCGGAATTAAGACAGTATCCTGATATAAAAACATTTCCATTGCTCTAGTGTCCCTGAATATGTGGACCCCTGCCAAAGACAACCTTCATACTGATTTCCATTAGGGATTCATATTGATTGTTCCTGAACTTTGTAGAAACCAAATCAAGCAGTGGTAGCATTTAGAGACTGGCCTGTCTCAGTATAGTGCAACTGAGAGTCACCTAAATCGTTGCACTGATAAGAAGTTCATTCTCTTTTGATGCATGGCAATTGCTTATATGGAATTTTGTTGTTTGGGGATTTTGTTTTGTTTTTGCCATTGCTAAAATGGAAAAACCAGAATCTATGTTATTTGTTTATTTTTTATTGAGTCATGGTCATACTATGTAGGCTTGTCTGGCCTGGAATTTGCTATGTAGACCAGGCTGGCCTCAAACTCATAAAGTTCTAACTCCCAAGTGCTGTGATTAAAAGCATGTGCCACCATGCTCAGCATAAATCTATGTGATCACTGGCTGTTCTTCCAGAGGTCCTGAGTTTAATTCCTAGCAACCATGTGAATCACAAGCATCTAGAATGAGATCTGGTGCCCTCTTTTGGTGTATAGGTCTACATGTAGACAGAATAGTGTATACATAGTAAATTAATAAACTTTCTTTAAAAAGATCTCAAAAATATCTATAAGGGAGCTTGGGAGATAGCTCAGTGACTAGGAATGTGTACTGTTCTTGCAGAATCAGAAGCTTCTCAGCATCCATGATGGGCAGCCCACAACACCTGTAACTCCATCTCCAAGGAATCCAACACCACTCGGGTCCCCAAGAACACTGGCAAACACACACACAAACATTAAATATAATAAAAATACATCCTTAAAAATGATCTCTAGTGAAAACTGGGTGTGGTGGCACAGGCCTTTAATCTCAGCACTGGAAGAAGCAGGCAGATCTCTGAGTTCAGGCCAGCCTGGTCTACATATCAAGTTTCAAAGCAGCCACGACTACACATTGAGTTCCTGTCTAAAAAAAGAAAAGATCTCTAGTGCATCTACTGCGAATCCAGAATTAAGAATTCCTGGCAAAGTAAAGTTCAGCCGCAGAAGCTCCTTACAGTTACAGGTCCCAAATCTATCTCCTCGAGCTGTCTGATGACTGAAAGGTATGATCATCATTTTCTTGCCACCTGGGTATCTGGTCTCACTGAATCCTCCAGGCACTGCTGTATGACCCTGCACAAGGTGACTCACCTCTCTAGACCTTGATTCCTTCCCGTGGTACAGTGATTGATTACTGGGAAAGGGCCTGGCATCAAACAGCTTTTCATAACACATCAGTTCTTGGAAGGAGTGCTGAGAGGTATGGCTCTGGGAGCTGTCCATTCCACCCTGGGACCTGCCATAAGTGTAAACATGCCCTGATATTAGTTCTGTGCCTTTTCTCCATACCTTCAAAGGTGGAGACTGGCCAAGCTCCTGGCTGTGTTCTCACCCTGCCTTGATGAATTTGAACAAAACATCCCAAGGGTCCCTAAGCTCTTTAAGCTCAGAGCAGATGGCTAGCAAGCCAGTTCTTTAGGACATACAGTCCCTGACTCAGATCTAGGCAGGGGGCCAAGGGCCTTCAAAGGCTCTAGAAAAGCTTAACTCTCATCCCAGCTCCCCCTGGTTGTCCCTGAGAGCTTACATGTTTTACTGCTGGGCTCTGTTCAGTGCCAGTGAAAGAAGGGAAAGAAGAATAAACATCAAATTAGGTGTCTATGTGGAGGGCCTGGACTCTGATGTGGAGGAAGGGTTCTTCATTGGAGAGAGAAGCCAAGAGAAAGCTTGTGGAATTCCTAGGAGTGTCTGTGGACTAGGAAGAAGGGATTCTGGGTACCTGGAGTCCAGCAACACTAGACAATGGCTGGAGCTACCCATCTTGCAGCCAAGTATGAATGGTTCTGTTTCAGTATAAGCTCTAGGAGGGGAACAGAAGAATGTTCCAATCCTGAGTGTAACTTACTTTTCTGTGCTACCTCCAGTGGCACCTTGAGGCGAGTATACGAGGGAGACAGGGGTAATACTGGCAAGAAGAATGGCTAGAATAGACATGTGCTGCCCTTCCCCCTTCCTTGGTGTCTGGTCCCAATTATGGCTTTGAATGTATCAATCCCACCCAAGGCTTTATTCTGACCCTAAAATGGTGTCCACTGCTTCCTTTCTGGAGTAAGATATTGAAAATCGTCCGTCTGTTTATCCATCAAACACATTTGCTGATATTATATAATACCCAAAGTTCTGTCCTTGGCCAACCCTTTGAAAAGAACAGCTAAGTCTTCATGGGGGAACTTGATCATGGGGGTGAGAAGATATAAGTTACCAGGCTGTTCTGTTCCATGGAATCAATCCATGGAATTAAGTAAAAACAGGATGTGGTGGTCACAGGGGATGACTCTTGGGAAGGATGAGGGGAACTTCTTGGAAAGGAGACCTGAGGAGACAAGGAAGAGTCCAGGAAAAGGAGATGGTCTAAGGAGGCCCAGAGGAAAGTAGAGTACCTACAGATGCTCACCTTGAGCAGAGTGCAGGTGGGAAGGAGACATGAGGTAGGAGAGGTTGTCGGAAACTATTGGAAGTCATGATGAGAAGCCAGGACTTGATCTTGAAGGCTGTGAAAGCTGAGATAAGGGCATGATTTGATCCCTGTAAGTTTTTGGCAATCAGACAGTAGGGGAAAGGTACAAACAGAAACTGTAACACAAATCAGAATGCAGCTGCAGTAACAGCTTCAGTGCAGCTCACTGTTAGAGGGCTTGCCTAGCATGTGTAAATACCCTAGGCTCCCTTTCCAATAACAAACACACCCACACACATATGTGAACTACATAGTGAGATCCTGTCTCCAAAAATTATCTTAGTAGTTGAGTACTTGCCTAGCAAGCAGAAGGCCTATGCTTTGATTCCTTAGCACTTAAAAAAAAAAAAAACTGAGACCACTCTAACAGGACACCTTGTAGCACACACTGTAATCCCAGCACTTGGAGGTAGAGCCAAGGAGACTGTGAGCTTCAGGCAAGCCAAGATGACTTCAGATGCCTCTCCGTACCTTTCTTCTCCCTCCTCTTTCCTTCCCTGTGCTTGGACCCAGAACCTCTTGGTGTTAGGCAAATCCTTAGCACCGAGGCACACTTCCAGCCCTCGGACAACTGAGATACTGGTAGTGCTGTTCATTGAGATGAGGATCAATGAGGGAGGCTGTCTAGGGGAGGGTGAGAGATGAATTTAGTGTCTGTCATGTTGGCTTTGAGCTTCTGAGGTGACATATCCTATAGCCAATTTACCACCAAGGTATGAAAGTTAGGAGAGGATGAGCCTGAAGATGGAGTTGTGAGGTCTTCAGTAGCCCAGAGCGGAGGACGCCATGCTTCAAGCAGGGAAACTAGCTTATAAGGACTCCTTACCCTTTGGCACTTTGACACTTGTATTAGCTAGGGTTCTCTGAAGGAACAGAACTGATAGAGTATACACACACACACACACACACACACACACACACAGAGAGAGAGAGAGAGAGAGAGAGAGAGAGAGAGAAACGATTCACTACAGTGGCATACAGGCTATGTGGCTCGGCTAGTCCAATAATCCTTAGCTCCAGACAGAAAAGCCAAGAATCTGGTAGTTGTTTAGTCCATGAGGCTGAATGTCTCAATAGTCCCAATCTGGTACTAGAGTCCCAGGAAATCCTAAAGAAGTAGATTATAATACCAGCAATGCCTCAGCAGCAGGATATAGGATAGATGAACTTGCCAGCAAGAGTGAGTGGGCATGTGGAGAGATGGCCTATCAGTTAAGAACACTGGTTGCTCTTCTCGAGGTCCCAAGTTCACTTCTCAGCAACCACATGGTGGCTTACAGTCATCTATAATGGGACCCGATGCCGTTTTCTGTCAGACAGAGCACTCATAAACAAATAAATCTTTAAATTAACTCAAACAGGCTAAAAATAGTAGAAGCTTCCTGCTTCTGTGTCCTTTTATACGGGTTGCCACTAAAAGGTATGACCCAGATTTAGGGTTGGTCCTCCCACTTCAAATTATCCAGTCAAGAACATCCTGCAGCACGGGCATGCCCAGCTGCTCGAATTTTAGTTGACTTCAAATGTAGTCAAGATGACAACCAAGATTAGTCAGCACAGCAAAGACTTTGTAAAGACCCTGCAGGAAATCCTTATTTTTCTTCTTTATCCTCACCCCTGTCATCCTGGCTGCTGAGCCAACTTCAGTTTCAGAATAAGAATTTACCCAAAGGGCCAAGGGGCCAAGGGGCCAAACTCACTCCTATTTTTCGGAAATTCAGTTTATGGCTCCCCCTGCTGGCAGAGTCAGAACTGACTCCCAGCTGGGGCTCTTCTCATTGCAGCCTTTTCCTCCACCCCCCTGAAGGCCTTCGCTCACCGTCTTGTGGAGCAGACCTTTGATACCAGCAGCATTCCGCTGGCAGAAGCAGACAGATCTTTGTGAGTTTGTAGGCCAACCTGGTCTACACAGTGAGTCCCAGGCCAGCTGGGAAATCTTGTTTCAAAAAAGAAACAAACAAACA
Source organism: Mastomys natalensis (assembly GCA_021653895.1). Taxonomy (NCBI): domain Eukaryota; kingdom Metazoa; phylum Chordata; class Mammalia; order Rodentia; family Muridae; genus Mastomys; species Mastomys natalensis. The sequence goes on along the minus strand of JAJTUV010002650.1, from coordinate 26,539 downwards.
ACAACAAAAAGCTTCAGAAGAGTAAGCCCTTCCCAGCTATTCTTTTAGCACCCATCTACTTTACAAGAACAGGACTGGAAACATGGAAGGCTAAGTGATTATGTGGAAGCAGAGTTTAAATTCCTAAGTTCTTTTTTTTTTTTTTTAAAAGATTCATTTATTTTTATTTATATGAGTACACTGTACACTGTAGCTGTCTTCAGACACACCAGAAGAGGTCATTGGATCCCATTACAGATGGTTGTGAGCCACCATGTGGTTACTGGGAATTGAACTCAGGACCTCTGGAAGAGCAGCCAGTGCTCTTAACTGCTGAACCATCTCTCCAGCCCCAAATTCCTAAGTTTTAAAATAATCGGTATTTTTTAACGATTTTATTTTATTAGGGGTAGGTATATGCATCTATATTGGTAAGTGCACAACAGTGCAGCTGCCCACAGAGGGAAAAGAGGGTGATGGAACTCCTGAAGCTGGAGTTACACGGAGTTGTGAACAGCCCAAAGTAGGTGCTGGGAACCTAACTTGGGTCCTAAGCAAGACCAGCAAGGGCTTGTAACCATCTAAGCTATCTTTCTGGTCCCCCATCATTTTCTGTTGTTTTCCCAAACACACTCCATTCCTTGCTCCTGAAGGCTTCATTTGATTCTCATACCTAGCTCCAAAACTTTCTCTTGTGCTGCCCTTGATGGTATATGCCTTAATCCCAAGCATTCCAAAGGCAGGCAGATTTCTGTGAGTTCGAGGCCAGCCTAGTCTGCATAGTGAATTCTAGTCCAGCCAGAACTATACAATGAGACTCTGTCTCAAAACAAAACAAAACAAAAATGTTCTCTTTTGTCCCTAGACCTCAAGAGCAGTATTTTGCTAACACCTACTTTGCCTTCTGCGGTTTCATATACAGGGAAGTCATGGACTATTCTGGAAAGAGTTTATTTAGACAGGCTAGAAATCCAAGTTAGAGTCTTGATTCTGGCACTGCTCCAGCGTATGATCACTTCCTTCCTTCCACGGAGCCATTCTCTCACCTATGCTACCAGGTTGGACTCAAAGACAGCCTTCCAACCATGGCATTCTGGTCTTCCCTGCTGCTACCTTTTCAGTTTTATGTATATATCTATCAAGTCCTCTTCCAACCTCAGGGCCTTCCATCACTCTATTCCCTGAGGAGCTCTTCCTTCTCTTTCTGTTGATTGTCTCTGGACCAAGTGTTTCCTAACTAACATGCTGCCATAACTACCTCTAGTTCTGCTTCTGAACTTTCATAGAGTCGGTCAGTGCCCATGTTTGTGTGGTTATTGTTGCAAGTCCACCTCCTTCATAAACTCTCTGAAAACAATGAACTGTCTGGCCTGACACTTTACCCAAGCACTCAGGACCTTGCTTGCCTTCCTGTTAAAGGCTCAACACAAAATTGTTGAATAAATTCATTTGTAAAGGGGTGAATGAATCCTTTTCTTCACCTATCACTACCACCTCCTCCTCTTTCCTCAAGGATAGGATTATTCTTTCCTGCTTATGGCACTAGAGGTTGCACACTCCATGCTTGCTTGGATAGAACATCATGGTGGTGACAGTGTGTGGCAGAAGAGGGTCTCATCTTGTATCAGAGAGGAAGCAGAGAGAAGAATAATTCTTTTAAAAATTATTCTCTTGCAGTGCTGGGGATTGAACCCAGGGCCTCACATATGCTAGACAAGGAAAGCAGGTTGGACTTGGTCTGGGTTCCTCTATGTTGGACAGAACCAACTATAGCTTCCAGGTGATGCCTAGCCCGGACTAACTCCATTTTAAGAATGAATGCCAAAGCCGGGCGGTGGTGGCGCACGCCTTTAATCCCAGCACTTGGGAGGCAGAGGCACGCAGATTTCTGAGTTCGAGGCCAGCCTGGTCTACAGAGTGAGTTCCAGGACAGCCAGGGCTACACAGGGAAACCCTGTCTCGAAAACCCCCCCAAAAAATAAAAAAAGAATGAATGCCAAGGCAGAATGACTGTGCATCTTGTTTAGAGAAATAAACAACCTTTATCTGTTGGCACAGCATGAACACAAACTGATAAATAATTTATTTGTACCAATAAATAATCACATATGTGAATATATCAAACCCTATAAGAAACATCAGACACAGGAGCTTACCAATCACACCAGATATAACCCCATTATTGGGGACTATTAAAAAAAATCATCTTCCAGCCTGGTCTACAGAGTGAGTTCCAGGACAGCCCGGGCTACACAGAGAAACCCTGTCTCAAAACACAAAACAAAAAAAAAAAAAAAATCATCTTAAGAATGAGATATGGTAGGTACTCTGACCTGTTACTTGATCAATCAACACAAGCCTCATCCAGGAAAACAGTCAGGGTAAAGGACCTTTGCCATTGTTCCCCTTTTTGAGCTCAGTTTCCCTTACCTGCATCATGCAGTCCACTTTGATACTCAAAAAACTTCCTGCTGTGCCTAGCATGGTGGGTTAGGACTATAATCTCAAGAGGAATGCCAGTATTCTGATAACTTACTTATTGTCCTGAAATAACTCTGCTATTGTGTAAACACAGAAACATATCTACAATTCTGACACAGCTCACTTAATAGAGTAGGCAAGTGCTCACTCACAGATATAACCCCAGGATCCCATATTTTGTGAGACAAGTCTCACTATGTAGCTCAGCGTGGTCTGGAACTCTCGTTCCTCCTGCCTCACTTTCCTGAGTGCTGTGACTGTTGGCGTGTGGTTCTGCATCTGGCTTCACCTGTGTTCTTATCATTTTGCTTGTGGCCCTAGACTTTCAATGGCTGAGCCATCTCTCCAGCCCTCAACTGCTTTCTATAGCTAACCAGTAGAGTGTTTAAGAGCACAGCACTTGCCTCACATGTGTTTCATTCTCTAGGTTTGATCCTCAGATTAGATCACTACAAAAAAACAAATGAAAGAAGAGAAGGAGTAAGAGGAAAAGGAGGAGGAGGAGGAAGAAGAGGAAAAGGTGGTGGTAGTGGCAGCAGCAGTAGCAGCAAGGGCTGGAGATGTAGTTCAGTTAGTCAAGTGCTTGTGTAGAATACACAGAGACCTGGATTCAGTCCTCAATTCCATATCTAACTAGGTGTGGTAGTGCATGCCTGCAATTCCAGCACCTGGAAGGTGGAGTCAGGAAGTATAGAAGTTTATAATCATCTTCAGCTACACAGAGTCCTAAAAACACCAAAAAAAGCCTGGATGAAATGGCTCAGTCAGGAAAGGTGCTGTCACCAAGTATGACAGCCTGAGTTCCTTCCCTGGAATTCACATGGCAGAAGATGAAAACTGACTCCTGCAAGCTGTCCTTTGACCAACCTACATACAGCACCACCCCACCCCTAAATAAGTAAATGTGTGTTAAATTTATTTTAAAATGCCAAAAAAGAACAAAAATTCAAAAGGCACACTGCCTTAATTATGTAAAAAATAGTGTTTTTCTGGAAGGGAAGTCCTAACGCCTGTCAAAACACCTCAGAGTTTTTTGTTCTGTTTTGGCTTGTTTTTGTAGCCCTTAGTAATTTGTTTTTCTTTTGAGATAGTCTTACGTAGCAGAGAATGACCTTGTACTTTGATCTTCCTACTTCCACTTCCCATACTAGGCAAGCACTGTAACAACTGAGCCATATTCTAGGCCCATAAATTTGTTTAATTTTTCTGGGCTTCAAATTTCTCTTCTCTATCTGTAAAGAGATGATGATGATGACGATGACGATGACGACGACGATGAGGAACATGCTCAGAAAGGTCATGTAAGGAATAAAAAGCTTAGCATAGGCAGTGTGTAGAACAGGGCCTGGCCAGTGGTGCTAGTACTATTCTGCCTCACCGCTCTCTGTACACATTCTGGACTCTCCTTATGCCTCATTATTTTATTTCTATTTTGTGAGCATAAGTGACTCAGTGTAATTTGCAGATTAGATCATTTTTTGTTTGTATTGTTTTAAGATGCCTCTGATACACTTTCAAAACACACAGAGAAGTCCAAAGAAGAGGATCATGAAACTCTGTAGGAAGTCTCAGAATTATTAACAAATTTTGTTTACCCCTCTCTTTTTAATCCCTACTGGAGTCGTTTAATGTAACTTCCAGATGTTCTATCATTTTGTCTAAAACTACCTTAATGTTGGGGTCCAGGAATCGCCTCACAAACCACAAGAACAGCCATCTCAGTCAGACAGGGATAGTTTATTGAGCATCTGCCCCAGGACTGGCCACCCAGGGCCACAGTCCAGATTCGGGAACTGAGCCATGACCCCGAGTTAAGATCCTACAGGGTTTTAAAGACCCAAATCCATAAACACCTGTGCCAAGTTATTCCACCAGTCAGGATTTAGAGATAGGGGGGTTTCCTTGCAAACATGTCTTTGTTGTACATTTATTTTATTCCCATTGGCTGGGGTATTCAACTGTGGCAGGGAACTTTTGTCTAATATTCATGTCTTGTCTACCAAGATGGGACTTGTCTAAAATTCATGTCTTAACTTGCCAACCAGGATGTTAGTTCCCAGGGAAGTCTTGGTAACTTGAACTTTACTCCACCACTACTCAAAATGGAAGTCTTATTCCAGATAGTTTCTTATATTGGTGCAAGTGTCTCTTATGTTGGGGTCTATCCCAGGGGCAGCTTATACCATAAAAGCTTATCCATAGGTGCAGGAAGTACTGCTGGGTGGTTAGTTCGTTTGAGTCCAAGCTTATTGTGGGTAACTAGACAAAACAGTTCTACTGGCTTCTGAGAGAATCACAATGTCCATGTCCCCATCGGTGTGTTTTTAGTCCTTCCTGGCCTTGAACTCATCACAATCCTGCCTCAGTTTACAGAGTTCTGGGCTTCAGGAGTCGCTTTCTTAGCAGCATATAAACCAGAATAATTTTTGTTGGTTCACAACCTCTCATGTGTCTGTCTTTCCTATTTCCCTAAGGCCTGAGCTTTGCCTCTGAAAATGACTGCATCTTAACCAGAACTTCTGAAGGGGTGACCACATTATAATTGTGTTTATTTGTTTATCTTTACAAAACTAAGGAACCTAGAGACTCACAGAGCTAAGCAAATGCTCTAGTACTGAGGGATAGCTCCAGCACTTTTGTCTAATATTCATGTCTTGTCTACCAAGATGGGACTTGTCTAAAATTCATGTCTTAACTTGCCAACCAGGATGTTAGTTCCCAGGGAAGTCTTGGTAACTTGAACAGGGTCTCACAGGTTGCTTGGATTGGCCTGAACTACAGATTTTGAATTCGTAATCCTTCTGCTTCGACCTCAAAGGTGCTGGAACCCTAGGCTTTGATAAGATATCTCCACTGACAAAATGAGCCAATTCAAGCCAAATTAAAGTATAAAGGCAGGTGTATTGGGGGCAGTTTTTGGGCGAATTCACCCACCACACAGGAGGGGGTCAGTAAAGTCACCATGGAAAAGAAGACAGAGAAGGGGAAGAGAAAGAGAGAAAGCAGGCGTGCAGAGAGAAAAAACCCAAAATGTCTGGTTTATACAAGAAGAGCAGCTGAGTGGCCCAGCCCCTGGTTGGAAAGTGCAGTGTGGAGGGTGGGGTTTGCCAGTCATGTCCTGTAACAAGTAGGGACTGAGGGATGTTGGGAGAACCTAGAGGCCAGGTCTACTTTGATAGGTTATATATGCACCTCAGCCATTTGTCTCGGATCTGAAACACAACAGGCTTGTGCCACCAAATCCAGCTATTATTTATTTTTTTTACATTTAAATTTTTTCAGACTTTCATATATGAGTACTGTGTTAACAAGATTTCTATTCCTTCCCATTCAAATCCTATCATGTCCCCTTCCCTAACCTCAAATACATAACCTGCTGAATCTATTTAGTATTGCGTAAATAAGGACGTGTGTGTGTGTGTGTGTTGTGTGTGTGTGTTGTGTGTGTGTGTGTTCTGAAACTTGCTTATCTGCAAGCCCAGTTTGGCCTGGATCTTGAGATCCTCTTGCCTCTGCCTCTGCAAGGAGGGAAAGGAGCAATAGAGACCTCTATGGGCCATTACAATAAGATAGCCTCCACTCACAAGGACAAGAGAAACAAGCGCGCATTTTACTCACGCTATCGCCTCCTTTCCTTCGCTCTCAGTACTCAACATTCATACTCACCGACACGCAGTAGGATGGGACTGAAATCACCACCGGTCACGTGAATCAGCAGCACAAACCGATCGGCCACGCTAGCTAACATAGCTAGCTAGTGCCAGTGCTCGATGGCGCAGGCGCAAGACCTTCCTGGGCGGGGCTTAGGAAACCGCGCTCGCGCGCCGGATCCTGGGTTGGCCAGCCTCGCGGCAGGCGGTTGGCTCTACCGATCTAGTTCGTCCTTCCAGCCCGGGTAAGGCGGGAGCGAGCGAAATTCAAGCGCGGCTGTAACTGGGAATCCGGTTTCCTTGGTCCTCCGGTTTCCTTGGCCATGGAGGCTTCCCAAGGTTTGGCGGAAGTGGAGACTTTGAGCCCACAACTGGCTGAGAGTTACCTGAGGTATGTTTGGGTTTCCGGACAGTCTAGCTTGCAGTCCCTGGCCTGGGGTTGAAATGGAATGGCTCCCACCTCCCCCTAGGAACTGCTTGTGAATTTGACCAGATTTCTAATTTGGGGAGCTCCCCTGCCCCCGCGCGCGCCCTGCCAAATAACTCTTAGTCAAATAACTCGAATATGAACTCTTTAAGAGCCTGAATTTCAATTAACTGATGAAATCTTTGAGTCTTCCTAACTTGCCAACTGTCAGACCTGGGCGAAAAGAAGAAAATAGTCTCCAAGTTGTTAGCAATAGGGTAGTGGAAATGGGACCCGAAAAGGAAATACTTTATAGTGTATGATGGATGCTGTAAAATGCTTCATTTCCTGACCAGAGTGTTGGCATTAAAGGGAAGGGTTGCCAATTATACTGGTCAATGAGCGAAGAGAAGACATACCCTCAGGAAGCATTAAGCGGTGTGAATGAATAGGCTTTCACCAGTTGGAGCTTAGAAGTGTGTGGAGAGGAATATTTAACTATTAAAAACTGTAGTGCAGGGTTGGAGAGTTGGCTCAGAGGTTAAGAGCGCTGACTGCTCTTCCAGAGGACCCAGGTTCAATTCCCAGCAACCACATAGTAGCTCACAACCGTTTTAGTAACTCCAGGCCTACAGGATCCTATGCTCTCTTCTGGCTACCACATGTACCTATGTGGTGCACACACGTACATGCAAGCAAAACACCCATGCCTATAAAATGAAAATAAATAAAATTAATTTTTAAAAATCTACATAAAATATAAGCAAGGGATTTGTAGACATTTTTCTTAAAAATATACTAATAATGCCAAACAAGCACATGAAAAGTTGCTCAAAACCACTCATCAGTAGAGGGGAAAAGATCACAACTATAATAGGGTGTGTGGCATACAGCCACCATATGGGTGCTGGGAATTGAACCAGAGTCCTCTGGAAGAGCAAGCAGCCAGTGCTCTTCACCATAGAGTCATCTCTACAGTATGTAGATTTATGTTGTTGACTTGTAGTTTTGGTCCCCCCCCCCCCTTGGAGACAAGGTTTCTCTGTGTAGTCCTGGCTGGCCTGGCTGGGCTTGAACTCACAGAGATCCACATGCTACTAACTTTTGTCCAGTGCTAGGATTAAAGGCTAGCACTGTCACCGACAGACATGTATGTATGTATGTATTTATTTATTTATGAGGCAGGTCCTTACTATGTGATGCCCAGGCTGCTCTTGAACTCTCCATCCTTCTATCTGAGTCCCCATAGTGATGGAATTACAGGTGTGTAATACCATGTCCCACTGAATTAAAGATCAGTCAGTGTTGGCAGTGGACAGAGTCATCAGTATTCTAAGGAGTTTTCCCTCGAAGGACCTCCTGTTAGATAAAAATGGAGAAAAGAATTTCAAGACAAACCAGAGTGAAGCAAAGTTAGTGAGTCTATAAATATTTAAACCTGGAGTCATGTAAGGAAAGAACAGTACAAGGGTGTATGCTTCACAAGAGAGTTGACTCTCAGGTGTCTTCACAATGGCCATCTATATAAAAAAGTCTGTGGCCTTCCAAGTTTAATATCTCAAAGGATGTAATTTATAACAAGGCTTAAAGATTCAGTCAAGCTTAAAATGTAATTAAATTAAAAAATATATGAAGTGGCTTACTTGTTTTTCTTCAAAGATGTTCCTTTACAATTGAAATTCTAAGGTGGTTTTCTGAGGTTCATTGTTTAGATTTAGGATTAGAAGAGTGAAACTCAAGAAGTTTCTACAACTTCTGGCCTGAAATAAACAGTTTGTTTGCTGTTGTTAACATTCGAGTTTGAAATGTCTTTAGAAGCTGGGCAGTGGTGGTGCAGGCCTTTAATCCCAGCACTTGGGAGGCAGAGGCAGGCGGATTTCTGAGTTCGAGGCCAGCCTGGGCTACAGAGTGAGTTCCAGGACAGCCAGGGCTACACAGAGAAACCCTGTCTCGGAAAAAAAGAAAAAAAGAAAAAAAAAGAAAAAAGAAAAACTCATTGTTTGTAGGGAGTTTGGCTTTGTCAGCATGTTGAAGTTTTCGGTGCTCTATCAGCAGGATAGTAGACATCTGAACATGAACTCATCACATTTGCAGATATTTCCCCAATTATATAAGTTGCCTTTGATCTTTTTTAACTTGTTTTGTTCCCTCCCCAACACATACACCAGAGTATCCTTTGTGTGTGTGACCTTGAGCACGTGTACAATGGCACATGTAGAGGTCAGAGGTCAGAGGAGAACTTGCTAGAGTTGGTTTTCTCCTACAGTATAGGTCCCTGGAATTGGACTCAGATTGTTAGGCGCACTAGTTTGGTATGTGCTGCCCCTCTTTAAATTTCTCTATTACATTACCTATGTCAGGGGGTATACTTGAATGCCATGGAGTAAATGCAGAGACCAGAGAACAACTCCTGTTAGTTTTCTCCTTCCTGTGTAAATCGGTTTCAGGGATCGAACTCAAGTCTTCATGCAGGTCTGCAAGCACCTTTACCCTTGAGTCATCTTACCAGTCTGCCTTTTCTCTGTGTAAGCCATTTTATTGTGTAAGATGCCTTCTTACTGGGTCAAGTTATTTGATGCACAGATGATTTTATTTTTGCCATTATTTATTTAACTTATAAAATAGCCTGGTTTCCTAAAGTAATACAAACAGCTTATTTGTCAAGCTGGAGGGACAAGGCCATATAGGGGTCTCTAGATACTCACTGCCATTGAGTGCAAGGACAGCCCGGAAAAGGCTTCTTGCAGATGTGAGCAAAACTAGGAAAGAAAGGGCTTTTTGCCAGACATGGTGATGCACTCGTGTGTGTGTGTGTGTGTGTGTGTGTGTGTGTGTGTGTGTGTGCGCGCGTGCGCACACACACTTTATTTATTGATAGTGATAACAATTTTTAGAAGGAAACAATAATCTCCATCCTTTATTGGTTATTCTGAAGATTGAACTCAGGGCTTTCTAGATGTTAGACAAGTGCTTTCTCCTTAGCTACATCCTCAGCCCAATCTACATACCCTACATACCATTGATAGGAAAATTGTGAAGTAAATATTGCATCCATATCCATATATTGGTATACCATGAAGCTGTTAAAGTAGTGTATAGCGTGGGGACATCACATTCTTTCCAGTTTTCATGTTCATGTAGATTGTCTTACCAGTACCTTGTCCTTTCAGTTTCTTGATCCCCTTTTTGAGGTTCCCTTTACACCATTTAACGTAATAGTTGTACCATATGCCTTGCCACTACCGGTTACTACCATCCTTCCAGTACTGACCACCTTTCAGAGACATGGAGAGATCCTGTTGTGATTTTTGTTTGTTTTTGTTTTTGTTTTTCAAGACAGGGTTTCTCTGTGTAGCCCTGGCTGTTCTTGAACTCACTCTGTAGACCAGGCTGGCCTCAAACTCACAGAGATCTGATTGCCTCTGCCTCAGTAATGCTGGGAATATAGACATGTGCCACCATGGTTGGCAACAATTCTGTGTTTTTACCATGACTTGATCCCACCAAAACTCTGGTGGAGATTTAATCACAAAAGTAATGATCTTGAGAAGTAATGGGCTGGGTGTCTGTCTCTCTGTCCTCATCAAGGGATTAGATGAGAACATCTCTCAGAAGAGCAATTTGCTTCTGTGTTAGTCACTTTCTTGTTGCTGTAGCAGAATATGTGGGGAAACAGCTTAAGATTTGTTTAGGCTCATGATTTTTTAGAGGTTTTGGTACAGTTTGGCTGGCTCCATTGCTTTTAGGCCTTCTTTGGGCAAGGCAAAGCTGCATGAGGGAGTAGCATGGCAGAGGAAGCAGGAAGGGGAGGGAAGTGACCTGGGACAATGTAAACCCCTCCTGGCCACAGTTGCAGTCACATGCTTCCTCCATCTGGGTCCCATCTTCTAATTCCCACTGCCTCCCAATACTGCTATTAGATTATTATGACTTCATTAAGAGATTATTGGTTGGTCCTTTGATTAGGTCAGAGTTCTCTGGATCCAATTTGGTCTCAAAAACCTTTGAACATTACACTGGGACTAATCTTTCAATGCATTTTTTCCCCTCTTTTAATGCATTAGGGTTTCTTTTTCTTTTCTTTCTCATTTATTTGTGTGCATGTGTCCACCTGCACATGTGAATATGGAGGTCAGAGGACAACTTAATGAGTTGATTCTCTCCATCCACACATAATCTGGGTTCTGGAAATTGAATTCAAACTGTCAGACTTGGTGGCAAGTCTTCACCCTCTGAGCCATCTTGCTGACCTGTGGTTTTATTTGGGGATAGGGGTAGTTGTGAGTGTAATGTATGTGCATATATATAAGCAGATGGCCTGCAGCTATGTGCAGATGCATAAAGGCCAAAGAAGGACACTGGCTATCCTGCTCTGTCACTCTCCATTCTATTTCTTTGACATAAGATCTTACTGAAATGTATTTTTATTTTATGTATACGGGTGTTTTGCCAGCGTGTATGTCTGTGTAAGGGTTTCAGATCTTAGAGTTACAGACACTTGTGAGCTGCCATGTGGGTGCTGGGATTTCAATCTGGGTCCTCTAGAAGAACAGTCAGTGCTTTTAACTGCTGAGCCATCTCTCCAGTCCCATAGATCATTTCTGATACAAGATGGGTGGAGGAATTCACATATATGCACATATACTTTCAAGCAATTTCAGCAGTGTTTTGTTTTTGAGACACATTTTCTCTTTGTAATAGCACTGGCTGGCTGTTCTGGAACTCATTTTTGTAAACCAGGTTGGCCTCAAACTCACAGAACTCCATCTGCCTTTGCTTCCTGAGTGCTAGGATTAAAATTATGCACTCAGTAATGGAAACATTCCTTTAACTTCCCTCTTTCTAGGCTGGACAGTAGTGATATATGCCTTTAATCCCAGAACTAGGCGGGGGGGGGGGCATAGGCAATCAGATCTCTGTGAGTTCAAGGCCAACCTGGTGTACAGCGTAAGTTCCAGGACAGTCAGGGTTATACAGAGAAACCCTGTCTCAGAAAAAGAAAAACAAACAAATAACCTCTTTTACCCAGAACTGGTGGTGTGCACCTTTAATCCAACAATTGGGAGGCAGAGGTAGGCAGATCTCTGTGAGTTCCAGACCAGCCTGGGCTACATATCAAGTTTAAGGCTAGCTAGAGCTACATACAGAGACCCTATCTCAAAAGAAAAAATAAAATTCCCTTCTCAGGTATGTATAGGTTTGTGTCAAGTTGACAAAAACCAACCAACACAGGCTAAAAGTCCTAACTCCTTGATCTAAATACTTCTAATAGTCTGTGATGATTTGTGTGTGTGTGTGTGTGTGTGTGTGTCTGTGTTAGGTGTATAGGTGTGAGGAGTATTAGGTATATAGATGTGTGGGTGTATGTATATGAGCATGCATGTTTATATATAATCATGTGTAGGTCAGGGATAGCCTTAGCTGCCATTCTTCAAGTTCTGTCTACCTTGGTTTTTGTAATAGGATCTCACATCTGTCATTAGGCTAGGCTGACAGGCCAGCAAGACTGTCTCCATCCACCAGGTTTGGATTGCAAGTGTATGCCACCTCTCTCACTCCCACATGGGTACTGGATAGCAAACTCTGCTCTTTATGTTTGTGCAGTGTCTTAGTTAAGGTTTTACTGCTGGGAACAGACCATGACCAAGGCAACTCTTATAAAGGACAACATTTAATTGGGGCTGACTTACAGGTTCAGAGGTTTAGTCTGTTATCATGAAGGCAGGAACATGGCAGCGTCCAGGCAGGCATGGTGCAAAAGGAACAGAGAGTTCTACATCTTGCTCCAAAGGCAAACAAGATAAGACTGACTCCCACCTGGCTAGGAGGAGGGTCTCAAAGCCCACCCCCACAATAACACACTTTTTCCAACAAGGTCACACCTATTCCAACAATGCTACACCTCTTAATAGTGCCACTCTCTGGGCCAAGCATATTCAAACCATCACATGCAGCAAGCATTGTACTGACTGCATTGTCCTTAGTTTGTTTGCAACATTTTATTTTATATGTGTGTGCCTAAGTGTGTGTATATGCACCATGTACATGCAGGAGCCTTTGGAGATCCTTCCTACCTTATACAGTTTTGCTTTGGTTTGGAGGCAGAGCCTTTCTATGTAGCCCTTGCTATTCTGGAACTCACTGTGTAAGCTGGAGTTACAGACAGAACTGAGTCCATGTTCTCAGCAACAGAGGTCTCTTATCCACTGAGGTCCCTGTAATGATTTTAAATATGAGTTAAATGTACTATGTGCTGCATGGTTTTATGTCAACTTGACACAAGCTAAAGTCATCTGAGAGAAGGGAACTTCAGTTAAGAAAATGCCTTTATAAGCTCAGGCTTTAGGCAAGCCTAAAGGGCATTTTCTTAATGATTATTGGGGGAGGGCCCAGCCCACTATGGGTGGTACCGTCCCTGGGTTGGTGGTCTGGATTCTATAAGAAAGCAAGCTGAGCAAGCCGCAAGGAGCAAGCCAATAAGCAGCACTCTTATATGGCTTCTGCATCAGTTCTTGCCTCTAGGCTCCTGCCCTGTTTGAGTTCCTGTCCCAACTTCCTTTGATGATGAACAATGATGTTGAAGTGTAACAAAATAAACCCTTTCCTCCCCAAGTTGCTTTTGGTCATGGTGTTTCTAGTAACCCTAACTAAGACACACTTAAGTACACTCATTGGGAATATTGAGGCAGAATAACAGTTCCACCTGGGGCATGGAGTAAGAAATGAACCTTAAGTGGAGCCTGAACTGTATCTTTTAAAAATGTTTTACTGGTATGTATTAATTATATAAAAGAGTGGCTTTCATAATGATACTTTAACATGTTTGTATGTATGTATGTAGGTAAAGAACTTTGATGGTATTTATCTCCCCATTACCCATACTTAAAATGATTTGTAGTGCCATCTGTTTTTGAGTTAATAGCATGATGTCTTTCCTCTTCCTCCTGTTCTTTTTTTTTTTTTTTTTGAGACAAGTCTCTATGTAGCCCTGGCTCTCCTAGAATTTGCTATGTAGGCCAGGCTAGCCTTAATCTCAGAAGATTGGCCTGCTTCTGCCTCCTAAATGCTGGAATTAAAGGTGTGCACTACCGTGCTTAGTGATTTTTGTCTTAGTAATATCTGAGTATCTCCATTGTATATATATCCTATATATGCCTGTGGCCTCTGGGTGAAAAGCATTAACATCAATTACCTGGCTACTTTCATGGATCTATGAATTCTTGCGTCTCAGTATAGAGTCAGAAAATCTGATGTTGCTGCTAAAGATCTGTGTCTTAACAAGCCCCCATTCCAAGAAATTCTAGAAATAGAAAATTGAGAATCATTGTCCTTAATTTTTTGTGGTACTGGGGATTGAGGGCTTTGTGACTGGTAAGCAAGTGCTCTACTATTGAGCTATATCACCAGCCTGAGAATCAATTTTTTTAGTCTTTTGAGACAATGGTCATGAGAACAGGCTGGCCGTGCTCTTTCTGCCTCCACTGGAATTACAGGTGTGAGACATCACACCTGGCTTTGATCTTTAAAGGCTGAGTGAAGTGAAGTTAGCTTAGTAAAAAAGGGGAGTGTACTAGCAAGAGGACGGTGGTGGGAGCCTGTACTTAGAGGTAACAGAGAAGCATAATGGATGTAAGGACTTAGAATAAAATTCATAAGGTAGAAGGGCCAGGCATGATGGTGGATGCCTTTGATCTCAGCACTCAGGTGGCAGAATCAGGCTGACCTCCGAGGCCAGGCCAATCTGGTCTAGTCTACACATTGAGTTTCAGAATAGCCAGACATACCCTGTCTTCAAAACAAAAATGTGTAAGGTAGGATGTGACTGGTAAGATTAGAAGGGTCATAGGTTGCTGGCTATGTCAGAGAGGACTTGTAATACCAGTTTAAGCAGTGTAAACTTTGTAGACTATGGGTCCACCAAAGACATTTTGAGTTAACACCTTTATTGACTGCCTATGCCGGGCATTTTGCCTATTGATACTGTACAGTTCAGTGGCATTCATTATATTCACATAATTCTAATATGGTGTGTTCAAATAATTGTGCACCTTTTACTATAGCCAATTTTTGGACATTTTCATTACATTCCAAAGACATTAGTTCTAAAAACATAATTTATTTTTATTTTATGTGCACTGGTGTTTTGTCTGCATGTATATCTGTTGAGGGTATCAGAAGCCCTGGTACTGGAGCTATAGAGCTGCCATGTGGGTGCTGGGAATTGAACTCATGTTCTCTTAACCTCTGAGCCATTTCTCCAACCCCACAAGGAAATTCTTTGTGGTTTTGGTTTCCATTTCCCTGATAACTAACATGGAACATCTTTTTATGTTCTTATCTTTTTAAAAATTATAATTTTTAGTGCAGAGTATACAAATTAATAGGATGTACAGATATTGTATATATGTTTATACTATGTATTGATCATGTTCACTATATATATAAACATAAACATATACATTATGCATAGACACACACACATATAGTCTCACTGTGTTACTGAGACTCACTTTGTTTTTTTTTTTTTTGTTTGTTTTTGTTTTTGTTTTTGTCTTTTTGTTTTTTCGAGACACGGTTTCTCTATGTAGCCCGGGCTGTCCTGGAACTCACTCTGTAGACCAGGCTAGCCTCGAACTCAGAAATCCACCTGCCTCTGCCTCCCAAGTGCTGGGATTAAAGGCGTGCGCCACCACCGCCCGGCCTGAGACTCACTTTGAACTCCCCTTGTAGAGCAGGCTATCTTGGAACACAGGGATCCACCTGCCTCTGCCTCTCCTATGCTGAGATTAAAGTGTGTGTCACCATACCTGGCCTCACCCACTTTTATACCTTCCTGTGTTCCTTTCCTTTCCCTCATCTCTTTCTCCTATCCCAGTCTCCAATAGATACCTCTTCTTTAAGCTTCAGGTTGTATTGTTGCTTTTTCCTGTCTGAGGGTGGGGAGGGAGGAGAAAGAGAGCACTACTTACCTTTCTGGGTCTGACTGATCTTGCAAATAAGAGGATTTGGGTCTGGTGCTATCCCTTATAAAAGATTTCATTCTTTTTTTAGTGGTCAAATAATGCTCAATTGTGTGTGTGTTTTGTTTTTCCATGGGGGAGGGGGTTTATTCAGGTCAGAGGGCAAAGGTGGAGAGAGAAACAGGAGAAGATGGCAGAGAAAGAGGAGAGAAGTGGAGGCCAGCCATGACGACGTGGAGAGAGGGGGAAAGGAAAGGGGAAGAGGTGAGGGGACAGAGAGAAGCTAGAGGCAGGAGAACAAGAGGTCAATTGTGTGTTTTAATATTATTATTTTATAATTCCTGTAAAGGTAAGGGGCTTTTCTGTGCCTGCCCTAGATCTGAAATAATGATGTAGATCTGGTATATTATAAGCTTCTTTCACTATAGCTGGGTAGGGTACTCATCTATTCTAACCTGACTATGCTGGCCTGGCCTACTTCCCAGCCACCTGTCCTGTTACTTGCCATTTGAGTCTTGTCCTGACTAGGACCAGAAGTCCTGTCTCTCTCCTCTCCTGCCCAGTTATTGGGTGAATCAAGTCTTTATTAACTAATCAGAGGTGATAGAAAACAGTCTTTACACATCATTAAGACAGGAGCTGCTATAATAATCATGGCAGTGCCAACATCTGGACTACAACCAAATCTCTGGGCACAGAAATCAACATCCAAAATACACAGTGTACAAAACTATCCCTCAACAAATTCCTTTTTATTTTTTATATGCATTGGTGTTTAATTTGCATGTATGTCTATGTGAGGGCATTAGATCTTTGGAACTGGAGTTACAGACCTTTGTAAGCTGCCATGTGGATACTGGGAATTGAATCAGGGTCTTCTGGAAGAGAAGGTGGTGTTCTTAACCTCTGAGCCATCTCTCCAGCCCTCAATTTTATATTTATATCACATATATGTATATGGGGAGCCTGGCTGCTTCCATAACATTGGTATCATGTATAGCATTGTGATGAACATGGGTATGAAGGGGTCTCTATACTAAGCTAACTGATTTGGGTGGGTAAATACTCAGAAGTGATATAATTGGATTATAACGTGGTCTTATTATTTTTGAGATGTCTTCCATAGAGACTTACTAATGTACATTCCCAACAGTAATTGTTTACTCATTGTTACTGTGTGTGATACGTGTGTGCAGAGGTCAGACAACAGCTCTGGGATTTGCTTGAGGGTATTAGAAACACAACTTAGTTACAGGGCTGGATGAGCCTCAGCTGGTAAAGTGGTTGCCTAGCATGCACAAAGCCCTGAGTTCAATCCCAGCACCACATATAAAATTGGGCATAGCACATGCCTAAAATGCCCAGCACTCATGAGGTGGGATAGAGGCCAGAGGACAGTTCAAGGTCAACCTTGGCTGTATAGTGAGTTTGAGAAGAACTTTAAGGGATACTTGAGACTGCCTTTTAAAAAGCCCAACTACAGTCTGGATTCCAAAATGAACTCTAAAGCTTTCATAGGTTAAATGTTTAGTCTGTTTCCTTTCTTGGGAATTGACTCCAGAGGCTCCTTCATGCCAAACAAGTATTCTACCACTTGAGCTAATTTCCGAGTCCCATGTCACATTATTTTTACCTTTTTTTTTTTTTTAAATAGATATGTGCAAGAAGCCAAAGAAGCAGCTAAGAATGGAGATCTGGAAGAATCATTGAAACTTTTCAACTTGGCAAAGGACATTTTTCCCACCAAAAAGGTGATGAGCAGAATCCAGAAACTACAGGAAGCTTTGGAGCAGTTGGCAGAAGAAGAAGATGATGATGAATTTACAGATGTGTGCAACTCTGGCTTACTGCTTTACCGAGAGCTGTATGAGAAACTCTTTGAGCACCAGAAAGAAGGCATCGCTTTTCTCTATAGCCTGTATAAGGATGGAAGAAAAGGGGGCATCTTAGCAGATGATATGGGATTGGGAAAGACTGTTCAGATCATTGCTTTCCTGTCAGGTATGTTTGATGCTTCACTTGTGAATCATGTGCTATTGATCATGCCAACCAACCTCATTAATACATGGGTCAAAGAATTTGCCAAGTGGACTCCAGGAATGAGAGTCAAAACCTTTCATGGCTCCAGCAAGAATGAGCGCACTAGAAGCCTGACACGGATTCAACAAAGGAATGGTGTTGTGATCACTACCTACCAAATGTTACTCAATAATTGGCAGCAACTTGCAAGCTTCAATGGACAAACATTTGTATGGGATTATGTCATCCTTGATGAAGCCCATAAGATCAAAAGTGCCTCTACCAAGTCAGCAATCTGTGCTCGTGCTGTTCCTGCAAGGAACCGCCTCCTTCTCACAGGAACACCAATCCAGAATAATCTGCAAGAACTGTGGTCCCTGTTTGATTTTGCTTGCCAAGGCTCCTTGTTAGGAACATTAAAAACTTTTAAAATGGAGTATGAAAATCCTATTATTAGAGCAAGAGAGAAGGATGCGACCCCTGGAGAAAAAAGCCTTGGGACTTAAGATATCTGAAAACTTAATGGAAATCATAAAACCCTATTTTCTAAGGAGGACCAAAGAAGAAGTGCAGATGAAAAAGGCAGACAACCCAGAGGCCAGACATGGTGAGAAGAATCCAGGTGTTGAAGCCGTTTGTGAGCTGCTTTCCCTTACCAGGAAAAATGATTTAATTGTTTGGATACGCCTTGTGCCTTTACAAGAGGAAATTTATAGGAAGTTTGTGTCTTTAGATCACATCAAGGAGTTGTTAATGGAGACACGCTCACCCTGGCTGAGCTGGGTGTCTTGAAGAAGCTCTGTGACCACCCTAGGCTGCTATCTGCACGAGCTTGTCGTTTGCTGAATCTAGGGACTGCCACATTCTCTGCTCAGGATGAAAATGAGCAAGATGCCTCAGATATGGACAGCATTGATCACTTAACTGACAATACACTGATGCAAGAGTCTGGAAAAATGATATTCTTAATGTCCCTGCTAGAGAGACTTCAAGATGAAGGACATCAGACTCTGGTGTTTTCTCAGTCGAGACAAATTCTCAACATCATTGAGCGTCTCTTAAAGAACAAGCACTTTAAGACATTGCGAATTGATGGCACAGTTACTCATCTTTGGGAACGAGAAAAAAGAATTCAGTTATTCCAGCAAAATAAAGAATACTCAGTTTTTCTACTTACCACTCAAGTCGGTGGTGTTGGCCTAACATTAACTGCAGCGACTAGAGTGGTCATTTTTGACCCTAGCTGGAACCCTGCAACTGATGCTCAAGCCGTGGATAGAGTTTACCGAATTGGACAAAAAGAGAATGTTGTGGTTTATCGGCTAATCACTTGTGGAACTGTAGAAGAAAAGATATATAGAAGACAGGTTTTTAAGGACTCATTGATCAGACAAACTACTGGTGATAAGAAGAACCCATTCCGCTATTTCACCAAACAAGAGTTAAAAGAGCTCTTCACAGTTGGGGATCTGCAGAACTCTGCAACCCAGATGCAGCTTCAGTGTCTGCATGCTGCTCAGCGGAGATCTGATGAGAAACTAGATGAGCATATTGCGTACCTACATTCGCTGGGCATAGCGGGAATCTCAGACCATGATTTGATGTTTACCCATGATCTGTCTGTTAAAGAAGAGCTTGACGTGCTGGAAGACTCTCAGTACATTCATCAGAGAGTTCAGAAAGCTCAATTCCTTGTTGAATCCGAGTCTCAAAATACAGTGGAAAGACAAAGAACTGGAAGTGAGGAGACCTGGCTCAAAGCACAGGAATTTTCTTCTCAACAGAAGAAGAAAGGTACTGAATTAAACAAACCCCGGCCTCAGCCTTCACGCCTTCTGACTAATCCTACCCAGGTAGAGGCTATCAGTTCTCAGATGGCCAGTATAAGCATTAATGATCAGTCTGCAGAGAGTGAGCCCCAAGACTCTGAGGCACATGATGTCACTTCGCTGCAAGGTGATCAGCACCACTTCAAAACTACACCTGATGCTGGCACTATAGCTTCTTTACCCCAGGAGGCTGAAAGCATAGGAGGAGTTTGGACTGACTCTTTATTGAGCCCTGCAAAAGGTTTTGCAGCTGAAAATGAAGCTGTGCAGAATGAGGGATTACAAGCATCACCTGGGCAAGAGGCCCCATCAGACAACCTGGGAAGTTTTCATTATTTACCTAGACAATCCAGCAAGGCTGATCTTGGGCCAAATTTAGATCTACAGGATAGTGTGGTTTTATATCACCACAGTCCCACAGCAAATGAAAATCAAAACCGAGAATCAGATGTACCCATGATTGAAATATCTGATGAGTTGTCAGCATCCCCTACTGCACTGCAGAGTGCTCAAGCAGTCGAGGCCCAGTTGGAGTTGAAAGAGGACCCTTTAGAATCACCACCACAGTATGCATGTGATTTCAATCTTTTCCTGGAAGACTCTGCAGACACTAGACAAAATCTCTCCAGCAAGTTTTTGGAACATGTTGAGAAAGAGAATAGCTTGCAAAGCCCTGCAGCTAACGCCAGGGACAAGTCAACACTTAATCTCAGTTTGGATTCTTCTAATAAGAGTGATGAAGACTCAGAAGTGATTAGTGTGAAAACCAAACACAAAGCTAGGATCCTCTCAGATGATGAAGATGAAGAAGATGCTTTTAAAGGTACTTCCACAAATTCATTTAGCATCTCTCCCTTTCCATTCTCATCTGTGAAACAATTTGATGCTTCAACTCCCCAAAATGACAGCAGTCCATCTCGAAGGTTTTTTTCACCTAAAATACCCAATGATGTGAATACATCCTTACATTCTAGGAGGTCTCTGGCTTCTAGGAGGTCTCTCATCAATGTGGTTTTAGATGATGTGGAAGATATGGAGGAAAGGCTTGATAACAGCATCGAGGAGGAGAGTGAGCCAGAGCTTTCAGAAGACAGCAATGAAGAAGCCTGCACAGAAGAGCAGCCTTCTGGGGCAACACTGGCTTCAGGAAACAAGTCCAGCAACTTGCCCGTGTCTGAGCCTACTTCTCCAGCCCCACAAAGCTCTCCCTGTGCCCCTGAACCTTCGACAAGTGACCCTTTGCTTGATCCTCCCCAGGATCCCACAGTGGAGGCTGCTGATGACTATGAGAGTCTTGTAGCTCGTGGGAAAGAACTGAAAGAGTGTGGGAGGATACAGGAGGCTCTCCACTGCTTGGTTAAAGCACTTGATATAAAAAGTGCAGATCCTGAGGTCATGCTCATGACTTTAAGTTTGTATAAGCAACTTAACATTTGAGAACTTTATAGCCTATTTCTTATGTCCAAAGTGAAACTGAATATAAATATTTTGTTCATCAGTTTTTCCCTTGAATATTTTAATTTTCCCCCTTTATGCATACCTTGCAAACTTTCAGACGTGTTACATTTAATTGACATTACCTAAAGTTTTGTGAAGCTGTTCTGAAAAGGACCATCTTGTCTGTTAGCCAGTTCTGAAAATTAAAGTGACTTTTCTCAAGAGTTTCCATTCATTTTCTTTCACAAGGTGGTAGGCAGACATATACAGAAACTCTTTAATTCCAATAAGCTCATCATTTAGCATTCCACATCTAAGAGATCCCTAATAATGTGGTGTTTGTGCTTCCAGCTTAGCTGCAGACAGTACCTGTACTAGCATTCTCTGGCACTTGTAGCCTGCCCTGGAGTCACTCTACCAACTAGTTAGTCATTCTTCACTTTGCTTTTCTTCAAACCAGTTATGCTGTGGGGTTTTTTTCTTCATTTTTTTTTTTAAGATTTATTCATTTATTTTATGTGAGCACACTGTAGCTGTCTTCAGACACACCAGAAGAGGGCATCAGATCCCATTACAGATGGTTGTGAGCCTCCATGTGAGCTGGGAATTGAACTCAGGACCTCTGGAAGAACAGTCAGTGGTCTTAACCACTGAGCCATCTCTCCAGTCCTTTCTTTAGTTTTTTGAGACAAGGTCTCTACATAGTGCTGGCTGGCCTGGAACTCAGATCTGCCTGCCTCTGCCTCCCTGGAGCTGGGATTAAGAGTGTATAACACTATGCCCCACTTATACTGGTGTTTAGAAGCTATCAGACCCTCTCTTTGAATTGTCAACTAGATAAGAATCTGATTCACCTTCAGAAACACCAAGTGCAGCATACTATATGCTGTCACCAAAGAATTAGTGTTTACAATGTGCCTACTGGATATTGAGTACATTACACAGGCCTCTTACTTAATCCTTACCATAACCTTTGAGGTGGAAGGTAGTGTTTTTGTGTTTGAACTGAACCTCTAAGGCTCAATGTGACCTGCCCATGATGAATGACAATAGTAAGGCATAAAACTGAGACTTAACCCTATACTGAATGAAAAGCAACTATGGAACACTGAGTTCTTTTTACTCTCCTCACTGTGACACCCAGAACACTTCTCTGGACACCAACCAGTGCCTGCAGTTCAGTTTGTACACTCTCGGAGTTAGTGTGAGACTACAAGTTTTAGGCCTTAGTTCCACAAAGTCTTCTTTACAGGGTAGTGTTAAAAGAATTTCTCCCAGTGTGGAAGGACTAAGCAATGTCTATCCCTTCTCTAAAGGTCCTAGTGACAAACCAAAGTATGATTCACCCTGGAGAACCAATGAGTTTTATGGGCTTACAGTGTGCACAGGTGAGAAGTTATTGACTGAAACATGGGTGAGCAAAGTAGTCACACTGGGAAAGTCCACCCAGCGTGATGATGACTTTCGCTTGGCTGCAAGGATGGAGCCCCTTTCCCCAGTCCTTTCAGTCTATATACTATAGCCCCTCCATGAAACCTAGAGGCTATATTACGGAACAGCTGTGAGTATTTGGGTAAAGGTTCAGTGACGCTCCCTGCCCTTCCGGTGAGGGAATATTACCAAGCCCAAGCTGATCTTTGGCAAGCAGATGCAGCTGGTCTTATAACCTGGCAGTTTGTTTTGCTCAAAGGATAGTGCTTTGATTGCTGCACATTTGCAATTGCAAATTGGGCTTTTATGCCCTTCCAGGTCACAGAACTCCTAAAAACAGTTTGTATCCTTAGTTTATTAAAGAAAGTAAACCTAGGAACAGGGAATAAAAAGGACGATTAGGCGTTGATATGAAGGAGGTTGCAGGGAGCTCCCACACCCTCCAGCAACACCACAATCCCTTTAGGTGCATTAAGCTACCAGTGGTTCTCAACCTTCCTAACGCTGAGACCCTTTAGTACAATTGCTCATGTTGTAATGACCCTCATCAAATAATATGTGGTGTGAACAGGCCAGAAGCTGAATATTTGGAGAAGTATTTTCTCAGACATGGAGATCACTAATCGGGGGACCTAGGAAAAACTCTTCAGTGAAGTCACTGTTTAAGTTCCAATTGATAGCAAGCTGAACTGGGCCCCCAGAGGTCAAGCCCAAGTGTTTGCCTCTGAACACTTAATAATAATGAATAATAGAATGAATTTTAATAGAATGAATAATAATAGATGAAAAAATGAATTATTTCATTGTTACTTCATAACTAATTTGGCTGTTATGAATTATAAATATCTGTTTTCCAGTGGTCTTAGGCAACTCCTGTGAGGTTGAAAACCACTAACCTAAACCTCAACTCCATTGTTTTTATGCAGTGCTGGAGATATTTTTGGACAATTGATGAATTAAGTAACCATGCTTAAGTAGTTGGCCATTAGCGATTAACTCCTACTTATAGCCCTGGAGGTTGGGCAGCCCCACCCGCTAATGATGCCTTGGTCTTATGGCTACCTGCTTCCATTCCAGAGCTGGAACAGAGGGTGGGGGTGTCTAACCATCAACCATTTCATCAGCAAACACATCATTCAGTAGATTTTCAGAGTTTTAGGAGCTATGTGCCAGGAGCCAAGAACAAAGACTAATTTTTCATAGCTCCTATTTAAAGTTTCCAACCCTGCTCCTGAAAGAGCCCCCCACCCCATGGTGTGGATTAACTATTACCCCACTTTTAAGACCTGTGAATGCAGGGACCTACCTTGTCTTGTGCACTAGTGTATCCCCAGGGTCTAGAATTCAATTTAGTTGACTACTGTTCAATAAACATCTGAAAATGAAGACTCATTTAAAGGTTTGGTAAGTACCTATTCCTATCAGGGTTGTTAAGTGAGGACAGGAGACTGTTTTAGATGCTCTACACAGAAACCTTCACGGGTCAAGTGTTCAGAGGCAAACATTTGGGCTTGACCTCTGGGGGCCAGTTCGCTTGCTATCAATCGGAACTTAACAGTGACTTCACTGAAGAGTTTTCCTAGGTCCCCCGATTAGTGATCTCCATGTCTGAGAAAATACTTCTCCAAATATTCAGCTTCTGACCTGTTCACACCACATGAAGATTTAAGAGGAAAACAAAGGCATTTGCACTCTGGCCTCTGAATGCCACATCACCCACCATGGCCTCAGCCCTGCTCCTACCTAACCTCACTTAGCACACAGAACCCCTCCCTGTCTTTGCATTCCCCACTGCTCCTAGGTTTCCTGCAGCTTCTTAAGCTTCTGCCTTTTCTAAAAGTGGCCAGGGGGATTGGTGAGTGGTGGCACCACTGCACATTTGTCATCCCACCATTGTGAGGTGATGGCAGGAGGATTGGATCAGAAGTTCAAGGTCATCCTCTGTTACATAGTGAATTTGAGGCCAGCCTGGGATATATAAGACCCTGACTTAAAAAACAAAACAAACAAAAAACAGAACAAGCCTCTTCAGGTTCCATATTCCCAATGCTGTGAGTCACAGCTAAGGTCATGCCCATGATTCCTGAGTGACTCCCTTATTCCAGGTCTCTGTCCCATTCTGGAGATGTTCCCCACCTCCCACACTCTGTCAGTTGCAGATTTCCATTCATTCTCATGGCCATCCAGTCATCTCTCCTGTCCCTCCCCATACCTGATCCTGAGCCTCCCATTCCTTCCCCCCCCCCCATCCAGTTCCCTCCCTCTATCTGCCTCTTCTAAGTAAGATTCCCTCTTCTAAGTGACATTCAAGCATCTTCGACTGGGCCTTGTTTAGCTTCTTTGGAGAAGAAATCTGTGAAGTATAGTATAGGTATCACCTCCTTTAGCCAGGCAGGAATCCCAGTGGAGTGATAGGGACACCAACCCACACACAAAACTTTCAACCCTGAAGTTTATCCTATCTAAAAGAAATGCAGGATTGGGGATGGAGCAGAGACTGATGGCCAACCAATAACCAGCCCAACTGAGACCCATCCCATGGGCAATCACCCATCCCTGACACTTTAATGATACTCTGTTATGCTTGCAGACAGGAGCCTAGCATGGCTGTTATCTGAGAGGCGCCCCCAGCAGCTGATTCAGACAGATGCAGAGACCCATAGCTGAGCAGTGGATGGAGCTTGGGGACTTATGGAAGAGAAGGATTTTGGGACCCGAAGGGGATAGGAACTCCACAGGAAGACCAACAGAGTCAACTAATCTGGTCCTTGGGGCTCCCAGAGTCTGAACCATCAACCAAAGAGCATACACAGACTGGACATAGGCCACCCAGCACATATGTAGCAGATGTGCAGCTTGACCTTCATGTGGGTCCCGAACAACTGGAATAGGGGCTATCCCAAAGCTGTTGCCTGTCTGTGGGATATGTTCATCTAGCTGGACTACCCTGTTTGGCCTCAGGGGGAGAGGATAGTCCTACAGAGACTTGATGTACCAGGGTTATGGGGGGGGTGTTTACCCAGGTGAGGCCCCACCCTCTCAGAGGAGAAGGGAGGGCAGATGAGGGTAGGATTGTGGGCAGGGTGACTGTGGAGTGGGGGAGAAGCAGTGATCGGGATGTAAAGTGAATGAATGAATGAATGATGAATGAATGAAATGTTGAAAACTCTTTAAAAATTGAACAAGGTGGGTGGTAGCAGTGCAGGCTTCTCCCAGGGACCTCGCGTGGTATATGTCATTACGTGCTACCATAGCCACCAGGTGCTCCAGGTGTGGGGCTGCATATAAAGATTGCCCACCACTCCAGTGCTCTCTCTCTTCCCACATTTTCTCCGGCCACCCTGTTCTCTGTCCTTCTCTGTGCCTCATCCTCTCATTGCCCTCATGGCTCTGTTCCCATCTGTCTGCCCGTTCTACAAGTCTACTGTCTGCCTTTACCCCTTCTCTAGGTCCTCATTCCCTCCTTCCCCAAATAAATCCCCATCATACCACATCTGTTGTATAGCATAATTTTTTTTTTTTTTTTTTTTTGGTTTTTCGAGACAGGGTTTTCTCTGTGTAGCCTTGGCTGTCCTGGAACTCACTCTGTAGACCAGGCTGGCCTCGAACTCAGAAAATCTGCCTGCCTCTGCCCCCCAAGTGCTAGGATTAAAGGCGTGCCCCACCACCCAGCTTAGCATAATTTTTTAAGGGCACACCTTGGCATGAGCCCACAGGTACCCCCTTGCGCATTATATTTCATAAACACTGTGGGGTTGTTTGGGTTTGTTTGTTTTGTTTGAATAAGACCTCACTAGATTGGCCAGGCATGCTTCTTCACTACTGCCTCTCCAATGCTGTACGCTTGAGACACACAAGTTTTATATTGTTCAAAACAGATGTTTTTGTTCTTTTGAAAAAAAGTTTTGTGTTAGTCTGGCTGTCCTAGAACTAGTCCCTATACCAGGCTGGCCTGGAACTCAGAGAATCACTGCCTTTGCCTTCTAAATGCTAAGATTAAAAGCCTGCACTGCCACAAACTGCAAAAGCATTGCCTGATTGTCACCCATAGAAATTACTGATTTTATTCTGTAGATATCTCAAAGCACCACTAATAGTCATGACTATCAAGGAAGAGCATATGTTTATTGTGTACAAAGTCTTGAGTTTGTCCCCATAAAAGCGGTTTTTAGATCTACCATTAGGTGCTATGAAAAAAGATGTACACAACACATAACAATTTTAAACTTTCCAATATTTTAGTATATATGATAACCTTGATGTATTTTTAAAAATAATTTCTATTTGTTTTTTTTTTATATATATAGGTGTTTGTATACATGTATATCTGTGCACGGTGTGCATGCT